>CALZFC010000062.1:842500-1280000 GCA_945643635.1 Allodiplogaster sudhausi | reverse complement strand
CTCTTGTTCTGCTTCGTCTTGACGAGCCTCGGCAGCCCTTTCGAAGAGACGACACGCGTGTTCCCTCTTCAATGACTGCCACGCCCGCTACCTGAACAAAGCCTGTTGAAGAATAAAAGGTGATTAGTTCTTATCTCATGTGCATGAGATTGCTTTCTTTTGAAATAAGGTAACCTTTTTTATTGAAGTGTTCAAGCGTCATATTTTTCAAGAAAAAAAATGTTGAAATCAACATCAACTTTTCGTTTTTGTTAAGATTCTTGGAAAACCCTTTTGTTGCCATGTTTGTGTTCATAAACACTTTTCACAAAGGGTTTATTCTTCGACTTCCATCTGATAGAGAGAGAGAGAAAAAGAAAAAAATGCCGGAGAGTCATTCTGGACAAATTGCTGTTATTTACGAACTCTAGAAAGTAAGCGTCAATTGTCTTCGTTGTGATCTTTCCAAAAGAAAGAAATGACAAGAAAAGGACACTATTATAGCATGGTCATATTCAACATAGTCACCTAGCAGTAGCGGGCAATAAAGGTGTATAAATATTTTAGGTTTTCATACATATTTTTCTTGAAAGTGAATAAAGTATAAGAAATTTTTAGGGTCGCTACTTTATACTGTTAGACTTCCAGTAGCAGATTATTGATTTCAATGATCGATTAGTGACCGGGAAAAAATCAATAGCTCAAAGTACCAGGGGGACAAAGTAATGTATTTCTCTGATCTTCGGGTAGTCTTCAATTGGCTAGATGGTTTAGTTACAAATCAAATAACAATTATGTCTGATAATATAGGATAACTTTACTTTGACATCTTCTGAATCTCCTTTTGTAGCGCCACTTCAAAAGTTTCTCCAATTATTTCAGCATGGGTGCAGAGATGTTCTCGAGCACATTCAAATGATGTTTAATGATGCTTGGAGAGTACAGCTAATTTTTTCGCTCTTCAATGCGTGCGAAGTTACGATTTAAGATCTCTTTTCATACTGAAAAAAATACAATTGCTGCATAGCAAATCGTCTCGCAATTTAGCGCAAATTTTATTATAAGTGTGTACAGAAATAGCCATAAATAAACAGATGAATATTATTCAAACCAGTTTGAATAATTTTAAATAGCAGTGAATGAATTAATGTAAACCGTGTTCGCTCAGACTCGCCGCCCCCTCGGGTGGCGCCAAGAAATGGAATGGCAGATGATTGTGTCGATCGACAACTACAAAATATACAACGGAGAATTGTTATTTTCCTTCGAATGAAACAATTGCTCTCTAGATATTTTTTAAACAAAATTAATACGTAAGTCAAAGATGATATAACAATTTTCAGACCGGTCACAAATATCAAAAAGCTTGAATTTATCAAGAAGAAAAAAATATATTGAAAGAATATTAAATTCGTGCTCACTTTTACTATGGTCTCACTGGGGGTAGAGACACAGAAGATGGCTGAAGAAGAAGAAGAAAAAACAACGGCTGCCCTCTCAACAGCAACGCGTTACGCGACGCGTGCTGCTCTCCATTGTAGTGACCGTCTTCTGGTAAGTCAATTAAGGTATTTAAAATGTATTCATATAAAGTACATTTCGGATAAATGACGCGGAATCATAAAATAAGAGCAAGTTGCATAGTACGTCTGAACAGCTAGGTAGGAACGGGCAGTCCACACCCCAAAGGGAGTATCACTTTCATGTTTCCCGAAGATTATTCGAGTTTGAGCTGAAGAATGAAATTTGTGTGAATTTCATTTTTTTCACATAGTGAGTGATTCTAACCATAAGTCTATCATTTTAAAATATCCGTCTGTTCTGTGTAAAAAATGTCAACTAATTTCTAATCCACAAAACAGCTCCCACTTATGTACGACATGCGTTCGCTCAAAATTGTGAAGAATTACCACTACGCTTTTGCACTACGGCACTACGCAATATTCAGAGAAGCACGGTGAATTCTGCCGATCTCGGCCAAAAAGTGGCCTTTCATTAAATCAAGAAGCTGTAACAGATTAATCAACATTTACTCCTTCAGTATTTCGTTTAAATACTTACTAATTCAATTTACTAGGCAGTGAAAAAAATTAATTCTTTATGAAAAAAAAATTTCGTTCTTCTAAACTTATGTAAAATTAATGATTTTTTTTGCCTACACATATTCAAGATAACTACAAATTTATTTCATATTTGGCATTTATAAGTAATTACCGTTCATTCCGTTCGAGAGCAAAACAAAGCGCTCTCAAACAATAGAGCTTTTGCTCATTTTGAATAATAAGCAGTGAGAATGAGAGAGATAGAGAGAGAGACATAAAGCGAGAGATGGAGTGAGAGAGAAAGAGAAAGAAAAGAAAAATATATCAGAGATGGAGAGAAGGAGTAAAAAGAGAGAACAAAGAGAGCACAAAGTGCTTTTCAGCAGCTTTAAATGGCGCCGCCGTTCCCCCCCCCCCCCACTATGGAAGCTCTCAGCCAAATAGCAGAGAGACGAAGAGAGAAGCGGAGAGAGAAAGGAATCAAAAACAGAGAGAGAAAGAGAGAGAGAGAGAGAAGAGAGAAAGCGAGATAGAGGGTAGAGGGTAACGAGAGACAGAGAGAGGGAGAGAGAGTTAGAGAAAGATAAAGAGTTAGAGAGAATAGTTGAAAGAGAAAAATGAGCCAAAACACTTCAGCGTTGACGTAGTTTGCGTTCAGCGTTGCAAAAAAGAAATGATGCGTCAAAAAATGGAAGCTACAATGGAAATAACACCAACTGATATGTATGCGCTTTGTCTTCAGAGTGAAAAAAATTTATAGAACTCGACGGGAGAGAGAATGAGAAGGAGAGAGATAGATGGAGAGGGAGGAGAGAAAGAGAAAGAGGGGACAGACAGAATGAAAGGGAGAGGAGGGAGGGTGGTGACAGACATAATAGGGTAGAAAGAAGGTGGCATACGCGGTAATAGCATTCCTCTCTGAAATGCCCTCTTGTGCATAAGAGTGGACATATATGTATAAGTAGATTTCAGACCGCATCGGCCACTTTTCTGATAGCCCTTAGTGGGTATTAAATGGCCTCCGGCTGAAATATCCATGAAAAAGAGCTACAGAACGTGTGGAGGGTCCCTGAAGAGGGGCAGATGGAAATGTCTGCGAGTGAGAGCATAAAGAAGTGGAGTAGGATGGAGAGAGGAAAGGAGGAAGAGAGGAGCTGGAGCGAAAAGAGGTTAGAGGTAAACGAGAGAGTGAGAGAGAAACAGAGAGCGAGAGTGAGAGAGAAAGAAAGAACATTAGCAGCGAAGAAATGAGAGAAAAAGCGGGGAGAGGACAGCGAAGGGAGCAGAGAATGAATGGCAGTGTACAATTTGATTGAGAAGTCGAGTTATCGAGAGACTTCTGGAGGATATATTTTCTACTCTCAGCCAGTGGTGCAACAAGGTCCGGCAAGATTTCTCCCTTCTCTGTCTAATTCCTATCTAATCAACCTTCTCTCTCGCTCTCTTCATATCTCTTTCTTCCTCTCTATATTTCTTCCTATTATTGTTTTTTTTTGTCGTCAATGACTGACTTTTTGTCGTCAATGACTAAAAGGGATAAACAGGAGAATCGAGTGATTGTTCCGGAAGTACATTGATGTTATGAGAATGTCGGAGAGAGAGAGGGAGAGAGAGGAAGGACAACGGAGATATCCAGACAGAGGGAGAGATAGAGAGAGATAGAGAAAGATAGGGGTAGAGAGAGAGAGAGAATGTGTCAGACAGTAAATGAAAAACTCGGCGCCTGAGGGGTCTGGGCAAGGAATCGCGACTCTAGAGGGCCTAATCGCGCATGCATGACGATGAAACGACCGAGGCGAGTGGCTAGCGGGTGTCTGCAAAGAGAGGTGAGGAGAGAAAGAGAGAGAGAGAGAGAAGGCGAGAGAAAGAGAAGGCGAGAGAGAGAGGGAGAGAGAAAAAGATAGAGAACGATATTGAGATATGCAAAGCAGAAAGAAGAGAGAGAATGATAGTGAATGAGAGCACACAACAGCATGGCATGCTGATTCATACAAAGTTGGTTGCAACTGAAAGGGGGAGGGGAGAGAGAAGAGAGAGAGAGAGAGGGAGAGAGAAATGGAGCAAGTGACAGAAAGAAACTGAAGGAGACAGAAGAAATAGAGAGGAATAGAGAGAGAGAGAGAGAAGATGAAGACTGTCAAATCTACAGAATGCTTTACATACCTGTCTTCTACTGCCCTCCCCACTCCCTAGAACAAGTGGTGTCAACATATCAACGAATAGAGAGACAGACATGACGTCAACAACAACGGAAACTTCTGTAAAAGTTAGAAAACATAACTTGTCAGTCTGGTATGGCTTGATCCTTCGCACTCACTTTCTCTAGCTCTCTCTCTCTCTCTCTCTCTCTCGCTCTCTCTTTCTCTCTCTCTCTTTCTCTCTTTCATGTTTCTATTCGTGCGCGGGTACCCCAGGGATTTGGAAGATAAAGGGAGGAATAAAGGCAGAGGGAGAGAGAGAGAGAGAAAGAGTATGAGAGAGGAAGAGGGAGAGAGGGTAAGAGAAGGCTGCAGAAAAAGAAACTGCTAACCCAGTACGCTACCTACAGGAAGCAACACGTCTGTCTTCGCCAAGAGCGCGGTTGAGAGAAGAGGGCGAGAAAGAGAGAGAGAGAGAGAGTGAGAGAGAGAGAGAGAGGGAGAGGGAGAGGGTGAGAGAGGAGGTATCTCGAGAAAGAGAGAGAGAGAGAGAGAGGGAGAGGGTGAGAGAGGAGGTATCTCGAGAGAGAGAGAGAGAGGGAGAGGGTGAGAGAGGAGGTATCTCGAGAGAGAGAGAGAGAGAGAGAGAGAGAGAGAGAGGGAGAGGGTGAGAGAGGAGGTATCTCGAGAGAGAGAGAGAGGGAGAGGGTGAGAGAGGAGGTATCTCGAGAGAGAGAGAGAGGGAGAGGGTGAGAGAGGAGGTATGTCGAGAGAGAGAGAGAGATAGAGATAGTAAGAAGGCGAGGGTGATTGAAAGAGATAAAGGCAGGGTGTCTGCCAGCCAATGGCTCGGATTACTCGCCGGCGGTTTCGAGGAGCAAGGGAGGCGATGGGCACTTCCTTTTTACCTTCTAGCTTGTCTTTCTTTCTCTCCCTCTCTATCTTGCTTTCTTTTCTCTCTTTATCTCTAACCTATTTTTTCACTCTCTTACAATTTATACACTTGAAATGTATTACTCTCTCTCTCTCTGATAACTTTTCTCTATAGCTATTTCATTCTATTCTTCAAACTCTTCATTAGGAGTCCCATTGCGAAGTGGCTAATCAATCCCTTTCCATGAAATCCTCATAAATTGTGCTCGCTTTGCACTAACTGCTTCTTCTCTCCTCTTCTCTGCTTCTTTTACCACTTTCTTTCTCTATCTGTCTTTCTCTATTATACTCTTTCTCTAATATCTCTCACATTCCCTTTTGTTCTATCTGTCTCTTTCTTACTTCGCCCCGATAGTAACTTCAATAAATTACTACTTTAAGACCAACTGTAAGATAAAGCAAGAAATAAAGAGCTCAAAGTGATGACAAAATGCACGTTCCGTCCTGACAAGAAGATTCACGGGAAAATTAATATTTTTAATTAAAAAAGTTCTATGTGTGAGCCAAGAAGAATTAAGCGAAGGAGAAGAGCAAGAAGATGCAAGAGATTGAGGATAGAAATAATCGTTTGAAAATCGTACGTCACGCGGATGAATTTCGCGAATAAATATTTGAAAAAAAAGATAAAGAAAATCGGCAAAGTTCTTTGAGCATTTTGAGAAAACTTTGCGACTAATTTAATTCTTGTAAAATATTCAGTCTTATTTCAGTTAGCAGACATGTAAAAATAATGCTGATATGAGCTAGTCAACATATAAATGTCTTTGGCGTCACTTCGTCACTCTGTCGTGAACCCTCAAATCTCTCTCTCTCTCTCTCTCTCTCTTTCTTTTCTATTTCTATCGTTCCCGCTCACTGGTTTCCTGTATCGCCTATCTTTCTCTCTCTCTCCCTCCATCTCTCGCTCTCTCCCTCTCTTATTGTCTCTCTCTTGTTCCACATCTCCTGGCGCAGAATAGAAGGTGTTGGAAGTCCTTTTGCTTCCTTCTCTGCAGCGCACAGCCACAGCTAGACGTCTTCGCTCATGCGAGCGGCAATTACGCTTCTGGGGACTGTTAGACAGAGAGAATAAGAGATACGGAGAGCGAGAAAGAACGCAAGGGAGAGAAAAAGAGAGAGAGCGCGAGAGAGAGGGGGAGAGAGCGAGAGAGAGAGGAGAGAGAGCGAGAAAGAGGAGAGAGAAGGACGAATCAAGGATCTTCGATTGTCACTTATGCTTCCCCCCGGTAGTGCATAGAAAACAAAGGGAAGGACTGCTCTTTTCCTCTGTAAATATAAGAAGCGTGCTCAAGCAGCGTAATAAGAAGATTGGGGATGCATAAAAACAAAAGTCAGGAAAAGAGTCAGTAGGATACTGTATGTAATTCACAACAAGTGCAATGATTTCCGTATGGGAAGCATGGGTGAACAAATGAGGAGACATAACAACGTCTTCCTTCAACTTCTTCAACTTCGCGTTCATGTCGCGTTTAGACCAGAGTACCATATTGCACGCGGGTCTGTGCCTCTCATCTCTGTTCCCCCCCTCTCTCTATCCCTCTGTCTCTCTCTCTCTCTCTCTCTGCCTCTCCGTCCCTCTCTTTATCTTTTCTACATTATTTCCGTTGGATTTTCTGTGTCTCTTCTTTTCTCTCGACTTTCCTCTATCTCTAAGAGAAAGAGGTAAAGGTGAAGCAGAGGCCAAGGTTGCAGCCGAAATCAAATTATCTGTCGCTTTTGACGACGACGAAGAAGAGCAAACGTTGGCACGATGAAGAATTCAAGTGCTGATTATTACAGCACGTACAGATGAACATATGGGCATATGGACAGAAACTTGTGACCTCCTCTCTCTCTCCCTTCCTCTCTCTCTCTCCCTCTCACTCTCTCTCTGTCTCTCTCTGTCTCTCTTTCTCCTTCTCCCTCTCTCTCTCCCTCTCTCTCTCTCTCTGTCTCTCTCTGTCTCTCTCTCTGTCTCTCTTTCTCCTTCTCCCTCTCTCTCTCCCTCTCTCTCTCTCTCTGTCTCTCTCTGTCTCTCTTTCTCCTTCTCTCTCTCTCTTTCCCTCTCCTCTCTCTCTGTCTCTCTTTCACCCATTTTCTTTCACACCATCAGCCGAAGTGCAAGCCTATGTACATAAATATGTATGTACTACATAGTTCCAGGAACCATTCGTCTATTAAGTCGCACCCTCTGGCAAACTGAAAGGAGTTACTCGTCTGCTTCTTGGTATAGTTGAGTTGTGAAATATAAATAAAAAAAGCTTTCTCAGCATGTTTGTAAGACCTGAGAAGTAAACAAATTGGGTGAGAGAGAGGGAGATAGAGAGAAAAAAGAAATAAGAGGGAGAGAGAGAGCGAAAAAAATGAAAGATAGATAGAGAGAAAAAGAAGGAGAGAGAGAGAAAGAAAAGAGAGAAGGGAGACAAATAGAGAGAGAGATAAGGAGAGAGAGAATGAAAGAGAGAGAGAGAGAGAGGAAGAGAGAGAGAGAGAGAGGAAGAGAGAGAGAGAGAGAGAGAGAGAGAGAGAGAGGAAGAGAGAGAGAGAGAGAGGAGAGAGAGAGAGAGAGAGGAAGAGAGAGAGAGAGAGAGAGAGAGAGAGAGAGAGAGAGGAAGAGAGGCCAGCAGATAGTCCGAAAACGGCGACTTACACGAAAAAAAATTCAACGCGCGAGCCTTGTGGCTTGTGTGAGACGTGAGTGCGCAAGAACTTGCAGCAGAAGAAGGGAAATTGAGCAGAGAGAGGGAGAGAGAGGAAGCGAAAGATATAGAGGGAGTACGAAAGAGAGAGAGAGAGAGAGAGAGAGAGAGAGAAGGAGAAATTAAGAAAAAGCGAAGTGGAAGGCTAGCGGAAAGCTAGATTGAAACATTTGATATTTCGATGCTGCAAGAAATTCGTTACCGAATGACGGAATCGAAAGAATAAGAGGGAAAAAATAATTCCTCCGTTTAAAAATGGATGACGAGGCAAATACATATATGGAGAGAGGGAGGGTAAGAGTAAAAGAGGACTAGAGAGATATATTTACAGACAGAGATAGAGAAAAAGGATTGCCTAAGCTGCTATCTAAAGTGAAACTGGACGCTGGGCACAAGAAAAGAATGACCAGAACAAGAGACAAGTTCATGGCATGGCATGCGAAATGCTATGAGGACTAGAGAGAGGAAAAAAAACATTGCAACTAATTTTTATAGCTTGAAAGTATCGCATAGTAAATTCGAGTTTGCCCGGTTTGAACTCGGACGAGACGTTTCTTTTTTCTTTATCTCTCTCTCTCTCTTTCTCTCTCTCTGTCAAATTATCTCTCCTCAATACTAATTGTCCCTGTTCCTTCATCAATTAGATCTTCTTTCTCCTCTCTCTCTCTCTCTCCCTCCCTCTCTCTCTCTCTCTCTCTCTCTCTCTCTCTCTCTCCTTCTTTCTGATTGTCGTTGTTTTATAGGCGAGAGAGAGAGGGGTTCTAGATGCAATGAGAGGCTAATATTGACCAGCCGTGCAATTAATCTAGGAAGAAAATTGAAACGAAGGTTGAGTGAAATATTAACGAGCTCAAATTGAAAGTTCATGAAGGTTTTACGCCGGTTTACTATGGAGAAAGGCCAAACTTCATCCAACTTCCGAAAAAGAAAAGAAAATGTTTGTGCAGGTTTAAAAATGCATTCAACGAAAAAGTTCACTGAAGTTTGTCATGTATAACGAAATAGTGTGTGAAAGTGAGAGAGGAAAAGTTTCTAAAAGCTCTTTAGAAACTTTTCCTCTCTCACTTTTGTACGCTATCTCATATATGTGACCGAAAGATTGCCTAAGTACAAATGTCATTCAACTTCAAGTTCGTCATCTCAATAATAACGGAAAAGAAAAATGGGCAAAAACACAAGCATTGTATGTTGCTGTCCGAGTGAATCTTAGAATGCTTTCCTTTTTTCATATCTACTTATGAGAACCTGTCGAATGTGTTATAACTAGCAATTTTTTCAGCTTTTCCTGTCTCCATTATTATTTTTCTTAATAATGCTTTCAGATTGAAATTTCTTATTTCATGCACTTCTCCCTCTTATCCTCCCTGAGATTCCTTGTTTCATGCACTTCTACCACCTAACCTCCCTGAGATTCATCACTTTTACCTCTTTTCCTCTCTCTCACCACCTCTCGCCTATTTTGAAACTCTGTCTTGCCGTCTTTACATCTCAGTCGGATTGCTCGGCTTGCCTGGTTCTCTTCGGAGATCGCCCAGTCTCCGAGAGAGTAGTGGTTGAGAGCCGCCACGAGGTGCTGGACAAGCTGCCTGACTCGAGCTGGTCTCATCCGGAAGCGATCACAAAGGAGCCTCTCATTGGGAGCGAAGAATAGCATAGGATGCTGTCGAATGTACAGCAAATTGGGTTGTCGACGCCGAATGGGAACCAATAAGTTGTTCATACTTCTCAACATACATATATAGACGTATATTTCTATGTAAACATATTTATGTATGTACATAAATATGTTTAAATAGAAACCTATGCAAAAAACCATGTAGAAAGAAAGAAAATAGCATAAGAAAAAGAAAATTCAAAATCTCTTCCCAGATGAAAGATGACAAAATATTTCATTAAAATTTCACTGAGCTCGAAATGAAACTTTCATTAACATTTGGCCAAACTGGCGTCAGTTTCGTCAAGATTAATTGCACGGCAGCAGTCTTTCAATCGTGACGGATGAATATTGAAATAAACTATGACGATTAATAAAACATCTACAATCCAATAATGGGAGCTAGATCAATTCCTCACTGACACTGAGACAAAATGCAGAGTGGTCTAATGCAGTTCGAATTCGGTTTTGCAAGGAGGAAGACAGCAGTTAGCTGGGCCTCTTCTGAGATCAGCAATCGAAAGACAACGAATTAGAGAGAAAGAGAGAGAGAGAGGGAGGGAGAAATAGAGAGATAGAGCTCTCTCTCTCTCTCTCAGACTAGGGATCAAAATAAACAAAGGTAAGAAATCTAGAAGGAAAATGCCCTTCAGACGGTATCGGCTGATTCAGAACGCAGAGACAGCGAGAGAGAGAGAGGTCAGAGTGAGACAGACAGAGAGAGACAGCGATGGATAAAGCGTGAACGAGAGTGCGAAAGACGGATCGCGCTGGTGGAGGCAAAAGCGGTTGGTTACTCGGCCGGCAGAGCCGACAGCTGTGTGCCTGTGGACAACGATAGAGAGAAGCGGAATGAAAGAGAGAGAGTGAAAGAGAGAGAGAGGAGAGAGGGAGGGAGAGACAGAGAGCGAGTGAGAGAGTGAGAGAGAGAGAGAGTGAGTGAGTGAGTGAGAGAGAGAGAGTGAGTGAGTGAGAGAGAGAGAGTTGGAGGGCGGAAAAGAAGAGACCATTGTGGCGCATCAGGTTCAATCCTTATTCCCATTTATCCTTCCTCTCCATCAAGACTCTCGACTTCAACTTCTTTCTCTCCAAGCTTTATCAATGTGAAGCGATTCGATTCGTTTTTCTCGGATATCACCAATAGAGATGACAGAGACAGGGTGAGAGGGGAAAGAGAGAGAGAGAGGGAGAGAGAGAGAGAGAGAGAAAGGGAGAGTAAGAGAGAGAGAGAGAGGATGAAGAGAAAAGGGAGAGAGACAGAGCGAAAGAGAAGATATTCATTGAAGATAACAAAAGAACGCTGTTGCTGTCTTTCTTGTGAGGAGTGCGACCAGGAAGAGACCTCTCTCGTCTAACAACCAACATTTATCTTAAGAGTAGTAAAGAATCTTCTAACGGTAGGATGCCCCCTCGTACATATCCATATATGACGACTTTTGAAAAGGAAAACAGGATAGGCGCTAATTAGAGGTTAAAAGTAGATGTCAAAAAACCTTTTCATAAGCAATAGTGTCGAGTTCAACTTAGCTGGAAAATTATGTCCATGGGCATGAGAAGAAGGCATGAGATTACAGCACTAAGTACATCTTCCTCGCCGTAATAGAACGAAATAAGTATGCATGCAAATAAAATAAAATAAAATAAAATAAATAAATACTGTGAAAAGGTAAGAAAACGAAGGCGAGAATGACTGGGATTGAATTGACTAGGAGAAGGTAAAAAAAAACACAGTTCCCAGCAGATGCATGAATATTTGTATCTCCGAGTGCAAAGATGTAGTTTTCACGGCAAGGGACTTGTGGTCAGTATGAAGGGTGTGAATGCAGATAAAACCCAGAGTAATAGCCAGTGGCCCGTCGTGTTCATTGTGAGATCATGATATCATCATTTTATCGAAATCAATGCTGCAAGAAAATATCAGTGACCCATTCTGGCAACTAATCTTCAATGCAAGGGGTTGGGGTGCCTGGTAAGAAGAACGCAAATCTCTCAATGATAATCCAGGAACACTTGTATGCATTCTATAAACAGCTCTCTCTCTCTAGTAAAGAATAGCAAAGAATAAGATGGGAGCAGGGCAGAATGACATCAGTCGATCACACCTCTCTCATTAATGACAGACAACAAGAAGTCCTCGCTAGAAATAGCATTCTCCAGGGATTATCGAAAGATAATTCGCAGAACAACGAACATACTGCATGTGCATACTCTGTGGCACTCATTAAACCCTGCCGCTTCATAAGATAAAAAAATTCAGTCAGAATTTTATAAGATGTAACTTGAAATTTGGTGTGCGAGGATATGTGTGCATTTATTTAGTGCATTTATAGAATTCCGCTGAATTTGGCTGGTGCATTCGCTTTTTCCTTGGATGTGCCTCGGGAGCTCCAAGCTAATAAACTGGCATTCCTTTGATTAGGCTAATTGCCAGAGGGGGTATGTACATCGAATTTGTTCTCCGTTGAATAAATTAAAAGCGTGCAAGAGAGGGGAACGTATCACGAGAAATATGTAGATAGAAAGACTGAGAGAGAAGGTGATATAGCACTAGATAAATAGAGAAAAAGAGAAAGAGAGACGCTCATGTCATTCAGGCACTGGATTGGGTCACCAAACCTTTCTACAAGGTACAGACAAAGCAGCTAGACATCGAGGCGGTAGATATTGAAGAAGACTCGAGAGAGTGCGACAGAAAGAGGGAGAGTGAGATTGAAAGAAAGGGTGAACAAAAAGTTGAGTAAGAAAAGACACGGAAAATAATACATGTTATCACAAGTGCTCGAGATATTTTTAGAACGAGATTATAAAGATAAAAGGAGAAAAAATGGAGGAGAAATAGATTAAGAGAGCTGAAGAGCGAAACGGGAGTATAGCAGAGAGAGAACGAAAGTGTTCTAGCTGACTAGATGCAAGGACATCAAATGAGCTCGTTAGTTAACAAAAGAATAGTCGTGGCCGAGGTGTTAATAAATGCTGATCTTCGTGGCGAAAGTTGTCATTTGACATCGCATTTCAGACACTGAATCTGTCCTCCTTTCAGGGTGGACCTTTTTCCCGGTTAATGTGAGCAAAAAAAAGGGAAGTATCACAGAGCTGAGGCGACTTCTTGGCGGCTGTTGACTTGTAGCCATGAGTGAAAGTAAGTAATGTAAGTAAATGACATGAGGCTCAGCTTGCCAATATTTGCCAAGGCCAAAAGTGTCTGTAGAAAAATATATTCAAAAAATATTTTTCAAAAAGCTTGTGTAAGGTAAGAATGTATAGTTGATTCGGTGATGCACTGGCATCATTTGTTGCGCTCACTCCTGGTGCTAGTTTCTATCGTAGAGGAAATGGATGGCCAGGCGTGCCCCGTGGCACCCCTCCAGGTGGCATAGGAGAGGAAGGAGAGGATGTGCCAGGAGAGAAAGGAAACGGCTAAAAGAAGAGAAAGGGCACGTGAGCATGCCTTTTTAATGGTACGTCCGAGCTCCCGTTAATTTTTCCGTTTCTTTTGTCTATATGTCTGAAAGCTCTCTCCCTCTCGCGATATTTTTTTGCGCAATCCTCTTTATTTTCTATATTCCTTAATGCTCCTTCTATCACTCTCTTTCTCATTCTCTCTCTAGCTCTCTCTCTCACGAGCACATCTCTCTTCGCAATGTGCATGACTCCGTTGTGCGATCGGTGAAATATGGAAGGGTCTGGCGTTTCGTGATGAGAGGTTACGAAGAACTCTGAGACTGGAAGAAAAAGAGAAAGATCGAGGGAGGGAAGGAGAGATTGAGAGAGCACGAGAGAGGGAGCAGAGGAAGAGGAAGCAGACCGTAGCGGGACATGCTGCGCTTATAAAGCCAGAATGACGTTTAATACAGAGACCGAAATGGATAGAGGCAGATGGTGAGAGAACCAGAGAGGGAGAGAGAGAGAGAGCGAGAGGGAGAGAGCGAGAGGGAAAGAAAGAGATGAGGGTGAAAAAAATGCAAGAGTCCGAAAATGAACGCGGGATTAAGTTGGATATAGAGAAAAGGGAGAAGAAGCTCGGACAGGGTTCTTCTCCGAATCAGACGATTTCGGTGTGGAAATTGTGAGATGCTTGGGTTCGACATGAGATAAAGAGGAAGAGGGCGACAGAAAAGAGAACAACAGCAGAAAGAGTAGAAGGAGAGAGATAGAAAGAGAGAGAGAGAGAAAGAGAGAGAAAAAGAAAGAGAGAGAGAGAAAGAAAGAGAGAGAGAGAGTGAGAGTGAGAGAAAGAGAGCGAGGAAAGGGGCGGTTGGAGAGAAGATATTCCATAAAAGGACACCGAAAATATAATTGACAACTCCTTCATAAAACGCGCGATATGTGTTTGGTTTCATGAAGTCTTACATACTTCATTGCCATGTATGAAGGTGTTCAGATTTGGAAGCTTCATTGGAGCAAGGCTATTGTTCAGTGGAGAGTGCAAATGCGTTATGTTTTTATAATACTAAATACATGAATTTATTCACGATCACTTCCTCAAAGTAGTAAGTTAATATTCAAACTTCGCGTCAACCACTCTACATATTTTTTCAAGTCTACATACATACATTCATACATACATACATATGTACATATAAGCATCTGTATGTATACCACAAATTCGATTTTACAAACGAGTGTTACTTTTTAAAACCCTTGATGTTGGCGACATGTAACATTGATTTTTCAAACATCTATATTTGGTCTCATGCATACATACATATGTATGTACTTTTCCGGCGCGCAGCGTTCGCATTTCAAGAGAGTGGTTGTTGATCTGAGCTTTTTCTGGATCCCTAGAGGGAATTTAGAGACTAAGAAAAAGAGAGAGAGATGAGAGAGAGAGAGAAAGAGAGAGAGAGAGAGAAAGAGAGAGAGAGAGAAAGAGAGAGAGAGAGACGAGACGAGACGAGATGGAGAGAAGGAGGGGGAGGGATAAAGAGGGACAAGGAAAAGGAGGTAGAGATAAGCTAGGGAAATGACCAAAATTGAGATAAATCTAACGAATGGGCTCTTCAGGAGGAGAAGGAATGGAACTGCGAGCACATGTAACCCTTCCAGCAAAGCTCTCTTCTCTCTCTCTCTCTCTTCCTTTTTTTATTATCTATAACCTTCTCTACTTCTCTCCCTGCTCACTCTGATCTCGCTCTCTCACTCTCTCTCTCTCTGTCCTTCCTGACCCATCTTTCTTATCTCTGCAATTCACTATTTCAACTACCTGTTTTCTCTCCCTTACTTTTCTATCCCCCTTTTTCTCACTCATTTTCTCTTTTTTTTGTCTCTCCATCTCTCTTTTCTCGTTTGCTGCATTACCCCCGTCAACAACAACAACCTCAACAGCGGCTTTTCTCAACCGCTTTCCCAGCTTCCCTGATAATATCCTGAATGGTGGAGGGAGGGTGGATTACTTTGGTCAATTTTGAATGGCTGTGAAAAGAAGTGAAGCAAGCCCTCGATCTCGTTTGCTTTGCGTCTCTCCCCATCCCCCCTCTCCCCTTCTTACGCCGTTTGGAATGCCAGAAGGTTAAATAGGGAAGGCGAATTGAAGAGTGCAGATGTTAGTGCAAGAGAACAATTTTTTCGTTTGAGGGAATAATAAAATATGTGAAAAAATATTAAGAACAAGTGATTATAAAAGTAGTAATGAGATATAGAGAAAGACAGACAGAGAGAGAGAGAAAGAGAGAGAGAAAATGAGGGAGAGAGTGATTGGTATAATGAGAATGGCAAAACGAATACATGTGTATATAATTATTTATATATATTAATAATAAATAATTTTTTCATGGAAGCACAGAGGACTTTCTCATAGCATACAATTAGGCAGGCGAATGGAAAAAGGTGACAGCCATGACAGGTGATATGTAGGTACATACACATAAGATTGTGCTTCAGCTAGTCCATTGCTCTCTCCCTCTCTCTCTCCCTCTCTCTCTCCCTCTCTCTCTCTCCCTCTCTCTCTCTCCCTCTCTCTCTATCTCTCTCTCTCTATCTCTCGCTCTCTCTTCCTCTCTCCCCGCCATTATTAATTTCTTAGTCTACTTCACTGTCTCGACGAGCTAAACATAAAGTGTGAAGATCATCGAGAAATCCTCTTCGTGGTTTATTTTTGTCTATCAGCTTTTTTATATCTGATATGAGGCGTTGGGACGATTGCTACAATTACCACCTACATACGTACGTACATACATATGTATCCGCACACATACTTACACATTAATATTGACTGCTCGCTTGATGGCGCCTGCGCGTGCCCGTGCACAGTCTTTTAAAGGTGGAATAATGGTCGGACGGCTACTGACTCGGGGGCACAGCTAATTTCTAGTTCCATAGCTGTTTTCTTTCTTTGAAATACCATCGGTTGGCACGGCCGTTCAAACCGCTAAATTTGGGCTGCTACGCCTATACGCAGTTTTCGTATGCACACTAAAACCTCTGGAAAATTTAGACGGTTATACTGCAAAAAAAAACCGTAGTTTTGATGATTTGTGTGGTCAGTTCGGACAGATTTCATGACATAACCGAAAATTTGCGTCTAAAGAGAATCGCGAATCTTGAATCGTTGAATCGCGCGGTTAACCCCTGTGCTCATGGTCAGCATGTCCCAACGCGTGAGTTCTGTCACGCGTTGGGGCATGCTGACCATGAGCACAGGGGTTGACCGCGCGATTTATCGTGGGCTGCAGGGCCGTGTTGAGGAAGAATTTATCTTTCATACCTTCACTTCCATTCTTACTGTTCTTAAAAGGGTTGTAATATCTTCATGTTCATGTTCTCTTTTATGTCGAACATTCTCTTCTGTCCAATTAGCAGAGGGCTTCAAAGCATAGGTTGAAACACATGCAGTGGAGAGAGGTATGAAAAAATGATAAACGGATGAGTGATAAATGGATATGAGAGAGAGAAGATAAATGAGAGAGACAAAGAGAGAGAATAGATTGAGAGAGAAAGAGAAAAGAGAGAAGGTTGGGATGAGAGAGAAGATAAATGAGAGAGAGAAGAGAGTGAGAGAGAAAGAAAAGAGAGAAGGTTGTGATGAGAGAGCAAACAAAACATGACAGTCACCCTTAGGGCACACTGGCGTCCTTCCATTCTTGGTCTCGCGCACTCGCACGACACCCTTCTCGTCGTAAAACATTCAGCTGAAATGGCTGAGCAGTGGCAGATGAGAGATACAAAGAGAGCAAGAGAGGGGCAGAGAGAGAGCACTAGAGAGAGAACGAGTGAGTGCTAGATGGAGAGAGTGAGAGAGAGAGAGCTAGAGAGCGAGATAAAAAAATAGAGAGAGAAAGAGTGCGAGAAATAATCTGAACCACAAATTTGCTTCTCTTCTTTCTATACATACGTATGTACATATACAGTAGCACGCTACATTTCAGGTACATAACTTAGTTATATTAATTATATTAATATAAATAATTTCAATTGATTTTCAACGTAGTCGCACTTCAACGTAGTTTTCTATTCAAACTAAACTAATTCGACGATGATAAATGCGGTGGTAAGATTAGTTTCTCAAAACAAGTTGTAGCTGACGAGAAAATTAATATTTTAGGCAGAAACCCATTTGGAAGATGTAGCGGATTCTGGGCAATGTGCTGCATAAATCCGCAACTGCGCTGCATCTTTCAAATGGGTTTCAGCCTAAGATATGAATTTTCTCGTCAGCGACAACTTGTATAGAGAAACTAATGTTACCACCGTATTTCTCATCATCGAACTAGTTTGAATGGAAAACTACGTTGAAATTCACCCTGAGCGCTGAGAAATCAATTGAAATGATTTAAATTAATACAGCTAATATATGTACCTGAAATGTTGGGCGGTACCGTACATGTGACGTTTGTATGGCTCATAACCAGCAGCAATAGTATTCGAACAAAACAATAAGTTTAAGTGGAAGGCGAGAGAGAAAGAAAGAAAGTCAGAGAGAATGGAAGAGAGAAGAGAAAAACAGAGAGAGAAAACAGAGAGAACGGAAAGATAGGAATATCAAGCAAGGGGATGGACACGAAAAAATCATGCCAGACAGATGCACGCACATTTCGCATTCGAAGGTGAAATTCAAAATATCCGGAGAAAAAAGTTGGCTTGCAAAGAACGCTTTCGTATCTAATAGTGATATTCATCCATTCATTCACCCACACTCACCCAAATGGCAAAATCGTTATGGATTTTACTGTTTGGGTGAATACGGGTGAATGCTGGGTGAATGGGTGAATATCACTATTCGGCCGTGCGAGAAGGAAAGGAATTGAGCTAACGCTTGAGATCGGCTGGAGCAACAAACTCACAAAGATCTTTGAAATTGAGGAAGCAGTCCTCACAGCGGAAAGGGGAAAGGGAGAGAGAGTAGGAGAGAGAAGCGAGAGGGTCAAAGAGATAAAGCTTGAGAATAAAAGGGGAAAGAGTGAGGGAGAGAGGAAGAAAGAGAGAGGGAGAGAGGGAGAAAGAGAGAGGGAGAGAGGGAGAAAGAGAGAGGGAGAGAGGGAGAAAGAGAGAGGGAGAGAGGGAGAAAGGGAGAGAGAGAAAGAGAGAACAAAAACCACTCGCGCATAAAATTCCATGGAGGACAAGGAACATCACAGATTAAATGGATTCATTATTGCGAAGTTGTTGAAGGGCAGAATTCCTGATAGCTTAAATAAATTGTGCAAGACGTTAAAGATGCTCCGAGAAGAACAAGAAATAAGTACACGGACCAGAAAATAATTGTTTTAAGACATGAATGGGTAATAGGAGTGTGAAGAAGAGAGAGAGAGAGAGAGAGAGAGTGAGAGCGAGCGAGAGAGAGAAAGAAAGAGGGAGAGAGGGAAAAATAGAGAGAGAGAGAGCGGGATAGAAAGAGAAAAAGAAGCACAGAGAGAGAGGGAGCATCGGAGAAACAACAACAAATTGCGCACCACATGCAATAGAGCGTGAAATGTAGTCTTCCCTGAGGATGCTGCAGGATGGATGACGTGAAAAGAAACCCAAAAAGTTCAGCTTTTCCACTGAGTTATTACAACCATGGATTGATAAACATTCAGGAAACAAGTTCTTCAAAATAGAATTATTTTTAAATAAGGAGTGAGACTGGCCATAAGGAGGGGGCTGAAAGGCCCGAATGAGGCTGAAGCTAACTTTGCTTGATTCGTTTCGTTCGAAAAGACTCTCTTATTCTTGTCACGCAACAGGATGAGAGGGCGGAATAAATAATAGAAGAGCAACTCTCTCTCCATCTCTCTCTCGCACTCTCTTTCCTGTCGTATTCCCTCTCTCCGCATCTCTAATCCTCTAATAAAAGATAAACTTCTCGGTATCTTGAAGCATTGATTTTAGCCAAATATTATGTTTTCGCAACGTAAAAATTGGCCTTCGATGTCCTAAAATGATCAATAAATGCAAAAAGTGAATGCAGAAAGGAATGTAATCATTTAGCCTAGTTTCGTGGAGACATTGCAGCAAAAACACATTGGTAGTAGATTTAGTTCCTCTCTCCCTCTAATCATATAAATCAATACTCAGCCATAATCAGGTGCCGTAGAAGACATTTATATATTTTTTTATGTAGGTGGTACACAGAAATAACTTAAAGGAAATAAATAAAATTTTTATTAAAGACTGTGAAAATAAAAAGAAATATTTATTGGTACTTCCCGAATGCTAAAGTCTAACGGCGGATCGTTGGAGCTATATGTTTCCTTCATTCACTGTCTCTCGCTCTCTCTCACTCTCTCACTCTCTCTTTTTTTCTGTCCAACCACATCATTGTTCATGGCCAAATGAAGGGCCATGCGTTGTACGTCGAAGAGATAGAGAGAGAGGAGAAGCAAAGAAAGAGAGAAAGACAGTGGAGAAGCAGAGAAAGGAAGAGAGAGAGAGAGAGGAGAAACAGAGAGAGAGAAAGAATGGAGAGAGATAGAGAGAGAGAGAGGAGGGAGGGAGAGATAGGAACCGCCTGAAGACCGCCCTCTCCCGGAGGCACTGTCGCAGGGCAGCATAGACCCCCCCCCCCCAACTACCCACCCTCACGAGGCAGTCCGCAGCCGGAGGCAAATTGGATGAGTGCTCTCGGCGAGCATTGCCCGAGAGCGAACGAAAGAGAGGGGAGAGAAAGAGAGAGAGAGAAAGAGAGAGAGAGAGAGAGAAAGAGAGAGACGGAAATAGAGAGAGAGAGAAAGAGAGAGAGAGTGAGAGAGAGAGAGACGGAGAGAGAATACATCCATGTGCAGTCATAAAAGATAACGAATTAGTGCAGACACGCAAAGGCAAAAGATATCGTATTAGAAAGGAAAAGAGAGAGAGAGAGTGGAGATCGAGAGAGGGAGAGAGATATGGAGATGCAGAGAGTGAGAGAACGAGTGGGAGAATGGAGAGAGTGATATAAATAAAGAGAGCAGAGGAAACAGCGAGCCAACAATATCAGTTTAGCGGGGTCCACTCGAAGACGGGCTCGTTGATTCCGCGAACGATTAATTGCGCGAAAAAGGCACGTGCTCTATCTCTCCCGTTTGTTTTTTTTTCTGCCAATCCATAAATATTCCTTTCATATTGCAATTCCATAGTTCTCGATTTTGGACAAGAGCGAAACTCTCTTAAATCAGAGAGGGAAATAAATTCTACAAAGCATATTTATAGCGATTTGGAAGATACGTATCCTTAAGTGTAAATTACAGGAAATTGGAAGATTCCGAAAGCGTTGCGATTATTTTTCTGAAATGGAAAGCAATCACTTTGCATATGAAAATACTAAAGGCGGCGATGAAGAACTGAGTGAGAAGGAGTGAGTAAGAATGAGAGGGATTGAAAGATAGAAGGAAAGAGAGCAAGTGAAAGAGAGAAGGAAAGAGAGCGAGTGAAAGAGAGAAAGAAAGAGAGCGAGTGAAAGAGAGAAAGAAAGAGAGCGAGTGAAAGAGAGAAGGAAAGAGAGCGAGTGAAAGAGAGTAAGAAAGAGAGCGAGTGAAGGAGAGAAAGAAAGAGAGCGAGTGAAAGAGAGAAAGAAAGAGAGCGAGTGAAAGAGAGAAGGAAAGAGAGCGAGTGAAAGAGAGAAAGAAAGAGAGCGAGTGAAGGAGAGAAAGAAAGAGAGCGAGTGAAAGAGAGAAGGAAAGAGAGCGAGTGAAAGAGAGAAAGAAAGAGAGCGAGTGAAGGAGAGAAAGAAAGAGAGCGAGTGAAAGAGAGAAAGAAAGAGAGCGAGTGAAAGAGAGAAAGAAAGTGAGAGAAAACATCCTTCACCATGTACACACTTCAAATGAGAGACAGACAATGAATTCCACCACGAAGAATGTTTACAACAACTCCTCTACTGCTTGGGAGAGATCTTTAAGTGATCCTTGTAACATTGTTAGTCTTTGTTTTTGCTTATAACTTAAAAAAAGAAAAAGAAAAAAAAGATAAGGAAAGGGAGAGAAAGAGGCTCCAGAAATATCTGGCCATGCACATTATTTCCAGAGATATCTGCATAGACAAATGAAAAAAGCCATAAACGCTAGCCTGGCAAAGATAGAATGTGCCGCATTTAAAGCAACTATGTGCATATTACATCTGTCATTTAAAAATATCACTAAATATTATTTTAAAATTTCTTCTTGCTCCGGCCCCGCGAAACTGTGCGAATTGTCATCGTTTGCCATGCCGTTAACCAAATAATGGAAATGAAAAGGTAAAGTGCGTAGTAATTCGAGGAGGCCAAGACGAGCTCGCCGTAAAGGGAAAGTCGGTTTGGAGGCAAGGGCTCTCCGCTTCTCCTCCAGCGGCCTGTTTATCATGCCACCTCGTTCCTCTTCGTCGTCCCTCTTTCTCCCTCCTTTCTCGCTATCTTTGTCTTTCTCCCTTAATCTCTCGCTCCCTATCTTAATCTCTCTTTCTCTCTCACTCTCTCTCTCTCTCTCTCAACGAAACGATCGTCTCCACTTTATTCCATCGTTAGCTTCATTCCGTATCAATATCTCCACACTACATTCCGTCAACTTCAACAGGGTTACTCTCTTTCTGTCTCTCTTTCTTTCTCTCATTCTTTCTTTTTTCAACAGCGTCACCACGCTGACTGAGTTTTGAGTCTTTTTCTATTTTACAGACTGCTTCTCTCACTTCGTTTTTAGAAGCGACTCTTATTTTGACAGTCGAGCAGTAAATGAATTTTAATGAATCTGCTTATATACAAACATTAAAAAATTATCTATCGAAAAATGGAGCAATGAATGATAATAATACAGTTTTATGTACAATAAAAAAGTTAATAAAACTACCATTAAAAAGGAATGACCAAAATCAATTTGCGAAAGAAATAAAAAGAAAAGAGAGAGAGAGAGAGAGAGAGAGAGAGAGAGAGAGAGAGGAAAAAAGATAAAATATTCTTCCGAAAGTGCGAAGAGGAACGAGCAGCTATGGCCTCGCATTTCAAAGACTAAAAGAAGAGCGAAGAGAGCATGGAAAGAAGAAAAGGAAGAAGGAAGCGAACAGATAAAGAGACAGAGAGAAAACGTCACAGAGAGAGGGAGAGAGAGGAAGAGAGAGATAGAGAGAACGAGACTACAGAACGGACTTTTTTTTAACATCCTGAAACACTGGCGCCACACCCGGCGGGTCTATGAAATGTTTTCTCTAGCATATTTCCCCGGTTGCTTCTTTTCTCTCTCCTAAACTTCTGACTCTCTCTCTCTCTCACTCTTTCTCTCTCTCTCTTTCTCTCGCTCTCTCGCTTACTTGTTGTATGGAGAGAGTCGAAAGATATTTTGAGACAAAGTGATAAAGAGTGCGACCAGACACCTGTCGTTGAAGGATTGAAGAAAAAATAAGAGGAAAAATAATGGGTCGCCTGGAGCCAGAGAAAGGAGGACCAAGCTATTTTCTGCTAAGAACCGGGCAAAGTCGACGATATGCGAAGTCTCTAATAGATATAGACGGTGAGAACACAGATAACATTTTTTTGTTGTTATTTTCTTCATTCCTTTTTCCTTTCTCACATTCCCTCTGTTTTATCATCTGTTCAGTCTCCAGACATCTTCCAGAAATCCAGCAAACTAAAGGAGTAAAAAATAAAATAAAAACTCATTGTTCGAGGAAACTGACAGACGTATCGATAAACATGTAGGTTTAAGCTTAATATAAAAGGAGTGTCTGGTATCAGTGAAAAAATATGAAGTAGCGTGAGAAAACAGTAAGACAAAGGGAGATAGAGAGAAAGAGAGAAAAAGAAAGAGAGAACGAAAACGACAGAGATAGAGGAAGCGAGACAGAGAGAGAGGGACAGAGAGAGAGATAGAGAGAAAGAGAGTGAAATGAACTTAAAAAGAGAGTGAGTTGCTGCTCTCGCCGATCGGCCTCTTTCCATCTCGCAGATTGCACAACAGGCGCTTCCATCCCGATTCTCTCCTTCTCCCTCTCTTGCTTCCCTTAGAATCCCTGCCAACTTTCTCCCATAATACGCCTTGTCTGCCGTTCTTTCTGTATATATCTCTCTCTCTTTCTCTCTCTCTCTCTCTCTCTCTCTCTCTCTCTCTCTTTCTCTCTTTCTCTCTTTCTCTCTCTCTCTCTCTCTTTCTCTCTCTCTCTCTCTCTCTCTCTCTCTCTCTTTCTCTCTTTCTCTCTTTCTCTCTCTCTCTCTTTCTCTTAGCATCTCTCTCAGTCCATGCCTGCCGTCCTCTATCTTCCAAGTTATCCTTCTCACTCTCGCCCGGGCCGATCGAAATGCTCCGCCGCTTGTCAGTATTACGCCTCCGGCAGAGTAGCAGCTAGATGCTCTCTGCAGTTGAAGCTCTCTGTAATCCCTGTCTCTCTCTCTCTCGTAATCTTTCTCCTTTCTTCTCTCTTTCTCTTCATCTCTTTCTGACCCTTTATAAACTTTCCCATATTATGTCTCAATGCCTTTCTCTTCTCCCTCCTTGTCCTATGTTACTCTTCACTCATCTCTGCTGTTGTAACAGCAGTATGTCGCAAGGTGAACAAGGCAATGAAGGTCAGACCGATATAGAGATAAAGTGAAGAACCTGGTCATAATTGGGTAATCAGTCTGAGACGTGATATTCAAATGAGGATATATGTAAGAGAGAGAAGAGAAAATGAGAGAGAGAGAGAGAGAGAAAGCACAATCATTGACACTACTTATCGGAAAAGAGGACGAGCAAGATCAACCATTTTCGTGTATCAATGCACAAGTGATCTAATAAGGAACCTTCCACTGCATGTGCCTGCGGATCTAAAGTGAAATAACTACGGTAAAAGGAGGTATCAAGCTACAGTAGAGCTAAAGAACCAGTTTGAACGCGCGCCTTCATAAAGTTGCTTGTTGCTCGATCGAGAGAACCAGGAGTACTTCTCTGACCAACCGTAGCTAATTCACTACAGGTGAGTTGTCACGTTACAATTCCTCAGAATTGAACGGAAGAAAATTGGAATATTTATTCCCCGGATACCTCCTTTAAGTCAACCTTCCAAAGAATAGCCGTAAGCATCAAAATCTGAATTCCATTATTGATAGAATAGTTTGAGGCAATTATTTATTGCTCCATATCTTGCTTTCTTTATTTATGCACGTCGACTAATGCAAGGCGTGCCGACACTTGCGGAGGTAGAAGAAAGGGTCTGACGTCGCGGGTGGCGGTGTTGTCACATAAGAATAGTCTATGTTAGGGAGCGAAAAAGAGATTATATATATATATATATATATATATATATATATATATATATAAGAGAGAGAGAAAGATAAAATGAGGCAAATAAAGTATGCGATTGAGAAAAGTCCAAGAAAAAGAGAAAAGATCTATACAAAAAAAACATGCATACATCTCTCTCTCTCTCTTCTACTCTCTCTCTCTCTCTCTCTCTCTCTCTCTCTCTCTGAATTCTGTTCCAAGTACTTACATACGTATAGTCAATAACAGTGTCTTTGCTGCAGAACTGTTAGTTGGAGTGGAAGTGAAAAAGAGTGGGACGGACGAAGAAGAAGGAGAGTGAGAAAGGACAAGAACTGTCAAATACAGAAAGAAAGAGGGAATTAGGAACAATCACAAGGAGAGAGAGAGAAAAAAAGAAGCAAGAGAGAGAGAGAGAGAGAGAGAGAGAGAATAAGAGAGAGAGAGAGAGTAAGTCGTCCACGGCAAATATGTATGTATAAACACGCTCACCTTTTTTTTTCTAATATGACGTCGCCCTTCTATTGTTTTATTCCAGCGAAACTTCATAGAAAGAGAGAGAGAGAGAGAGAGAGAGAGAGAGTGACAGAGAGACAGAGACAGCGAAAAAAAAATGCATCTAAGATGTCAGATTTGCAACATGACAGGTTTTAAATATTACTATGCTTTTTTACATAAAAAACAACATCGAAAATACGTTGCAAATAACACAAAAACACTTCCTGGTAAGATAACTTACATATAAGTTGAAGAATAAAACAGATAAAAACAGACACACATACATATATACTACATTTGAGCGAGAGAAAACTATTATACTACATAAGAGTAGAGAAGAAAGGAAAGGAAAAAAAGAAAGGAATAGAGATCAAAGAAATAAAAAAAAATAGAATAAATACTACTCATTCGCATATAGATTGGCACATTAATGGAATTTGACGTGTATAATACAGCGGATTATGGAAATTCCAAATGCCTGGGAACAAAAAATGGTACAAACACGTCTGGCGAGAGAGCTTGAGGAGGGAGGAAGGAAAAGGACAGCTGCCGCGCCTTCATTCTATGGTAAAAGTTCCGGGAGCGGTGCGGGAACTTTCAGAATTCCCGCACCGGTCCCGAAAAGTTCCTGTAGAAAATCTTGAGTGGTGCAGGAAAGTTCCGGGAGGAAAAAGTGTGTCATACGCACTAAAATTACATTCCTTTTGCATGAAAATGTTTATTCGTATATTTTATTACTTTGATAAGCATTTTCAAATTAGAATTTCGTCGTAAGCCGTACTTCATCCTCCACTTCAAAGAAGGTCAAACGTTCCATATGAAAGGAAAGACCATTTGAACTTGTAACAATGAGGACTTGATTTTTTTTCTTTTTTGTCTCTAATTACATCGCTTTTCTCCAGCTGTATTAATAATCATTTGACGGAGTACTGGATGAATTCTCTAAAAAATAAAGTGAGAACATGTATAGTTCTTAAGAACGAAGGAGCCACTTTTTCGTTGGAATTCATAGCTTTCTGGAAAGGCGTAAGAAAGAAAGTTTGAAAGAAAGAAAGTAAGGATGAAAGCAGGATGCAAAGTAAGAAATAAGGAAAGAAAGGAAGAAAAAAGACAGAAAGTAAGTAAGAATAAGTAAGTAAGAAAGTAAGAAATAAAGTAAGAAAGAAGGAAAGAAATAAGTATGAAATTTTCCCGGAGTGCTAGGCGCATGTGAGCAAAATCAGTCCGGTATCTTTCCCGGAGCGGTCAAGAAAACTTCCGAAGTTCCATGCTATAGCATATAAAAAGTCCGGGAAAGTTCCCGCACACCTCAGGACAATTTTTTTGAGTTCCTCTACCCCTCACCGAACTTTCTTGAGAATGAAGGCGCGGCTGGTGAGAATGAAGTCAGAGGGAATAATGACAATCACACACGAAACTCAATCGTAACCTATTTCAATTGTCCTGACTTCGCCTCTCTCTAAACAACATGCTCTCTCCACTGTGTCAGGCAAAATGGCGCGAATTCATGACTGTGTTCTTGGCTCCTTTACTTATATGTATGTATGTACATAGTTCAGCACGACACTCTCGTTTTGGAAAGAGAAATAGAGAGGCCCCACTTCGAAGAACAATCTTCAAAAGAAGAAAGAACAGTTTAAATTTTTTTCTTTCCTAAATTAAAAGATTAAAACAAAAATGTTCGGTCCAGTGTCTGTCTACCAGAAGGGCTCGTAGGCAGAGCTGATGAGGAGGTGCATGGAGTGGTATTTGGAGTTTGGGAAGGACACAGGAAGGAGAACTGTCCCTGAGGGGCGATGTGTGCATGACTAAAAGTGGGGTGGCAAGGACAGGAAGAGAGAGAGAGAGAGAGAGAAGAGAGAGAGAGGGAGAAGAGAGAGAGAGAGAGGGAGGAGGGAGGAGAGAGAGAGAGAGAGAGAGAGAGCAGCTTCAGAGGGAAAGATGTACATGGAACAAGGGAAGGAAATGCCATGCTCAGGAGCAAGGCACGTGAGGTGAGGGTGTATCTTGGGGGAACAAAGGGGGAGAATAGGTCGAGAAGTTGGAGAGAGAGAGGCAGAGAGGGAGGGAGAGGAGAAGGGGGGCAGCCTATCCCCCTAATTAGCGCTCACCCAAGACCCGAGACACGGCAAACTAGCCAAGAGGACGATTTATCTACGCCGACCGAAGCAGAGAGCGAACTCATTTCAACGTACTTGGACGGAAATTGTCTCGGCCAAGGCAACTCTTAATAACCAGAATGAGCGAGAGAGGGAAAGAGAGATAGAGGAAAGGAGAGGGAGAGAGCGATAGAGGGAGAGAGAGAGGGAGAGAGAGTAGAGGGAGACGGGGAGAGGGAGGGAGAGGGATGGGGGAGAGGGAGAGAGAGAGTGAGAGGGAGAGAGAGAGAGGACGGAGAGGGAGGGAGAGAGGGAGAACTCCACGTTTTCAAATGTTCTTATAAGATAAGACATTGTAGAAAGGTGCACACTTTTCATTCTTTGACTCTACTTCTTATCATTTTCGTTCTTCTCTTCATTTTAGCTCTTCTTTTCGCATTCTTTCTCTCACGACTATCAATAAAACGTTGACAAATTGTGCTTTTAAATTTTACAAACTGCTCACATTTTTCAAACATCTTCTTTCACGTCCCTTTTGAATGTATTCTTAATGTTTCTTGCATAGCAGGATAGTACCAAGCAATCCTTCCATGCTTCACGCCATCCAATCAATCAGCTTGCGAGTCTTCAGTTCCTTTGGATATATCCACCGTATCCAAGTAGTCAAAACTGTACAGTGGCGTCATTCAGAAAATTAGTGTTTATTCGTGTAGGAGCAAGTGTTCTGAGGAAGTTCTGAATAAAAAGAATATAGAATAGCAGAAAATTAGAGATGATAAAACATAACCATTCGTCTTTTTTCATCATGACAGATTACGATGTCAGGGTTACTGTAGATTCCTTACTGTAGAGCAATAGTCTCAGCACGAGCGAGCGAACACACGGAGCAACTTGAAAGAAATATCATGCACCATCACGCGCCAAATAGAAATTCATTCAATTCTCTCTCGACAGGGCAATTCTAGAAAGGACTATCTCAATGATGGAGAGAAGAAAGAAAGAGAGAGAGAAACAATACCGTACCCAGAACACACACGGGACACTGTCCCATAGAGAAAAGGAAAGATTACTGCTGGATGGAAATGAATAGGCGTGTTCATTTTGAGAGATAAGGGATGGAGACAAAATGGTGTGTGCTTTAAGGAGAATCTATGTATTCAGCATCAGAGTTATCGCAATTCCCGGCTATGTGAAATCCGTCGAGGGATTTCTCGTCTAGTGAATGAATATTAGTGTGTCTAGTCGGAAGAAAGGCTTACTTTACGACTATGTACATGGTGAATAAAAACGAATAAATACGGTAGTACCAATATATATAGTATATATCCAGACAGACTCTTGCTCATTTTCGGCGGTTAAATAACAGTTAGAAGACGTGTATAAACGATTACGTGCAAAATGTCTCAGATACAAAAACAGATATAAAACGTATAAAATGTGGCGATCATGAAATAGTGAAAGGCTTTTTCTCATTGGGCATTTTTCGTATGAGGTGGGTTAGTGGGGGGATTTGGGAAGGAGGGGAGTGGAGGAAGGGGGGAATCCGCGCAGGACCCAGTCATGCCGGCCGGGGGGCCTATATATAAAAGGCAGTGATGTCGAGGCCATTGAAAGATACGGTAGGTATACTGTAGGGATAAAACAAAGCGTAGGCAGAGGGCACAAGCAACACGGCACTATTGTTTGCGCAAACGATACAATAATTACAAACATGAAAAATTTCGACTGGATATTGAGAGGTCTACTACGCCCACCACCAAAAAGGAGAGAGGGGGACAGCAGACGACTAGCGCGACGAGAAAGGCAGACAGGCAGAGAGCAGAGCTCTTCTACCTAGTGAAAGACATCATTTCGGAGAGATAATGTGTGTGAGAGAGGGAGAGAGGCGAAGATACAAACGTATATGCAAGTGTATTTGATTATTGTTTGGAATACAAGCCGCTTTTGCAAAGCAAAAATTAAATAGGAGGGGTGGGCGACGTGGAAATGAAAGCGCGCGTGGCAGAGAGAGAGAGAGAGAGAGAGAGAGGAGAGAGAGAGAGAGAGAGAGAGAGAGAGAGAGAGAGTAGACAAGCCTAACGAGATATCCTCAGGTTGCGCTGAGTTACGAAACGAGACTTTAAAAGTATACAAACGTTTAGATCCGAAAAGTCTAGGATGCTAAAATACGGTAGCATTAATTCGTCCTCGAAAAAGTAAAAAAAAAACTGAAAGAATACAGTGACATAAAATAAGAAAGGATATATCAAATCCGGCAGGATTGCAAAAAAATATACATATGTTCCTTGATGGGTCGGCTCAATTCTCAGGTGAAAGGCGTGGAAGTGAGAGAGCGAGAGAAAGAGAGAGAAATAGGCGGTAAAAGAGCGTCTTTGAAAGGCTTGTCTTCTCTGTGGAAAGTGAGAGAGTCTTCCACTGCAACGAATCCATAATGGGGGGTTTTGACCAAATATGAAAGACATTTCTCCTCTAATCACACAGTCACATCGGCATTCCATTTGGAAGGGAAGAGATATAAAAGCAACTTCTAGAACAGTTAAGTCGCATAGAACAAGCAAACGTCGTGAGAGCGAAAGAGCGAGAGTGTGTTAGTGAAAGAACGCATGGGATGAGGAGAGAGTTAGAGAAAGAGAGACAGAAAGGCGGCTCGAGGACTTTTTTTTCTCAAAGCAAGTGAGAAGCGTTGTTGTTAGTCGAATTGTTAGTCGGGTGGGGAGGGGGGGGGGGAGGGGGTAAGTCAGTATGCAACGGGATTACGATATCCGAGATGGGTAGGATGAGGGAGAGAATACAGTGGTCTTCCACTTGGGATCCAATCAGCAGTCCCACTGATTTGGCGACGGAGGCAACTCGGAAGGCTGAGCCACGGAGGAGCTGTAAATTTTAAAAATAATTTGTGGTTTCGGCAATAAATTTAATTTGCTTGAATCTAAAAAGGGTGATCTTTAAAATATTATTTTAATCGCACGTAGAAACCGATTCGGCTGAAGAAAGCCAAATCACCCGGGCGACATTCAAGAAACGTCATTGTAGCAAATTGTAGGCTTAAGGCCCCGGGGCTTACTTGGTGAAGTTCTTGTAGGCGACGGAGTTGGGATTGATGACGAGGGGGACGTGGTTGTGCTCGGCCAGCTGGGCGTGTCTCTCCATCACGAAGGTGTACAGCCGGTCGCGCAGATCAAACATGGAGTAGCGCGCCAGCTCGCGCTCCCAACGCGCGTCGAACGGCTCTTCGTGCTGGACAAGAACTTTTAAATAAATAAATAAAACTGACAGAAAAAATGCAATTAGAAATAAATAAATAAAGATTTATTTGTTTTACAAAGTTCTTAAGGCTAGTTTACAATTAACTTCGCTCCTGGATTTTTTTTTTAAATCGCACAACAAAGGTATATGAAAAAATAAAATTAAAATGAATATTTAAAAAGAAGCGCGAATAAGTTTAAAATGAGGAAAAAAGTGAAGGAGAGAAAGGAATGCTGACATCAGGCTCGAAGTTCTGCGTGAATGTCCGATTGCCGTTGGGGTGAGTGGAGCAGCACGCGCACATGCACGAGTGGTAGCGCATACGGCCGTCGTTGATGTAGGGATGGGCAAGGGCTTCCGTCACCTGCCACGAGAAACAGAACATAGACAAGGACCGAAACATGGAGGGGGGTTTGAACCATTCATTGCTCATCTACTATCAATACTAATAACTATTAAACCTTTTGTCATTAAAATAAGAATAACAATATATACCATATAATTTCAAATGTTTAGAATGGGTGCGATTTCTTAGGATCTCTTCTCTTCTCTCTCTCTCTCTCCCTCTCTCCCTTTCTTTCTCTAACCGTGAGTCTCTCATCGGGGTCGAATGCGAGCATCTTCATGAGAAGATCCGCAGCCTGGTCATTGACATAGCTGGAGATGGCGAGGAGCTCGGCCCTCGTGTTCGGCCGCCGCACCGGCTGCTTCAGCACGTGGTTGCGAGCGCCGTCGCACGCGTACTTCATCTGCAAATAGGGCCGTCAAATGGAAGGGCCGTACAATAGAACAGTCGAAAAAGGGGCAGTCCGTCAAGTGTCTACATTTTTAGAATGCGACCCGCCGTGGTTCGACTTGGAAGATGAAGCACATTGTGAAGGAATAAACGAACGGCCTCTGGCGGGGGTGTGCCGAGCAGGGCAATGATCATGTTGAGCTGTTCGATCGGGCCGGCCGCCTGGAAGAGGATCCGTCTGCCCAGCAGCTCCGCCAGGATGCACCCCACCGACCACACGTCCACCGCACTTGTGTATCTACAAATTGCATTTACATTTTTTTATTATTTATATTTAAAATTTCATTTTATGCGTCTTTAATCTCGATATTAAATTTATAGTTACAAATAAAATGAAATGATTTGTATAAATCTGGCGGGAAATCGAAAGATGGAACCCACTTCCTCGCTCCCATGAGCAGCTCGGGCGCGCGGTAGTACTGCGTGACCACCTCGTGCGTCATGTTCACCCTCTCACGCGGCTCCCAGATGCGCGCCAGGCCGAAGTCGCAGATCTTCAGGCAGCAGTTCGAGTTGACAAGCAGATTGCCCGGCTTGATGTCGCGGTGCAGGATGTGCGCCGAGTGCAGGTACTTCAGGCCTTCAAGCACCATCTCTCCTTATCTCTCTCAAGATTACATCAGTCATATAATGCAAGCTACCGTACCTCGAAGTATTTGGTAGACAAAGACTTTGACATGGTCAACGGTGAGTGTCTGCGGGGAGACGATTATCTTGTGGAGGTCGGACTGCATCAACTCGGTCAGGACGTACCTGTAGAGAAAAAACTTTATCTTAATTCATATTATTTTTAATATACTATTGCTGTTTGAATATATTATATTTGATTTCTTCATCATTTAGTACTCTTACAGATAAGATTTCTAAGCCGACTTTTTTTGGTTAAAATGTAAATTGTTCATTTCACATAATGTTGCCTCCCCTTATTTCTGTTGTCTCCCAATAGGGTCCGGGCATAGTTTCCAATGCGGTCAAGAGAGAGAGACAGAAAGAGAGAGAGAGAGAGAGGGGGACAGCGAGAGATCAAAGGATAGTTAGAGACGCAGACAGAGAGATACTCCCATGGTCTTGTCTGCTTGCTCCGGTCAAGGATGCATCCCCTCCCTTTCATTGACCTGGGATGACCTTCTTTCCAGTGCTTTCTGCCTGGAGAGAGTGAAGGGGTTGCGTCATTAGGTGTGCGAGGACAAGGTGGCAGAGAAAGAGAGGTACACTAAGAGAGAGCGCGAGAGCGAGATGGAGAGAGAGGGAGAGAGAGTGAGAGAGCAAGAGGGAGTGAAAGAGGATTACGATTACGGGAGAAAGGAAGGTCAGCTTGTGTCACCTGCTGCCATTGCAACATTGAGATGTCCGCAAGGCTAGATAAGCAAACTCAGGCGTATTTAAACCTCATCGCATAAGAGAGTGAAAGAGAGAAAGAGAGAGAGAGAGAGAGAGATAAAGAAAGAAAGAAAAAGAAAGAGAGAAAGAGAGAGAAAGAAAGAAAAAGAAAAAGAGAGAGAGAAAGAAAGAAAGAAAAAGAAAGAGAGAGAGAGAGAAAGAGAAAGAGAGAGACGGGGAGTCAGAGATAGTACAAACCGTCGACTGCATCTTCTCTAACAACGATCTGTTAGTTTCCATGTGGCAACGTGCCACATGTCATCAGTCTTCCAATCCCAATCTCTTTCACTCCCTCCCTCTCTCTGTCTCTCTCTCTCTCTCTCTCTCTCTGTCCTTCCTTCGAACGTCTTACACCCAAATTCACGATCCTTGAGGACATCAGAAGATCCTCCCACTGGCAGATCCCTCCAACTTATTACTACTACCCAATCATAGCTGGGCCACAAAAATGAGGCGTCTTTGACAGAGTGAGAAGAGTGCGTGCCCCTCTCTTTCTCTCTTCTCTATCTCTCTCTCCATCTCTGCTTTTGCAATGCTCTCGTACTCTGCTTCTTTCTGTGCTTCTCTCCCCCCTCTCTCCGCTTGCCGCACTCTCTCACATTGTTCTCTGGTCAGTTGAGGTCATCTCTGTCGTTCTCACATGTACACCACAGGGACTGGTACGCCCGACCACGAGGTCAGCATGTCGCTGTGTTGGATCTTCTGCAGGCCACCACGGTTGGGGGAAGATCACTGCGGGTGAGAGAGATAAGAAAGCAGAGAGAGCGAGAGAGAGAGAGATACAGAATGAGACGGAGGGAGAGAAACAGATAAAGAATAACAGAATTATAAAAAAAAACGAGAGAAAAAAAACAAAGAATTTGCAGATAAGGAAAGATAGTGGGGAGAAGAAGGAAATTAAGGAAAAGAACTGTTTCCTTCCTGATGTGTACGTACACCTGTTCGCTTTCCCAGATGAAAACCGGACTGCGTTCATGATTCGCATTCACTTTTTCCCCTTTGTATCTTTCTCTGTCTCCCCTCTCCCTCTCTTCTCTCTCGTCTTTCTCTCCTCTCTCCCGTCCCCCTGTCACCTTCTACTTCCCCCTTTGTGGCCGCGATCGAGAGCTCATATGAAAGATGTGGCCATGTCCGGGAGGGCAGAACCAAAAGATCTGGTCTCTTTTCTCCAATAAATAAAAGTCAAAAAATCATTTATTACTAGTTTATAATTACAATGGAAATAGCTTTCCGTAGTACAGTCCGATCTCTCTTCCTCTTGTGAGAATGATCAGTGTGAAATGCGTCGGAAATTAATGCCTCTTTCTTCGTAAAAACGGCGAAGAGGGGGGAAGGGAAACAGAGACCTTCGCCGAATTGGCTACGCATTTGGGCCGTCCTAGCATCAGGCGACTAGACAATGGCCCATCTGTGACGGCGAAGAGATAGAGAGAGAGAGAGAAAGAGAGAGAGAGAGTATACGAGTGTAATAGAGAGGAAAGAAGTCAGACAGAAACAGGAATGTGGTCCGGGATCGAGTACTCTTTATCGTGCTTTGCGTCTTCTCTCTCTCTCCCCTTCTGTCTCTCCCTCCCCCCTTTCTCTCTCTCTCTCCTCCTAAGCCCAGCTTCTCGCCCATCGCCTCGGGGCATTCGATCGGCAGACAGGCGTCATGATGGTGGGAAAAAGAGTGAGAGGGTGAGAGTGAGAGAGGAGAAATAGAGAATGAGAGTGCGAAATAACGAGTGAGAGAGATGCGTAAGTGGACAGCGGGAACCTACTACGCTAGCATAATCGCATGTACGGCGCCGCCGCCTGTCAGGTTGCGAGAGAGAGAGAGAGAGAGAGAGAGAGAGGGAGAAATAGAAAGGGAGACAGGAAACGACGAGAGAAAGGGAGAAAAATATGCATGGACAATTCTTGAAGGAAATCGTAATCGCATACTACGACACCATCCCATCTAAGTAGAATTCCTTCGGTTACTCGGCTTTTGAAAGTTTTTTGGATCATTATCCAAATTATTAAAGCGTGCTAGCTCTGAACTGAGCAGTAAGTTGTACTAATTCTCCTCTCTATCTCTATTTCTCCCTCTTTCGCTCTCTTTGCCTCATGTGCACTTCACTTCAATGCAAAGTGCAGCCATGCTGGGAGCGCTAGAGAAGTGCAGGAGAGAGAGACAGACAGAGAAAGATGGATAGAGAGACACACACACAGCGATAGGAGAGAGAGAGAGAGAGAGAGAGAGAGAGAGAGAGAGGAGGCAACAAGGAGGAAGGACTCGTTGACTTTGCAACGGCCGAAGAGGCATTTCGCACTTTCGGATGTAGACGATTCAAGGATTGGGGAAAATGGCAGAGAGCATGAGGAGCTCTCAAACCAATCATGAACAAGGTAATATTAATATATAATAAATATATATAATAGAAACATAAGTGTGCGCAAAAGAATAATATCTAACTATTCACTCGAATACTTGATAAAATAGTTCACAACTACACTATATTATTTTAAAAAAAAAGATTTACGGACAATTCTTGAAAGAATGCCGGATTCTGGGGCTGGATGATGTCGGCGAGTGCGAGAACCTGTGATAAGAGGGAAATATTAATTGAATTGGATGTTTTAAATAATTATAAAATAATGTTCTTACAAGTTAATAATAAAATAATAATAATAATGATAAAACCAACATTCTCATGTTTGAAAGACGCGAGCATCTTAATCTCGCGGAAGACTCGCTTACACGACGCAAGGTTCTGGAAGACATTTGGCATCTTCTTCAACGCAAGCCGTTTACCGGTCCGCGGATCTGTCACGGACCTGAAAGTAGGGCAATTCAAATCGAGCAATTCAATTACCGTCGAATTACGTTATGATTTCCTTCTTGCTCTCCAATGGCATGTAATAATAGCATGAACGTATAAATGGCGTATTAAGGAAATCATACTATAAAACATTTTAGTAAAAGTATGAAATGTAAAAACACACCAGACGACACCGAATGCGCCGTAGCCAATGGGCCGGTCGGGCTGTGTGTCTGCAGCGGGAGCTGCGTGGTAGTACGGCTGTTGCGCGGCGAGGATGGCCTGCGAGACGTGGTGCGAGACGGAGGCCTGGAACGGCGACTACTCCTTTATTTAACTTTATATTTATTTCTTCACTTTTTTTATTTATTGCTTCACTTACTTTATTGAGTTTTAATTTATTATCTAGTCCTTCTTCAAGATTGGCGGCCGTCATCATGCTCTCTTTTCCAAGTACTTTTAATAGACAATCAAATATTTGTCTAACACTTTCAATTACAACAAATCGCTACAGAAGAACACATCAAAATGAGGCTCTACCAAGATGAGGTCGAGGACCCTTTGGCAGACTGCCAGAAAGGCTTCCATGAATTCCGCGCCGCCAGTCATCTCTCAACAGTGAGAAACTGGAGTCTGGGCCAGCCAGCGCTTGCCGGGGTGGTGTGACTTCGGACCGAAACTTTGTAAGACGGGGAAAGAGGGAAAGAGGAAGGGAGGGAGAGAGAGAGAATGAAATGAGATAGAGAAAAGAGTGAGAAAGGGAACAATCCCGACCACGTGGACCAATTGTTTGATGATGTGCACACGCTCTGAAGAACGCATCATGGCAAAGACACCGCGTGACTACACCTTTTCTTTCTCGCTCGTATTCTTTCTCTCTCGTTATCTCTCTCTCTCGCGCTCTCTCTCTCTCTCTCTCTCTCCCTCTACAAGCTATAGACAAAATGGGAAGACGGAACAGCAGGAAGAGTCTCAAAGACTAAATAAAAGAGAGAGCTGGAGACAAAGGGAGAAGGAGGAAGACGAGAAATGAGAGAAAATGGCAGCGAGGAAAGATTAAGCTTTGTGTCTTTTTGAAAAGGTAAGAAGAGTGGGCAGTTAGCATTTGAAGGGAGCAGCACGAACAGCGAGCTAAGCCAACTTCAGCACGCGAGCACAACGCCGCCAATCGATCTAATCACGATTAATTGATAGCAAAAGGCATAAGCCCAAAGACTGCCAGAAATATAAATTTCTCTAGAACAATCTTCCTCAAAAGTTATCCATATAATCGTTGTCAAAGCGTCGCATTCGAAATTCTAATTTGGAGTGTAAAATAAAGCCACCAGTGCTAATTTCTTTGTCCATGTAAGCAAATCGATATCTCCATGATAGCTTTAAAAAATTAAGATAAAAATTAATAAATGAAAAAATATTTTAATGGTAGAAAAATAATAAATAAATAATGAATTAAATACGAAAGAAGGTATGTAAGTATGTAAATAAGAAAAGTAATAATAACCTGCTGCTGCTGAGTCTGCATGGGACGGGCGGCGGCTGCCGACGCGGCCGCCGCAGCCTTCGCGGCTTCCTTGGCCGACACGGCGAACATCACGTTGCCAGAGGCAGTGGGATGAGAGACCAGAGCCATCTCTGCAAAGACAACTTAGTCCAATCTGGCATTTGGTCAGCCTAGGCTTACTGAACAGATTCTACGAGGTAATTATTTCCCAATCATTGAAACAAATTTAGTTGGAAAAATTCTACTCTTAAATGCAAAACATCGGCGGTGAAAAATGGATTAAATGTCAAGGGAAAGCATAGGTCCTGATATTAAAGGAGGCTTCACCGAAATATCCTCGAGGTACGGTAGCAATAGTAAATAGCGAGAGTTCCGGATATGGTAGGGAGAATTTGTAGGGCCAGCAAGACATTTCGAGTGTAAGCGAGCGACCGAAACAGACAACACATGGTATGGGAAGGTGCGCGAGCTCAAGGGGAGAAGGAGTTCCGAAGCGGAAGAAGGGGGGGGGGGGGAGGAACAGGAGGGATGGAGAAGGCAACAGAGACATTCGAGCTGGGCACAGAACCAATGCTCCTCAGAGAGAGAGAGAGAGAGAGAGAGAGAGAGAGAGAGAGAGAGAGAGAGAGAGATGGAGAGAGAGAGAGAGAGATGGAGAGAGAGAGAGTGATCTCGGCAGACAGAGGCTTTCTTGAAATGGAGAGTCGAGAAAAAGAAGAGCAAGAACAAGAAGAGAGAGAGAGAGAGATATAGCGAAAGAGAGAGAGAGGAAGCACAGAAAGAGAGAAGAGATAGTGAGAGGAAACGCGGAACACTGCCATGTCGTCTTGCCCGTAGGCTACGCTGGTGCTGCGCTGCGGGATGCGGTGGGACTGGTTTGGGAGGAGGGAAGAAGTGCGAAAAAGAAGCATGTTAAGAGAAGAGGCGAAAGAGGGCGTAGAGAGAAGAGACTCTCTCTCTCTCTCACTCTCTATTCATTCTCTATTTTCCTTGTTTCTCCATCTCTCAATCGATTCACACCTCTTTTTCACAAGATAAAGACGAAGTAACAAAAGGGAGCACCTAATAACGATTGGTTAGAAGAGTGCATGGAGTCATGAGCAGACCTAACTGTTGAACGCTAGAAAGGAGAGCAAAACTGTATCGATGAGAATCCGAGGAACGGTGACAAATTCGGGGGAAGACAAAATTGGAAAGATGAAAGCTGCACAATATCAGGTAAGATATGACCAGATTAGACTTTCTCTATGGGTGCCCTAAATTGGAGTTTAAAGTGATCATAAAAGTCTAGTTCATAGACCAGATATGTTGTCCATCGTAAGACTAGCCAACAGCCGTACTCTATTTTTGCTAGGATTTTTCGCGAGAGAGAAATAAATCTAGAATGAATTTCCTTGTTTTATGCAGTTTCTACATTTATGTTGTTATATTAATATTGCGATGGCGTAGGAGTAAATAACTGAATGAATGAAAAGCAGAGGACACACCGTGTTGTAGAGCGATGGCGGCGGCTGCCTGCGAGTGAATGGGGACGCCGGTCGGCGTCAGGGACGAGGCGGAGGCGGCTAAAGCGGCGAAGTGCGCGGCTGTACTGGGCAACAGCTGCTCGGCGCCACCAAGGATACCTGGGAAAAGGCAAAGGCTAAATCGTCTATACAAACTTTTGGAAAGTTAAAAAAATCAACTTTTTTGACTACATGAACTAATCTTATTGTCTTGGAATCAACGACGGTTCAACTAATGTGGCAAAGATAATTAAAAAAGTTCGAGAGAATTTTATAGAACATACCAAATGCAATCATCATTGTAAAGTAGAAAAATTAATAAAATAAAGTGATACAATTGAAATGGCGACTTGGAGAGAAAGTACCTGTTGAATGGCCCGCTTCGTGGTGCGGAAGCTGGTGTTGCTGTTGATGCGCGAGCTGGTGCTGAATAGCTTGCTGTTGTTGGTGGAGAGCGTGTAGCTGCGCGGCTTGCTGCGCGTGGTGGTGATGAGCGGCGAGTTGCTGCTGAAGAACACTTCTTTCCAAACACAGCACCCAAAATGTAGAACAACAATCACCTCATAATCATACGAAACTGCAGACAGTACTTGGTGTAAGCTACTAATTAATTGTAATTCCCACCTGTTGCAGGAAGTGATGCTGCGCACGAGCGAGTTGCGAAGGCACTTGTTGCGGCGGCTGCTGAACTTGATGAAGATGATTGTGGTGCAGTTGCTGCTGTTGCTGGTGGTGCGAGAGCGGCAGATGATTATTGGTGTAGTCGGGCGCGTCTGCGGAAGTGTTGCCCGACGAGCAGCCGGAGGAAGAGCTGCTCCCTTCAAAACAAAAATATCAATTGGCGGGAAATATCAATACGTAAAGTATCCGCGCGAAGTTTAAAATCCTAATATATAGACGTTTTAGAAGAAGTCTTATGGCAAGGAAAGCGGCACAATTCGTAATTGAAAGCGAGAAAAGAATAGCAGAAAGGACAGAAAGGAGAGCAGCATTCGGACAATGCACATGGGCCCAGTGTCTTTGGAAGGGACGATAGAGGAGAGAGCAAGAGCAAGAGAGAGAGAGAGAGAGAGAGAGAGAGAGAGAGAACGAAAAAAGAAAGAGAGAGGAAGATAGCATAAGAAGAGGAGAGGAGGATTTGCACTAGACGAAGGGAGTGAAGAAAGGAGAAGCGGGTTGCTCTCTTGGAGAAGGCCTACAACAACGAGCAGCAATGTTGCGCGCTCTCTCTCTCTCTCTCTCTCTCTCTCTCTCTCTCTATCTCCTCTCTCTCACACACTTTCTCTCTCTCTCCCTGTCCCCCTCTCTATCTATTCCCATTCTCTGACATATGAGAGGGGAGAGAGAGAAGGACTGGAGAGAATGTACGAGAGTGGTAGAAAGCGAAAAAGAGAGAAGCGAGTGAGAATAGTTAGAGAGAGAGAGAGCAGGCTGGAGTGAAGAAAATAGATACCCAGGGAGTGATAGAGGGAAAGGGAGAGAGAGACGGAGAGAGAGAGGGAGAAAGGCTAAAAAGGGGATCATTCCTCGTCCACCCGCGCACAACTGGTCCTGAAGCGAAATTCGGCGCCGGTGGGGCAGGGCGATTCAGCTGGTAGAAAGAGTGTGCAAGTATGTAATGAGATGAAAGGATGGCGGAGAGTTGAGAGAACGTGAGAAAGAATAGAGAATGAGAATGCAGAGACAAAGAGAGAGATTGAAAAGAGAGATTGAGAGAAAGAAAAAGAGAGAAAAAAAAACAAAGGAAGGGATAGACAGAGAACTGCAATTTAAGGTGAATTCGGCGCAGAATACCATACAATTTAATGTAAAAAGGGGAAAACAGACTGTAAAGATGCATACAAATATAATTACAATACTATACGTCAAATTTGTAGAGTCACTCTCTCGTGCTTTCAACTCTCACAGGGTCAAAAATTGTGCTGGATCGGGGGGAGGGGGGGGGGGTAAGTAGTCATTGCCCATCTTCAGACAGGACGCCTGAGGCAGTGTGTCAGTGGGGTTCAAAGATCGATGACGGAAGAGATGAGGGAGAGGGGCCTGGCAAATTTGAGGGGAGCCAAGGGGGTTAAGCAATCAAGGAGAAAGGAGAAACGCTTTGTGAACTGGACTGCGAGGATTGTGGAAGAGGAGCGAGTTCACTGAGAGAAGGAGGTAGAGGGCAGTGATAGCGAGAGAGCGAGAGAGCGAGGGAAAGAGAGAAAGAGAGAGAGAGAGAGAGAGAGCAAAGGGAGCGGTGGTCAGGATCAGCTGATGGTCAGCTTCCTCAACTTTCCAAGGCATAAGAGTCACCATAGGATAGCGCGTGTGACAGACGAGAGGGGGACGGAGAAATAGAGAGAAGATAGAGAATGACTGAGTGAGAGACGCAGAGAAGCAGACACAGTGTACTCCCGACTGCCTTGTGCATTCCATGGGCAATGGAACGACGGCCGTGCAGAGTGCGGATGACAATAAGGGAAGGATGGACATGGAGAGGAAGGGGAGAGAGAAGAGAAGTCAGAGAAATGAGGGAAAGAAAGAGAGGAAGAGAGCCGAAAAGTGACATCAGGAATAGTCGGCTCACTATCAGCTGATGAAGATCGAAACAGGTACAAGCAGGAGACAGCGAGATGGAAAAGTGAAAAGGAAAAAGAACTACCCAAAAGTTGATGTGAGCGAAGATAAAGAGGAATCAGCTTTCTTGAAAAGGTAAATGTGAGCAGTGAATTCAGATGTGGTGTGTTAGAAAAACACTCTAAGGACATCTTCATGGGATCGCCTTGCTCTCGGCTTACCATTAGCTATTTTTGAACTATATTTTTGTATATAAGCTACATATAGTAGATAAAAATGTTGTATTAAAACAAGAACGCATTAATCTTAATATAAATAAGAGAAAAAGAAAGCGAAGTTAGCTAGAAACACAGCGGAGAAGAATGGTAGTCAAAGGATGCAAGCAGGTTTAGTGGATCTCTAATCGTCACACAGAGAGAGGGAGAAAGAGAGCGAGCGTGAGAGAGAGCAAGAGAGAGCAAGAGAGAGCAAGAGAGACAGCAGATGAGAGAGAGAGAGAGGAAGAGATATAAAGGAAGATCTGAAAGGAATAAGTGGTCAGCCGTTTCGACCAGAGCATCCTCCTATGCAGCAACATGATAGGCGTAAAGTGATAATCAGGAAAATAGGAAAATGAGGGATGCCACCCAGGGGCTTAGTCAGTTAGCCAGAGTACCAAAGAATAAAGCCATCATTTAATCAAAATGTGGAAAGATATTTTAATAATTGACGGGGTCGGCAGAAGCTTCTCTCATTGCAGACAGAAAATGGACAGGCCGGAAAATAGAGCCTGGAGCTGGTTCTCTTCGGGTGGAAGGATGGAAAGGCGGGCAGGGGGGAGGGGTGCGAGAGAGAAGCAGAGAGGGGGAGAGAGAGACAGAGAGAGAGAGAGAGATAGAGAGAGAGGGAGAGATTAGCCAGAGATAGAGAGAGGGCGGATCGTCTCGTGTCCCTTCGGCTACTGGTGCGGACTCTTTGTCTGTCCTACTGAAAGTGGACTCTCGCTCTCTTTTTCGGAGTTCTAGTGGAGGAGAGGAGGATTAAAATAGAATGTGCGCTTGAAATAGTCTGTTTATCTCATTGCCTCTATCTCCCTCTCTGTCTATCCCTCGCTATCTTGCTCTGTCTCTCACACTCTTTGTGCCTGCATCTTTCTCTTTCTCTCCCTCTCTTTCTCTCTCTCCCACTCTCTCTCTCTCCCAAGTGCCTCAGAGCGGTTCTGGATGTCGGGGAGAGGAGAGCGAGAAAAGATGAAAAAAGAACAACAAGGTGAGAAGCGTCGTAGGGGGGACTGTATACGAGCTCAATCCTCAAGTTGCTTTCCTTTTTTCTCTAACTCTCTTGGATGTCCATACATATATATTGCCCTCTCCCTATCTCTCTCCCACTCTCTCTCTCTATCTCTCACTCCCACTCTCTCTCTCTCTATCTCTCTCCCATTCTCTCCCACACACTCTCTCTCCCGCCACTCTTAAGGTACGCGCGGAGCGCACGATCGCCCGAAGCGATGTCTTCTACTCTTTTGCTTCTTCTCCAGGTGGGCCGAGAGTGCACGAAGAGTGTGAGAGAAAAGAGATAGTGGTAAAGAGAGCGAGAGAGAGAGAGAGAATGGAGGAAGAGGGAGAGATCACGACGTACACACAACACAAACACGAGCCGTGTCAGCCGGGCGGTTGAGCCCTCAGGGACCTCCAAGAGAGGGGGGGGGTGAGAGAGGGAGATATAAAGAGAATGCGAGAGAGAGAGATGGAAGGAGATAGACAGAGAAAAGAGACGAAAACGTTGCGTGGTCAACTGTTGCAGACTCATTGTCAGTCGGAGAAGAGTGGAAGTCATACGCATACAAGGAGAGGAAAATAGACAAGACTGAATGAGTGAGAGAGAGAGAGAGCGAACTTGAGAGAATCTTGAGAAACCGAGAATCCCACCAGTTTATGGAATGGTGGACTGCTCTAAATTTGGATGCTACTGAAAGAAAGGATAGTAGAAAGGAATCGTGAGATTCCCGACCGCGCTATTTTCAGCTTTGCTATTCAGTATGAGATTAAGAGAGAGAAAGAGAAAGAGAGAGAGAGAGAGACAGAGAGAGAGAGAGAAACCAAAAATGATTGAAACAAAAATTCTGTTTGAGGGAGCGAAAGGAAAAAGAGAGTTTGGCAAATCAGAGAAGCAGAGACATTGCTGTGCATGCTACTGGTCAACAACAACAACTGGGTGGGGGGGGGGGGGGATGCCCGACACAGGATGCTCCATGTTTACAGAAAAGAGGGGATGGTTAGGGAGAGAGTCATTGGAGGGAGCAGCGATTCATACGCACAAAGACACAACCTATCCACACACACGTGCAGTAAGGCAGTAAACAAACCAAGTCAGTCTGGTCGTAGCAGCGCGGTTTCATGGTCACAGATGCTAGTTTCACTCTCTCTTTCTCTCTCTCTCTCTCTCTCTCTCTCTCTGCCCCTTACTCTAGTTTCAAATGACACGGTCGAGTTTGAAATATAGTGTCAGGGTACGAAGGCACAGAGAAAAAGAGAAGGAGAGATTGGAAGGTAAGAAAGTAAAATAGTAGAAGATAAAGAAAGGAAGAGAGAGAGAAAGAGAGGATGAGAGGAACATACAAGGAAGGCCAAAGACGAACTATCACTAGACAGCAAACGCATAATAATACACCAGATCAATGTTGATCTCTGCTGCCATCTCTCACATTCCCTCTCTCCCTTTATTTCTGTAGACTTCTTTCTCTCTCTCTCTCTCTCTCTCTCTCTCTCTCCCTCTCTTTCGCGTTCTCTCGCTAGAGCCGGGTCTAGAGTTCGACAAAAAGGCAGTAAACAAAGTTACGGAGACAAGGTATTAGTAAACAAAGGATTTATGAATTTAAAGCCCTTCGAATTTGCCGATGCTACCATAACAACACGGAGTGATCGTGAGAAGTCAAGAAATAAGGAAACGACTGCCTTCAAAGAATATTGTCAATGTCCACCCCTGTTTCGGGAACGACGGACTTTCTCTCTCTCTCTCTCTGCCTCTCTCTCTCTCTCTGTCTCTCTCTCTCTCTCTCTCTCTGTCTCTCTTTCTCCAAACATTATGCTCGCTTTGAAAACAGGGAATGCATGGATGTTCGTGTCGTTTTGTTGAACGGCTGGACAGCGGAAGACCAGGGGAACGAGAAATAGAGAGAGAGAGAGAGAGAGAGAGAGAGAGAATGATGAGAGAGGAGAGCGAGAGAGGAGAGAACGAAAAATGATAGAGACAGGAGATAGCCAGACAGAAGCATGTGGCAAAAGAAGGCGGAATGACAAGCAAGAGCACCCGGGAGAGGAACGAGGAAAAACCGGACTTTATCTTATAGTTCACCTTCTTTCTCTTTCTTCCTCCATATTTTTCTCGTACACTCTTCACTGTCCGATTCTCTCTAACTCATGTCGGTGTTTCCTCTTTTTATCTCTCTCAATCTCTCCCATTCTCATCAGAAGGAAAGAAGGAGAGAAACCAGCAGGTATGCATATGCCAGAAAGAGAAAGAATGCAAGCTATAGAAGCAGAGATAAGGATGGAGAGTGAAGATTCGTAAAAGGATTGGACGAGAGAGAAAGAAGGAGAGGGAGATGGAAGAGAGAAGGGAAAAGAGAGAGAGAGGGAAAAGGAGAGAAGTAAGGAGGAGAGAGAGAGAGATTAATAGTACCTGAAAGAAACAGAAACATGCTGCAGTGTTGCATTTTTTTGTCTTATTTTATTCCAGCGGCATCCTGACATTGAGAGAAAGAGAGAGAGAAAGAGAGAGAGAGAAAGAGAGTAGAAAACATAGACAGAAACATAGACGCAGAAAGACGGAAAGGAATGCGCAAAAAGTGGTCTCAAAAGAGAAATCGGAGGAGGCGAAACACCGATTCCTCGATCGCGAGCTCTTCTCATCCCTTCTCTTCCCGAACCAGCCCGAGTGTTGAATTCCTGGCGCATGAGAGAGAGAGAGAGTGAGGAGAGCGAGAGAACGAGAGAGAGAGAGAGAGAGAGAAAGCATTAAAAAGGAGGGAGAGAAAAGAAAGAAATATAGAAGTTGATTTATCCTTAACCAATTAATCGTTCGCTCTGCATGCAGTCAGGGGTGGTTTCTCTTCGACTATCTATATCTCTATCTCTTCCCTCGGGCGCCTAAGACGAAAAAGGGAGCGCAATGCTCTTGCATTTTCATACCTTGGTATTTCATGTAGGAGAGAGAGAGAGAGAGAGAGAGAGAGAGAGAGAAAGAAAGAGGAGAGAGAGAGAGAAACAGGTCACTGACAGCATATAAGAGATCAAAGCGCAGTGGTGCTCTTTCAGGGAAAGAAGAATACAACCGAGTGTTGCATGCTGTAGAAAGAAAACTAGAATACGGCCTCGCGGACAACCGAAAGGCCGAACGCCGAACGGGGTGCCTACGCCATCAGACTCTCGTAGATAAGGAAGAGCGCAAGATGGGTTGGAGTGAATGAGAGATGGGAGAGAGTGTCAGAGAAAGGAGAGAGAGAGAGAGAGGAGAGAGAGTGAGAGAGTGTCAGAGAAAGGGAGAGAGAGGGAGAGAGAGGGAGAGAGTGTCAGGGAAAGGGAGAGAGAGGGAGAGAGTGTCAGGGAAAGGGAGAGAGAGGGAGAGAGAGGTAGAGAGTGTCAGAGAAAGGGAGAGAGAGGGAGAGAGAGGGAGAGAGAGGGAGAGAGTGTCAGAGAAAGGGAGAGAGAGTGAGAGAGAGGGAGAGAGAACGAGAGGCAGCAGGATTGAATGGCAGGAACATACATACATAGACATGAACAGCACCACCGAATAATCGATGAAGACACTCTGCCAAATAGTCTCGCGATCAGAGAATCGACATAATAACTGGCCGAATTCACTCGGAGGTGGATTACATCGGATCGAGTAAAACGACTAATCCCCGCTTGGTTACTTTTGTATATACACGAATGGCATTCGAGTTAATAAAGATGTCAACGATTGAAAGGAAAGGCGATTCAATTCATAACAAATCTTACTATCATAAAATAAAATATACAGGGGGGAGAGAGGGAGACTGGAAAAAGGTGGATAAAAGCTTTGAGATGATCTTGGGTCTTACGGGGTGGACGGGGAGCTAGACCGGGTGGGGTCACGAGCCCAAGCGAGGTCCGCGAGTGAGAGTGAGAGAAAGAGAAAGAGAGAGAGATAGAGAGAAAGAGAGAAAGAAAGAAAATAAGAGACAGAGGGAAAGACAGGGAGAGATAACACCCTAGGACATGGCCACAGTGGCCGCCTGAAACGGACAGCAGCAGAGGCCTTGCCTGCTGATACCATCACGAAATTATAAGAGAGAAAAATACGATTTGAAATTCCCGCCAAGCAATTAGTACGCATGAAAGCAAGACCCCCAAAGGAGCAGGAACTCACCAGAGCAACTCTGAGTAAAAAAAGTATTATAACTTCCAGATCATCATAGAATGAGGTATCCTTTTGTGCTGTTATCTGCGAATAGTTGAGAAGCGGGAGACAACGAACAAAAGAGGAGACAACCGGCAGTAAGGACAGGACAAACACTGGATGAAATAAAAGTAAGACAAGAGAGAGAGAGAGAGAGAGAGAGAGAGAGAGAGCAAAAGAGAGAACGAGAGAGAGGGCGAGAGAGGAAACACAGAGGCAATGTGTAGGGGGATCACCCGCGATACAGGGAAGAGAGAGAGTGAGAGAGAGAGAGAGAGAAAGAGAAAGAGAGAGAGGTCATCTGTCCTTGGCTCTGCATATCCAGCAGCGTCGCCCGCTCACCCTGCCCCTCCCAATGTGAGCCGGGGTACCTGGCACCAGGTCAGTGGGGTCGTCGCTCGCCTCGCGCAGCCAGAGAGAGCGAGAGAGAGAGAGGAATAGAAATCAAGAAAGAGGAATAGAAAGAGAGAAATAGAGAAAGAGAGAAAGAGAGAAAGAGGAAAACCCATCATATTTCGTCACAAATGTGGTGAGCAGCACCGAGGAAGACACCGCAAAGCACAACACCTCCTCTCGTGGTTTACTTCTATTCTTTTTTTCAGGATGAGCAAAGCTAGGGAGAGGTGTGATGTAATAAGAGTGTGGAGTAGATGCAGCAAGTCGCAGGAAAGTGCCGGGGGGATTGGGGAGAGAGGGGGGGGGGCGAGCAGCGCTTATGATGTGGCGTGGGAGAACGCAATGATGAGCCGAGCCACTTGGCGAGTTAGCAGAAAGTTTGAGCGAGAGAAAGAGAAAGAGAGAGAGAGAGAGAGAGAGAAAGAGAGAGAGATGGAGAGAGGGAGAACGAAAGAGAAAAAGGGAGGAGGGAGAAGGCAGAGTGACCGCGAGCCAGCTCGCGTCTCATTGTGATAAAATGCTACGTAAACGCAGACAAAGAAGCTGAGCTGGTCAGTGCCGTAGCGGTGGATGGATGCTAACACATGAAGACCAGACGGCTGGTGTATAGCAGAATTGCAAGTGCATGATGGAAAGCTGTGAGAATTAAGACGGAGAGGTAAAGAGTTAAAAAGAGATATCGAGTTAAAGAGAGAGGGAGAAGTAGAGAAAAGGAGAGAGAGAAATCGAGTGAGAGAAAGGGGGAGAGCAAGAGAAATCGGCCTCCCCCATAGCACTGCTCTGCCGTGCCGTGCAGAAATAGCCTCTTGTCTCATCCATTTTGTCAGTCGCTCTCTCTCTCTCTCTCTCTTTCTCTCTCTCTCTCTCTCTCTCTCTCTCTCTTTCTAGCTCCCTATCTCTCTCACTTTCCCTCCTCCTCTTTCTTTCTCTCCCTCCCTCTCTCTCTCTCTCTTTCCCCTTCTCCGCATCGCGGAGACTGACAGTGGCGCGCGCCTTCCCTTGCACGACAAACCGTACAATCGCTATGGTCATATGTGTATACCCATAACAAGGATAATATGTAAAGAGAGAGAAATATATAGAGAGAATGATGGAGAGAGAGAGCGAAAGCTAGAGAGAGAAAGAGAGACAACAAGAGAAAGTGTGAATAAACCAAATGAAGAGGGATCTGTCATGAGGATGCGGCTGCAAAGTAGTCATCTTTTCTACTGTTACTGCTCCGCTTGACATTGAGAGAGCGATAATGGCTATCGGTTCGGGTGCGAGAGAAAGAGAGATAGAGAGAGAGAAAGTGAGAAAGAAATAGAGGGGAGACAGAGAGAGAGCGAGAGAAAGAGAGAGAGAAAAAAAAGATATTGGCTAATGGCCAGTGGCCCGTCTGCCTGGTACGGCAAATACAAAAAAGCGCAGCCAGGCAGAGTGCGGCTGTGGGATGTGCATAGATTTCGAAAGAGAAAGAGGGGGTGAGAACGAGAGAGAGAGAGAGAGAGAGAACAGAGGAAAAAGTGAGGACGAGAAAGATGACATAAAGGACAAAAAGCCATAGCTCATGACGCCGGTAGAGAGTTCTGTGTGATCAAGACCATGATGACAGTGACATGACAAGGAGGGGGGGGGGGGAAGCGCGAGAGATTGGGAGAGAGGGAGAGACAGAGATAGCGAGAGATGGGGAGAGCGAGACAGAGAGAGAGTGAGAGATTGGGAGAGCGAGCCAGAGAGAGAGAGGCAGACAGAGATAGCGATTGAGAGAGATAGAGAGGCAGAGAGAGAGAGAGAGAGATTGGGAAAGAGGCAGTGAGAGGGACAGAAATTGCGAGAGATTGGGAGAGAGAGGTAGACAGAGAGAGAGAGAGAGAGAGAGAGGAAGAGAGAGATAAAGGAAAAATCAGGACAGACATGTTTTTCGCAGCCTTCGTTACAAGCCACAGACACGAAAGTAAAATGATCTTTCTGACGCACGTACTCTGAATAACTTATGAACTATCAGGGACAGGAGATAAGCTAGAATGATAATTAATTGTTAATGGTTCTTACAACAACCTCCCACTGTTAATGGCAACAAAAAAATTCTCAAACTCTTGTGGATACACAATAATGCAAGAGAATAGAGCGCCATTTGGACAGGGAGGAACAGAAGGTGGGCGGAGCCACGATGAGGACGGACACGCTGACCGGGCCCCAGAGTGCAGCCGCGGTCAGGTTTCTCTCTTCCTCTTACTCCCTCTCTATCTCTCTCTCATCCTCGTGCTCTACACTCTCCCCATTGTCTCCCACCTTCCCTTGACCACCCGTAAGTTCGCAGAGGACACACGTCCTCAATGGTTGAAAGGAAGAATGAGAGGAGAGAGGGAGCAGAGAAGCGAGAGAAAAGGCAAGTACATGGCAGCACGAATGGGCGAACTTGGCCAAGGGAACCGAATGATGTCCTTAGATAGACAAGAATGATAGAGGAGACCAGGGGAACGAGTGAAGCGGAAATTATATACATGCATTATACTATCATTCCTGGAACAAGGAGAAATGAACAAAAGGATTCTGCACATAAAGAACAAAAAGCAAGGAAAAGAGTCTTTAAAGGTTGACATTGCACTTATCGCAGAAAACGCCTTTCTTCTAAAACTAGTCACTAAAAGTGCGCTGACCGGAAGGTGTTATAATTAGAACTGGATTCCTGAAATAGTCGTTAATATTAGCAAATTGGTCGGTAAGACTAAAGGTTTCTGTCGAAATATTTCTTATGTAGCCTCAGACTTTCTCTCTCTCTCTCTCTCGCGCACTCGCTCAATCTCTCTCTCCCACTATCTTTATCAAGGTGGAGAGAGATGGGGAGATACAGACAGAGTGAGAGAGAGAGATAAAGAGAGACCGAGACATAGATAAAGAAAATAAATTAGTGGGGTAAGGAGCGATAGAGTAAAAAGAGACAAGATTAAATTAAGGAGGGTAAAATGAAATGAGTCGGAAGAGAGACATCATGAGCAAGAAGAAGAGAGGGGCAAAAGAGCGAGAGAAGGAGAGTGACAGGAAAAGTGAGTAAAAAAAGAGAGGGAGAATGCAAGTCAAATGCCACATAGGATGAAAAAGAAGAATGACTATGAGAGAGAGAGAGAGTGAAGCAACTGGAGTGAGAGAGAGAGGGGATGAAAGAACAGATAGGAGAGACAAAGAGAGATAGAAAGAAGAAAAGTGAACTGGCCAGCCCATCCGAGGAGACACCGAGGGCCCCCGAGGCGAAAACAAGATCGCGACGGACCGGTCTGGCTCTCTTTCTCTCTTTCTCTCTTCTCTCTTCTCTCTCTCACTCTCTCTCTCGCGTTCTCTTCCCCTCGCCCCCTCTCAATTTCTTTGGCAGTTAACAGTGGCACACTGCTTCTCTAAGCCTCTCTCACTCCCTCGCCCTCTCTCTGTCACTCTCGCTCTCTCTCTCTCTCTCGCTCTTGCTCACCCATTATCCCTAAACTTGGAGGGAACGCCGTAAATGCCATGAAGCAGAAGCATGGAAGGAGTGCCGGAAGGGACGTGGAGAGGGGTGACTGGGTTGGCTAGGGACACAGAGCGTGGGAGGAAGAGCTTGTGAGCACTGGTGTTCGTGTAATTAACGGGATGATCAAGTGGGGAGAGAGGAGAGAGAGCCGGAGAGAGGAAATGGGAGAGAAATACAGCGAGTGAGTGGGAGAGTGGGCGAGATTGCGAGAGAAAGTTACAAACTTTGCTCTCTTCAAAATGTGTGGCGGCCATTCGGAATACATACGCACATAACGCGCACACACGCAATCTATCGCAGGCTGGGGGAACTCCTCTCTCTCTCCCTCTCTCTCTCCCTCTCCCTCTCTCTCTCTATTTCTCTTCTCATTACTTCTCCCGTTCTTTCACATAATGCCGACTACTGCGTAATGCTGCCTGCGTAAGCTGATGTGATGTGTATATGAAAGACTGAGAGAGATTGGCCAATACTGAGCATACAATGGTTAGAGGTTCTTGAGAAGAAAATGAGGAACGAGAGAGAGATGGGATGAGAGAGAGTGGAGGAGAGAGACGGAAGGAGTGAGAGGGGACGAGAGAGAGGGGAGGAGAGAGATGGGAGGGAGAGAGAGGGGAGGAGAGAGAGGAGAGGAGAGAGAGCGAGGGAGAGAGTGAGATTTTGAAAAGATCCCTCTCTTCCGAGAACTTTGCAAGCGCTTTCTTACGCCTGCGAAGCGGTGTTCTGCTATCCCAAGGAGCTTTCAGCAGTAGAAGAGGCACACATCTACGTCATTCTTCAGTAACCTTAATTATATAGGAACGAGAGAGAGGGGAGAGAGAGAGAGCGAAAGACAGAGACAGCGACAGAGAGAGAGAGAAAGCAACAAGGAGGGCAGAAAAGGAAGAAAAAAACGTCAACTTAACAAGAACCACGAAAACATCGAGACCAAAAATAGTCTTACTAGAATATAACGAGTAAAGGAGCGCGTGGGCAGTTGAACTTCTTATATCCATGTGGGAGTTAGACTTTAGTATCATATTACCGGCGGTTTTTTAATGCATTTCCGTATACTAAACTGTCTCAAACACACGAAAGTTCATAGTTGCATGAATTTATGAAAGAAATAGTGGCAGAGGAAGAGATTTCGAGGAAGATAAAGGAGGAAAGGGAGAGACAGAGAGTGAAAGAGCGAGAAGAAAGAGAGAAAGAGCGAAAGAGAGAGGAAATAGATGAAGTGCGAAATAGAGAAAGAGCGAAATAAATAGAGAGGTAAAGTAAGAGAGAAACAGGTCGACTTTCATAGTGTATGTACATACATATCTGGTGCTCACATTGTATATAGAGCGTAGCCTGAATTATCTCCTCTTTCTGCAATACTGCATTGTTCTTTCTGTTTCTCTCTCTCTCCCTCTTTCTCCTTCTCTCTCTCTCTCTCTCTCTCTCTCTACCTCTCGCTAAATCCCAGGAAGGCGAAAAAGTGCAAAGCCGCATCCTTATTACTATACTATATATGTATGTATATGCATAGATACTGCGTAGATGGAAAAGTGCAACCGACTACGAAGAACGTGACGAAAAAGAGAACACAGACTTCCACGAGAAAGAAGCAGAGGAAAGACACCGCCTTGAAGCGTGTCACCGCTGACCAGTACGCGCGACCGCCACGACGATGTTCTCAGAGTTCATCATTTCTTTGCTTCTCTGCCACTCTCTCTCTATCTCTCTGTCATCCCCAGTTCTCTCATCCCAATTCTCGCACTATCAAAAGTACGCCTAGTCAGAGAGTAAAGACTAAGCCAGGGATGAGAGAGTCCGGAATGTCATGGAGAGAAGACAGACTAATAGAGAGCGCTGAATGAGAGAGAGAGAGCAGTGAATGAGGAGAGTGGCTAGAGAGAGACAGAGGAATGAGAGGGAGGGAAACCGAGAACTAGGGACGTGAGGACAACGCACTGGTACGCGGCAGTACGCATGGTGAGAGAGTGAGTTGAAGAGTTAGATAGAAAGACAGAGAAAGATAGGGTGAAGAAGTGAGAGAGGGAGAGAGAGAGAAGGGGGGGGGGGTAATCACGAAGGCGACCTGGCACAGAATGAGAGAGAGTGACCGATGATGAGGACAGAGGAGAGATCATTGTAAGTAACAGAAGAAGCAGAGCGAGGTGAGAGAGATTGTAAGAGAAGCAGAGAAAATCTTCGTTTACCATCATGGAAGAGGCAGCAAGAGAGGGAAGCATGCGAAACGAAGAGAGTCATGAAAGAGACGATCCAGTTCACTTCTCGTCTCTTTTTCTTTTATGCTTCTCTCTTTCTTATTCTCTCTCTATCGTTCTCTTATTATCAGTATGTCTCTTCACTCATCAGCTGATCGTTTTTCCCTCTGCATTGGAATGACAGCGAGTTATTATAGAAAGAGAGAGAGAGAGAGAGAGAGAGCGAGCGAGAGAAAGAGCGAGAGAGAGAGAAAGCGAGAAGGTACTTCAGTGATATAGAAAAGTCATTGTATGTACATACATACATATTTATCAAACTATACCGCTCATTGTCAGTGCCAGTCAACTAGCCGCTTTAGCTGTTATATCAGAGAAACAAATGATATGACGAAAATAAGGTAGAGGTAGAGCCACAGGAAACTCCCTTTCTCTCTCTGTCCCTCTCTCCGCCTCTCTCTCTCTCTTCTCTGTTTCATCTGTTTACGCACGCTGGCACACTTCGTTATAGGTTGAAGGTAGCACCCGCGAATCTTCGTCAAAGTCCTCTTTTTTTCAAATGATGCCAAATTGGTATATGTGCAGATTGCGTTGTGGTTAGTCGCTCGTGAGAAACAGTCGCCTTTTATATAAGCGTAGTAGTATTTGCGCTAAACATAGTAGAAATGATACATTTGCGTAGCATGAAAGAGACGCACCATAGAATTATGCTAAACATAGTAAGCACAAACGTCAGCAGTAGATGGTGCGTCTCTTTCATGCTACGCAAATGTATCTTTGCTGATTCGCCTCACTCCGCTTCCTTAAGGCAATTAGAGGAATTTTATGTTCTCTTCTCTTTGTCTTTTCTCTCTTTTCTCCTCTCACTTCTCTCGTCGCTCTCTTGTCTAGCCATCTATCTGACCGGATGTATGACTAACCCCCAAAGACAGCTGCGACAAACCGGATAGCCATAGAGAGAATTCATGTTCATTTCCCTACATATTCATATAAGTACGCAATGTAAATATAGTATCCACCGAAAACGGTGTGGCTTGTGAATAAATATCACGTCATAATTGGGGAATAATGCTAAAAGCGAAACAGCAATATCGTCATGGTTTTAATGGAAATCCTTTGAAAACTGAGCTGCTTCAAACACCTTCCAAAACAAAGTTTGCGTCATGAAGCGTAGAGAAGAAGAAGGTCAATACTGTTACATTCTCGTAAGCAAAAAACAGTGAATTGACCGGGGCGAGAAACGAACACAGGCATTTCGGGAAAAGAGAGAGTGAGAGGGCGAGAGAGAGAGAGAGAGGGCGAGAGAGAGAGAGAGTGCATATTACAAAGGGTGAGGCTGAAAAATAAACTGTCGCTCTCTGTAATCCTCTCTCTCGCTCTCTATCTTTCTCTCTCTTCTGCTTATTCTCTGATATAGTTTGTTATGGCGTGTCGCCACATTGTTCTGCTCTGAATAACAAAAAATGTCCCGAAGAGAGGAATGACGAAGGACGCTTGAGGTGGTTGTGTGTGGTTTGAAAGTGCAAAACGCAGCAATAGTACATGTAATGTATTTCTTTGCGCGTTTTGGTCCCTTAGTACTTCAGACGACCAACTTCCTCTTTAGAGTGCCAGCCTCAAGCATTGCTTTGCTTGTACTCGTTCGTTGCTTTCTATTTGATAAAACTATCGTTGGAAATGATTTTTTCGAGGGTACAAGAATATCGCTGGTGACAACGCGCTTTTTTTGTGCTCTCTCCCTCTCTCTTTCACTTGTTCTCTCGTCTTTTGATTCTCTGATGTCCATCTCTCGCTTCCTAGTTCTCTCTCTTCACTCAGTCTATTTCAGGCTGCTTCGAGAACTAAAAAAGAGCATTGCATCATCATTTGCTTCGGGTGAAATTCGCAATGAGCATGTATGTAGATAGACGTCAGAGACGAAACTAGAAGACGGCGAGATATCGAGAGAGTGCGAGAAAGAGAGGAAGAGAAAGATACGGCGAGAGAGAAAAAGGAAGAAGAGAAAGAGAGAGAAAGAGAGTGAGGGGAAACAGTGATGTCTATCTACTCGGTTTCCATTACCGTTCTCAAGAAGAACGAATTTATGACGTGAGATTGCAGCAGTGCTATTTTCAGACGCTGCATGACTTCATGAGATCCTGATATTTATACGCTCGTTCTTCTAGAATAACTCATAGCATAAATTCCGATCCGGTGCGTCCCTCTCTTTCTTTCTCTCTGTCTATCTCTTTTTCTTTCCTTCTTGAGAACTGCTTGGTTGATAAGATATATGTATGTACATACATTTAAAAAAAAAGAAAAATTCAAAAAAAAAAGATGACAATATTAAAACTCTCAAATTTTGTTGCATAGATAAAGTAGGAAATGAGATAGATAGAGTCTAACGTAAGAGGGACGGAAACCAAGAGAAAGGGGGAGAGAGGGAGGAAGAGAGAAAGAGAGAGAGAGAGAGAGAGAGAGAGAGAGAGAGAGGACGAGAGAGAAAGCAGTATGGGATAACAGTACATGAAAACGTGAGAGGCAGAGAAAGAGAGGCATTGAACATGTGAACACAATCTCATCTCCTCGTGCAGAATTAGAGTAAGCTTGTGATATCCGGTTCTTCTTGCTAGTTTTTCCTCACCCTCCTACGCTTAACTATGCTTCTCTCTCTCGCTCCTCTAATTTCCTCTCACTAAATTATAGTTTCTATTATCGCCTCTCTCTCTCACTCGTTTTCTCTCACTTGCTCTCCTCTCTCTCACACCCATTTCCTATCCCTATCGCGCGGCGCACAAGCACAAGATCCTGTTGAATAAGTATATAAATAAATTATATATATATATTTGTATTCGATAACTTTCCCCATCTTAATCATCCCGCATATACATATGTATGTATATAATAATTGTTGCGCGCAAGAAGAAAAATAGACCGGAAATCTTAATGGAGAGAGAGAAATAGAGAAAAGAAGAATGGAACCGCAGTAAGATATGGTGAAATAGAGAGAGAGAGTGAGAGAGAGAGAACTGGTTGTATATGGTGCCGGGTGTCCAGGTAAGCTAGGATGGTAAGGGATGAAGAAGCAAACCTGCTCTATTGGTAGCTCACAGGAGATGGGGTGAGCATGGACGGAAAACTAACTGGCGCATAGCTGAATGACAGGAAGAAGCAGTGTCTAAGGACTTGCGGAGTGGTGGGAGAGAGAGAGAAAGAGAGAAAGAGAGAGAGAGAGAGAGTGAGAGAGAGAGGAAAAGAGCTAAGGATGGCAGAGAAGGGACGGCAAAGACAGAAGATGGAAGAAGCAGCAAAAACCCTCATGTATTGTATAAGAGTGACTGTCTGAAAAGAAAAAAAGAAAAAGGAAGAGGGGAAAAGAAGAAGAAGAAGCAGAAGAAGAAGAAGAAGAATAAGAAGAAGAAGGCAAAGTGTACATGTGTGAAGAGGTGTCTAATTGGACTGTTCTTGCCCCCCTCCCCTTTCGGAGACACGACATGAGAATGGAGGAGAAGCAAGGCCATATAATATACTATGTCAGATACGGAGACTTGAAATGCACGGGAAATTTTATTTCAAACTGTAATACAGGTAGAGAGAAGCTCGCGGTTATAGGAAGAGGAAGAAATAGGAAACATTAAGAATGCAAAGTGTCATAAATCCGTCCATTATATTAATGGTAAGTGGCCAGAATCAAGACTCTAGTTGAGTCAGGCATTTCTAACTGGCATTAACAAAACACGAAAAGGTCTCTAATCAAAGAAGATTTGAACAGCGACGAATAGAGAAGAGAAAGAGAGAGATGAGATAGAAGAGAAAGAGAAGAGTGTGGGAATAGAGAGAGAAGAGAGAACGGACGTGCAAAGCTTAAAAATGTGGCTTGTTGGAGGCCTTTTCTTTTCCTGCACTTTGGATCTCTGCATTCTCTTTTGCCCTCTCTCTCCCCCTACTCATACTCTTCTCCTTTGGCCTCAGGCTCTCTCACTCTCTCCTCTCTCTTATAGATAGTACTTCGAATTATCGAAAAGCCTCTAGACGCCGCAGGGCGCCCTTCCTCGAATTGTTCGGCAGGCCCATGTGAACGGAGCAAGGGCGAGCAGGAATCTAAGAAGTAGAGAACGAGAAAGAGAGAGAGAGAGAGAGGGAGAGAGAGAGAGGGAAAGAGAGCAGGAGAGAGAGAATGCGGGAGAGAGAGAAAAGAGAGAATGCGGGAGAGAGAGCAATAAAGCGAGCAAAGCAGAGAGCGAGAGAAATGAAAGACGTTCAAACCAATCATGATTCAGAGCCGATTGGAGGTGGTTGATCGCTGGGCGAACTGGTCGTCTTTGTGGGACTGCTTTACAGGCAAGGGAGAGAGAGGAGAGAGAGACAGAGAGAAGAGAGAGGAGAGACAGAGAGAAGAGAGAGAGAAGAGAGCGAGAGAAGAGAGAGAGAGAAGAGAGAGAGAAGAGAGAGATGAGACCGAGGGAGAGAGAGGGAGACAAAAAAAAAATATAAAAAATATGTGCAAAAAAAAGCCAGCTCTCCTTTTATGTCCATTGGGTAGGCGCGGCGATCTCTTGTGACGTCACAAAAAAGAGAAAAAGAAGAATAAACGGACGGCAGAGATCAAAAAGAGAAGCTTGAATATATTACATACTAAAATATATATATTGGAAGAGTCAAAACCTCCGTGATAGCTAGTGGATCATATAAACATTTATAAATATATGTTTCATATATATATATATATATATTTATTTATTTATTTATTTATTTATTTATTTATTTATTTATTTATTTATTTATTTATTTATTTATTTATTTATTTATTTATTTATTTATTTATTTATTTATTTATTTATTTATTTATTTATTTATTTATGTGTAATACGAAACAAAAAATTTATTTAAGATTGTGATAAGCATATATGTATCTATAATATATTGTGGTAATTGACAAACAAAAGATGTAATATAATAGACAACCTTAATGCGGCATATTCAAAGGAATTTCGAGGAATGGCTGTCAGAGATGACGATTGAACCGCTGCCCACACGGACAGCGATGATTATGCATCTCTCTCTCTCTCTCTCTCTCTCTCTCTCTCTTCCCTTCTCTTCCTCTCTTTCACTCTCTCCTTCCCTCTCAATCACCGGATGTACAATTAAAGATGAGTAAGACGTAAAATGTCAAGCTTACAGGCGGCGAAAGTGCGTTTGTACAATACATAAAAGCAAAACAGTGAGAGAAGGAGGAAGAGAGAGAGAAGCGAGTAAAGCAGAGAGAGTTAGCAGAGTAAAGGAGAGAGGTGAGAGAGAGAGAGAGTTAGAGAATTATCAGCTGATATCCCGTCTGATTGGAAATTGGTGATAAATGCAATGGATAACGATCATGAGAAAGATCAAAAGGTAAACAAAGAATAGATCCCTCGATATCTTCTGATATATTGTCCGGTGGAATCAGCAGATGAATGTAGAAATCTTGAGGGCTGCAGATATTTTACATGGAACGATTTAACTTGGGGGAATCGGTGACTACTATAGCTGTGAGCTTCCTTCGAACTATGAGAATGTGTGAGGGGAGAGCGGAAAGGAGGGGGGGGGGGCAACTCCGAATACGGCCTGAAGGGCTTGGCTCCCAGCTCGACCGATTCTCAAAAAGGTGGAGCGAAGAGAGAGGGAGATGAGAGAGAGAGAAAGAGGCAAAGAGACAGAGAGGAGAGAAGACCGATAGAACGGAAAGTATGAGACAACAGCGTAATGCTGCAGCGACTTGTAAAGGACAAGTGGCTGTGAGAGGAAAGGAATGAGAGAGAAAGATAGGACATTGGCCAGGGAAACTGCGAAAGAATGAGAGAGAGAGAGAGAAAGAAGCGCACTAGGCTATGTCCGGAGGGCTGAAGGGCAGGAAAAGCGCGCAGGTGTACATGGGGTTAGAGAGCATGGCCAGTGATCAGACATACGAGAGAAGCAGAGAGGAGAAAAGGGAGCGGTACACGCCTGAAAGTGTGCTGTCCAGACGAAGCCGGACACTCACTACGTCATCAAGGGCTAAGGTAGAAAGGTAGACAGAGAGAGAGAGAGAGAGAGAGTTAGAAACAGAGAGAGGAGAGAGATGGAAGGAAAGAGAGAGAGAGAGAGAGAGAGAGAGAGAGTTAGAAATAGAGAGAGGAGAGAGATGGAAGGAAAGAGAGAGAGAGAGAGAGAGAGAGAGAGAGTGAGTGAGAGAAGCAGCACGCTGTGCATACAGAAAGGACATTTCTTCTCTGAACACTCCGCATCTAGCACGCTCTCTACCATTCTCTCTGTCCTATTTTCTTTGCGCTTCCTAAACTCGCTCAATCTTTATCTCGACGAGACACTGTGGCTGGAGCCAAGTGGCGCGGTAATTCCCCGTACATATCCTAGCAATCATCAAGAGTGAAAGAGAGAAAGAAGAGGGACCTGAGAAACGAAAGGGAGAAAGAGAAAAAGAGAAAGCGAGAGGGAACACGGACTTGGGGAAAGAGAGAGAGAGAGAGTGCGGGTGAGTGAGAGAGCGAGAGAAAGAAAGAGAGAAAGAAGAGGAGCCTAAGAAAGAGATAGAAGTAGAAGAAAAAACAAATTGCGAAAAGTCAAAGAAGTGAGGTTTCGAGAGTTCGGATACGGCGAAGGGTGCGGAAGACAAAGAGAATGCTGATTGTGTATGGAGGGGAGAGAAGGAGAGGCAGAGAAAGAAACAGAAAAAAAGCAAAATCGTGAAATATGTAGAGCTGCATTGGAGCACGACATCTCATCATTTTCTCTTTTTCTCTCCTTCGACCCATCTCTCCCCGTCTCTCCCTCTCTCTCTCTCTATCTCTCTCTCCATCACTCTCTCTTTTTCTCTCCTTCACCCATCTCTCCCCGTCTCTCCCTCTCTCTCTCTCTATCTCTCTCTCCATCACTCTTCTCACTCTCGCTCTTCCTTAAATCTAGTACAACGTTAATGCCCTCGTAATGCAATATAAGAGTGGCGATAAGCAAGGCCTTCTTGAACCCGGGATTCCGAAGGGTTATCCTCGAGGATTCACAAGGCAGATCAGCCAAGGTGCCTGTAAGAACAGAATATCTAACTGAATGACGAGGAATGGGAGTTCAGCCCGCGGTGCAAACGGCAGAAGAAGCGATATGATGGGAGAAGAAGAAAAGACGTCATTTTATGAATTCATCAAATGTGTTAGGAGGGGGGGGGGGAGGCTGTGACGAAGCGGTTTGGAGAGGCGGAACGGCGAAAAAAGGGACAGAAGTTGTCAGGAAGCAGGGAGAGAGAAAGAGAGTGAAGAGAGACAGAAAGGAGATTGAGAGAGAGAAGTAAAACATGGAGAACCGATAAGTTAGCAGCTGGAAAGTTAAAGGATTCAGGCAATGTTAAAAAGTTTGCAGCAAAAAAAAAGCTTAGCACAACTACTCTCAAGCTTAACTGTCGTTGCAACTACTCTCATGTTTAAAAACTAGGCCAAAAATTAGAGAACAGCCATAAAGCAGGGAGAGAGTCAAGAGAAATTAGTTTATTTATAGGATTCAATCAAACAAAATCAGTTTCCTCTGTAAGACAAGAAAATCTTTCCTTATCATGCTATGAAATAATTTCAGTCAAATTTCTTAAACAACTCTTTTTTGTATTTTTTATATATTTATACTCTTCCCAGTAGAAGCGGGGGAGAAGCAGTGAGTTGGATTGAGTCGGCATCAAGCTTGTTGATAGTGCTCTGAGGGGTAGGAGGGGTAGTGAGTTTGGGAATGGGAGAGAAAGCGAGAGAGCATTAAAGCGAGAGAGGGAGAGAGAAAACGAGAGAGGAAAGATGATGGGAGAGAGACACAGATGAAATTGAAAGAGAGAAGCAGTAATGGGTGTAGTAAACGTAGCCGAGAGTTACGAGGAAGAGAGATGGCTTATGATAGAGAGCGAATGATTGCAAGAGAGGGAAAAGAAAGAGAGATGACTGATCGCAGTGCTGTGTGTGTGAATGAGTGAAAGGAAGGAAAGAGGTGCGGAGTACCTCGTCTGGGCCCTCTGAGACTCCTCAAAACGTACATATTCAGAGTGATGCCGCATTGTAGAGAAATAAGAGTGAATAATAAATGAAATTGTAATCACTTGAGAATTGATAAAAGTATCGCCAAGAAATAAACTTACTATTTTAATTTCAAGTTGAGAAAAAAACACAGAATTAGTCACACTAAAATATCTCACTTGGTTTGGAATTCAAAGTGATAAAACAAAATCTTGCTTGCAAGAAGAGCGGAGCAAATACTTATTGTGGTGCTTTCTTCTTCCTCATTTTCAACACGCCAGACAGACATACACATGTATGTACATACATACTATTTGTCATTAATCTCGATCTCACAGATATACGGATTAGCTGACGGATGAAGCTCTATCATTTCTCTACCTTCTCAGGAAGGGTTCGGACGGGTGGGCGGAGCCTATTCACTTCTTTCTATCTTCATATGAGTGTCAGATTAGTTGCGCCCATTCCTCGTGCACAGCTGGGCAGAACAGCACAGAGAAACACGAAGCAAGTCACTGGCTGGCACGACATAAAATAACAGAAATGAATAGACATATTTTTCATACTTGAAAGCTGCTTCATTTGCGCCGTCTTTTTCGCTATCTCCATTCTTTTTCTTTGCAAAAAAATATAATTAAAAAAAAGTATTTTCGAAAAATCTTCACTGAAGGTTTATTAAGGAAATAAATTCCTTGAGTGAAAGCACCAGAGAAGGCAAAAGACAGGGGCAAGAAGAAAGTGAAAGAGGTCAGTGGAAGTGGTCGATTTGGAAAAGGGGATGTAAGGAAGGATCCAGGAAGATAGTGAAAAGTGAAAGGAGGCCACCCGGAGGTACTACCCTTCAAATGAGAGCGAAATTAGAAGAGAGAGAGAGAAAGAGAGAGGGAGATACAGGTACAGAGACAGCGGGGTTAGGGAACGAGAGAGGAGAGACATAGAGATAGAGTGAGCGAGGGATAGAGAGGGAGGATGGAGAGTGGACACGCCAAATTTGGCGTAGTTTCGCTCTCGTTGGATTGAGAGATTCCGACAAACTAGAGAAAGACAAAGAGGATAGAGAAGCAGAGGGAAAAGTGAGAGTGTCAGACAGACAAGGATGTGCATGAGCACGCCCATCCACCATGGATGACCCAGAATTCTCGTGTCCTACCAACCTTGCGATGGAATTGGACGAAGGGAGAGATTGGATGAAAAGAGAGAACACATAGAGATTTTCAGTTGCTCTAATTCTCTATAAAATACAGCCTCTCTCGCCTGGATTCGCAACAATATTCACCCGAGGCTAGCCGACGAATTACTTTCAATCCAGCTCAAGTCTGCCAAGTGCCAAGCTGCAGACCATCTGCAGAAAATGCAGAGAGAGAGAGAGAGAGGAAAGAGGGACATGAAGATATGTAGAGGGGAATAGAGACGGAGATAGAGAGATATGAAGAGGGGTATAGAGACAGAGATGGAGAGAAAGGTACAGGGGTAGAGAGACAGAGAGAGAAATGTGTAGAGATGTATAAGAGTAGAGAAACGGAGAGAGATATGTAGAGGGTAGAGAGATAAAGAGAAATAGAGATATGTAGAGGGGTAAAGAGACAGAGAGAGAAATGTAAAGGAGTAGAGAGACGGAGAGAGATATGTATGTATAGTGGTAGAGAGACCTTGAGAGAGTGTGTGAAAGAAAGAGCCAAACCTCTGTATGAGAAAATTGAGGAGATAAAGTGGCAGAGTTAAAGGAAAGTACTGCCATATTCCTTGACATATAGAAAGCGAAAATGACCCGATAATGTAAATCTTGTGGAGATTTTCAGATAATGGACTTCTCGAAAGTGAATTTTACTCCGAAGAGTGCCGGATCAGATACAATATATGTATGTAAGTCCTCCCCTCCAACTCATTTTCAGTTTCTTTCTTTCTCTGGTTCTTTCTCCCTTTTTTCTCTTTCTTGCTTTCTCTCTTTATTTCTTTCTTTCTCTCTCTCTCTCTCACTATGCGCTCTCTCTCTCAAAATCAAAGAGAGGAGGAAAATGTATTTAGAAAGGTGCCACGCGTAATTCTTGTAAATTCATGCGATGCTAAGATTCATCAACTATCAAATACCATCAGGTGGACGAATAAAAGAAGGAATGGTGCATTTCGAGAATAAAAGAAGGTATGGTGCATTTCGAGAATCAAGAATCTATGCAATAATCAATGACTTTCTGAGCACAAACGGAAAAAAAGTTTGAAAAAGAAACTGAACGTGCAAAATGGTAATCACAAATACAACAAAGCACAATGAGAGATAGAAAGAAATGCAGAGAGCATTGAGGCAGGAGAAGGATAGAGAGCAAGGAGAAAGCGAGAGAGAAGAATGAGTGAGGAGATTGAGAGAGAGAGATAAAGAGAGAGGGAGAGAGAGATGGAGAGAGAAGGGGAGAGCGAGAAAGGGAACAAGTATACGAAAGAGGAAGCAGAGTGTCACACCTCGTACTAAAAGGGCATTGCACTTCTTTCCCCTGATAAGCTATGCGCGTCCAGGCAAAGAATAAGCATCTTATTTTGATTTCCAGCAAATCTTCTGCAACTTGAATTAGTTAATACTGGAGACTTCTTTTGGTATTCAGACAGGAATTCTTATAGGAGCCAAAATCTCAATCTTTAGTTCGCTGCTAGACAGAAGAGCGAGAGGCTTTTAATTTGGAGTCTCTACTACATTCGTCTCGAAAATTCAAGTAGATTTCATGGTTTTCTAATGGTAAAAGACTATGAAAATGTCAATTCGAAGAGTTGCAAAAAGTGAGAACAACATGATGGTGAACACTTTTCTTCAGAGCAAGCAAAAACATTGATTAAAGAAGATAAAATATAAAAAAAATATATAATAAATATTGCTTCGGGCCTAAAGAGGTTTAGAAGAGAACGGACCGGCAGAGCTGGGGACGCTGAAATCGCGGCCGCTGCCGCCCGAGTCGCCCCCGCCCGGGGGGCCGTTGCTGCCGCGTCTGCCCATGCCGCGACCAAAGCGGAAGGCCCACACGGAAGGACTGATATGGGGAGAAGAAGGTTACCGGTAGAGGGCAAGGCGTTTCTTCAAGTTGCTGATGATTATTCGTGTAGTGCCTCTGTGTGAAAGACTAAAACAGACAAATATTCCACACTCTTTCTCTTAACTCATACAACTATAAATTAATCGACCAGATAAGTATTTAAATTAGGATCGATTTTATTGAAATCAGTTGATATAATAAAAATATTAATCAGGAGGATTTAAAGGGAGAGAGAGAAAGGGAATGCAGTAAGGAAATGAGAGAGGGGAAAGGTGAAAGAAGAAAAGAGAGAGAGAGAAGAGAGAGAGAGAGAGAGAGAGAGAGAGATTGAGAGAGGGCGGAAATTAATGAAAGGAAAAGAGAGCGAGAGAGCAAAATTTGAGACACGGAAATATTTTAATTATGAACGATTTGAAAATCATCAACAATATTTTCCATTATTTTACAATTAAAGATGTGAATCAAGATTGGGCTGGAGAAAATAGCATAATTTCTGATGCTTTCAATTCCTTTGACTGATGTCAAAGAAGGAAAGAGGCTGGATCGATTGGAAGAGAAAGTTATCAAAAAAGGAATAGAATGCGACATAACACGGCAACCGCCAAACGGGACCAAAAATTCGGGAAAATTCGAAAAAGGAGTAAGACAAGAAATTTGTGCGAGAAAGGGAAAAAGAGAAGGAGAGCGAGATTAGAGAGCGGCAGAATGAGAGAGGGGCAGAGTCATGGACAATAAATTATGGCATAATGCGATCGACTATAGAGCCTGTGACGACAAGCGAAGGCTCCTTAGGGAGCAAAGGAGCATGTTGCAGGAAGGAGAGAGAGAGAGAGAGAGAGAGAGAGAGAGAGAAAGAGAGAGAGAGAGAGAGCGAAACAGTGTGCGAGAGATTGAGAGAAAGTGAATACGAGAGAGAAATGAAAAGGAGATGCAGAAAAAACACATGCAAGGCACAAGTGAAGGCTGCCGGCAGGCACAAAGTATATAGCAGTACACACCACGAAAGAGAGAGGGAGAGGAAGAGAGAGAGAAAGTGAGATACAGAGAGAGAGAGAGAGAGAGAGGGAGAGGAAAGTGAGATACAGAGAGAGAGAGAGAGAGAAAGTGAGATACAGAGAGAGAGAGAGAGAACTAGCTATGACTTGGGCCCCTCTCTCTCTCTCTCATTCTCCTCAATTCATTTTCTTTGCTGCATGCATCATCTCTGGCATTTATTTTCCATCTTTCTGTATCTCTCCCTTTCTCTCCTTCTCTCTTCTTCCCTCTTTCTCTCTTCCTCCCTCTTTCTCTTTTTCTCCCTCTTTTACTCTTTCTCTCTTCCTCTCTCTTTCTCTCTTTCTCTCTTCCTCCCTCTTTCTTTCTTTCTCTTTTCCTCCCTCTTTCTCTCTTCCTCCTTCTTTCTCTCTCCTTCCGTTCCCACATAGCATTCTTGTTGTTTGGTCCGTTGTGATGACGATTTTGAGGAAAGAGAGGGAATTGTCTCTCACTTGCTCAATCAGTCGATAAGGCGATAGAACTCTAGAATCACAAGAGGTGACCGGGAACCATTCCAGCCCAGCCTCAGGGCTGATTATTTACCCCTCGGGAAAAAAACTTCATCGTCAATAAGGAATCTTTCAAAGCGATGTGAGAAGTTATGAGCTTACTTTTTATTCAGGAGTTAGATACTCTTTTACTCTGATGCTTTTAACCTTAGAGATTCATCAAATGGTGCCTCCTAAAAAAAGCGGAACTTGTTTTCTCCCACACAATCGGATCGGAGGAAATTAGTGGGGATTAGGGAAAACAAGAGAGGAGTATAAATGCTCTTTCTCTTTCCCTCTCTCTCCCTCCAACACCCTCTTCCCTTCTGCCTCTTTCTCTTTCCCTCTCTCTCCCTCCAGCACACTCTTCCCTTCTGCTGCTTTCCCTCTCTTCTATCTCTCTCATTCTCTCAATCAGCCCCAGCATAACTTGTCTCGCAACATTCTCGAGCTCACTTTAAAGGAGGCGCCTTTTGTCTTCTCTCTCTCTCTCAAATTCCTTCTCATTTCTTTCGCTTGAATTCTTAGCTATTACTGCCAACGACGCTGCTTCCCTTAAGCTTCACTTTCTTTCTCTCTCTTCCTTCTCTCTCTTTCTCTACCCCTCTTTGCTTCCCTTTTTTGTTCCTATATCGCCTTTATGCCTACGTTCCTTTATCATCTTCTCTGCTTTTCATCTCATAAGTATCATCTGCCTACATGTTTCCTACGTCCCCTCATTCTGTTCTTCTACCAGCCGTTCTTTCTCTCCCTCTCCAATCCTATATATACATATTCTCCGCCTCTTTCTCCATCTCTTCTCTTCTCTCTCTATCTCCTTGCTCTCTCTTTTCTCCCCCCCCCCCCTTCACTCTATTTCCTCTCTCTCTCTCTCTCTCTCTTCTCTCTCCACTATATGAGAGACGAGTGAGAGCCTCCAGTCGCCATGTCAACAACCGCACCGAGCCGTCTGCCTCTACAGCTCCCCGTATTACTAGTACTACTACTGCAACTAACAGAGAATGTCTTACCGGAGGAGAGATGACAAGAGAGAGATATAGAGAGAAAGAGAGAAAGAAAAGGAGAGAGATGAAAGATAACAAGCAAGAGATTTGCATGAGTGAAGCATTGAGAAAAAGAGAAAGAGAGATAGAGAGAGAGAGACAGAGAGACAGAGGAAAGAGATACAGAAAAATCGGTTCGATACGGCGCCCAATCAATACACTTATTCAGATTCGGTGAACGTACAATGAAGTAACATACTATTTTATATATATACATAGCGAAGCGATCTTTTGACTGAGCGATCACGGGCAAAGGCCAGAGAAGAGAAATGAGGGAGAGAACAGAGAGAGAGAGAGAGAGAGAGAGAGAGAGAGAGAGCGAGAGGGAAGGGTGAGAGGTTGAGGAAGAAGGGCGAAGAGAGAGAGGAGGAGAGAGAGAGAGATAAGGAGAGCCAAGTAGCCAGAGGGCGACCTGAGGCGTCCTAGCCTCCATCAGGCCTGGAGGAGTCAGTTTACTGGCGGAAGCGAGGTTAGAGAGTGAGCGATTGAGAGAGTCCAGTTGAGAAGAGCGTTGGAGTGAATGAGGTGAAGAGAGAGAGAGTGTGTGTGTCTATGAGAGAGAGAGAGAAAGAGAGAGAAAGTGAGCGGCTAGGACATGTGCACGAGCGAGAGCGCTTGCGGCACGCAAGAGTAGCCTCAGCGGGATCCAAGGGGTGCACTGAGGGCAGCATTGTGGCCCAGAGAGAGACGTCTGGGCCACTCTCTCTCTTTCTCTCTCTCTCTCTCACTTCCTCTCCATATCTCTTCTCTCTCTATCACTCGTAAACACTTCAACTCTTCTTCTCTCGCAAACTCTCTTCGTTCTTGCACAGCAAGGACGACGCTGCAGACTGCCGCCACTTGCACTTTTGCCATTGCGACCCTCGCACGCCTCCACCTACCCTTTCGCTCCGTCTTTCTCTCTCTCTCTCTCTCTCTCTCTCTCCCTCTCTCTCTCTCTTACTCGTTGTTCTCTCTCCATCTCTCTTACTCTATTCTCTTCATACTTCCAATTCTCTCTCGTTACTCCTCTAATTTTCCAAATTCTATTCATTAGCACGTAAAAAAAGTTGGAATATATTGGAATATTGCTCGGTGTAAGAAAACAAAACGGTATACAGAAATTCGAGCCGCGCAACTTGAATGCCAATGATATTTACAATTATCGTAGAGAAAACTATGAAGGCGATGAAGAGAGATGGGGACGAGGCCAGGAAGAATACATGTAATCTACATACATATTTTTCGCAAGATACGAAGAGCTGGCATAAAAATCATAAACAAACGTATGATTGTCAAATAAAGAAAGCCAAACAAATTTGCCAATGAACGTCGGACTCTTAAATACGGACAAACTTAAGCTCGCTTTCTCTGATTCACCGCCATGGATTCTCTCTCTCTCTCTCTCTCTCTCTCTCTCTCTCTCGCTCTCTCTCTCTCTCTTTCGTTCTCTTTCCTTCATCTCTTAAATTTCTCTTCGTCATACATGGACATCCAACGAGCGCATGCACATCTTCCTTGTCCCCGATCTCTCTCTCTCTCCCTCTCTCCCTCTCTCCCTCTCACTCTCTCACTCTCTGTCTCTCTTCTCTGCTCCTTCCACTTTCTCTATGGCCCATCTCCTCTTCCTTAGCCGGGACTCAGGGCATTGCCGGAGGGCCTATGGTACAACATCGGCCACTACTGCTGCAGCATGCTCGATTCAGGATGGAAAGAGAGAGAGAGATAGAGAGAGAGAGAGAGAGAAGTTGGGAGGACGCGACAGAGAGGGGGGGGGGAGACAAGAAAGAGGAGGAGAGAGAGAGAGAGCATCGCAGGTTCGATTTTCGAATGTGCGGTGGCCTAGAGCCAGCATGTACACTTCTCGCTGCTCGCCCTTTGGGCAAATTCACAAGAAAAAGCTGTGATGCAGAGAGAGAGAGAGAGAGAGTGAGAAAGAGAGAGAGAGAGAAACAGAGAGGGAAAGAGAATGACAGAGACATAGAGGAAGAAAGCTATAGAGAAAGAAGGAAAGAAAGAGATAAAAAGAGAGAGAAAGAGATAGAGAAACAGAGAGAATTAGAGAGAGAAAATGACAGAGATAGAAAGACAAAGAGCGAGAGAGCGCTAAAGGATGAAAGAGAAAGAGAGTAAGAGAGAGAGAGAAAAATACAGAGAGGGAAAGAAAGGGAGATTAAGTGACGGGGTTTTGAAAATAGGTGGAAATAGAAACGGAGAAACAAAAAGCGACCGACCACATAAGCAGCGGAGAGTAGAGCGAGATAAATAGATATGCAGAGAGGAAGAAAGATCTTGAGAAAGATCACTCACTATGTCCATAGGAACGCAGACATGCAATTCGAAGAGGAGAGGATGAAAAAGTGAGATAATCAAAACGGCATTTTCTCCCTAGTGCTGAATATGCCTTTCTTAATCTCTTAATTTCTCTCTCCTCTCTCTTGACTCTCTCTCTCCATATTGTTGTCAATCTTTCAATTTCTCTTTCTCTCTTTCTTTCTATGTCTCTTGCTTTCTCTTTCTTTCTATCTCTCTTTCTCTTCTGCCAGCAGCAAGCCAAATTCATTCTAGACTGGGAAAGCGAATAATATTCTTTAAGTTTGAGGAATTATGTCAAATTTGTCCAAAACTTGCTGTTTGGTCATAGTTAGAAAGTGAAAGAGGAGGGCGGCTCATGATGACCGTAGTCATATCGCGCTGTCTAATTTTACCTCCTTAATAATTTGAAACGAATGAACATCCATTCTATTTTATTCTATTTTCCTTCTATTCTATTTGATGTGCGAATGCACATGTCCAAGTGACCCTGGCTGCCCTGCACAGGCAGCTCTCTGCTCTCGTGCTGCAGGGACTGGCCCACTCTCGGGATGTCGTTCACCCTGCATATCATCCATCGGCCGCCGAAAGGTGTAGTGGCTTCAGCTTTCCCTTTCCCTTCCCCCTTGGTATTATTACTCTGGTCTGCGCCTGAATAACACATAGGCGATATTATAAATGCCAATGTTGTTACTTCTATTTCTCATGTGTGTACGAATAAATAAACAAAAATTGCTCACACTTTAGAGGTCCACAGCGAAATCACCCATGAAGAGAAAATCATATATACATACATAGCTCCTTTAAGTGAAATCAGTTTCTAAATGCCTGAGGATAAATAACCCTCTTTTTCTATCCCTCTCTCTCTCTCTTATCTCACTCACATTATGATGTAGAGTAACTTTGTTGTGACACCAGTTAGTACGTAAGAATTTGGCTAGAGCTAATCTCATGGGCCCAGATTTCCGCTCTTTTCCTGAACTCGAATTCTCCCTCTCTCTCTCTCTCCCTCTTTCTTTCTCTCTCTTTATATCTTTTTCTCGCTCTTCCCCTATTTGTTTCTCCTAGAAGAAATTGTTGCGCAATAGAGGAAAACAAGCTAGAGAAGGAGAGAGAGAGAGAAAGAGAGAGAGAGAAAAAGAGAGAGAGAAAGAGAGAGAGAGAGAGAAGGAGAGAGAGAGAGAGAAAGAGAGAGAGAAAGAGAGAGAGAGAAAGAGTGAGAGAGAGAGGGAGAAAGTGAGAGAGAGAGAGAAAAAGAGAGAGAGAGAGAGAGAGAGAAAAGAGAGAGAGAGAGAAAGAGATGGCGAAAAGTCATTGTCCAATTTTATCTGAAGTTCTACGCAGTTCTAAGCCAAGCATTTTTCTGAAGGGGACAGCGTAAAGAGAAAAGGGACCGCCACCCTCAGGCTAATTAGGCTGGATATTTTTAGACGCCTAAAGACAGAGATGGAAGGAGATAGTTGGAGAATGAAGGATAGAGAGATAGGATGAGATAGGGAGGAAGAATGAGAGAAGAAAGAGAGGGAGAGAAGATTAAGAGGAAAAAAGAGGCATCCATCGATAGCGCTCGGAGGCGTGTCACCACCAAACGGCGCTGCCCCTTCTTTCTCTCGGGAAAAGGCATTCAAAAACCATAGAGAAGTAGAAAAAAACGTATGCTAAATGACAATCAATTTGGCACTAAACTTATAATAATTTATTGCGCCAAAAATAATTTGATGCGACCACACATGAAACCCATGAAGAATAGAATATAAAAAAAAGATGAATATTAGTGTGTTGAACAGAACATTAAATTTAACAGTTGTCGCCAACTAAATTTCGGCCTAAAACGCTTGTCGGAGCAGTGTTTACCCGTGAAAGATGGTTCCACGTGAAATGTATGCCGAAACATGTACGATTCACTACCGATGCAAACCGCCAATTTAAAATTGTCCAGTAAAATGCTTGCTTTAGGATAAAAGGTTTCGAAGCAACGATCTTGGCAAATTTCCAGGATCAATTTGCTTAAAGCTATCGCACTATCTGATCGGCCATTTCGTGTTAGGAGTTAACAGGTTCAAACCTCCTTTAAATGGAGAACGAACGAGCATGGAGCTAACATTGAAGGTGGCAGAATGTGATCGAGAGAGGGAGAGATAGAGATAGAGATAGAGATAGAGCGAGGGAAGTAGAGAGATGTCAAATGTGTTGCAAATTGACAAGGTGTGTTTTCAGCAAGCCAATGCTCCCTGACGGGATCAAGCGGGCATGAAGAGAGAGTGAGTATGAGAGAGAGAGACGGAGAGAGGTAGATAGAGAGGGGGGAGAGAGCTAGAGAGGGACCGAAGAGAGTGAGAGGACAGAGGAAAAGATGAGAGAAACAATAGAAAGAGATCCAAGTGGCTACCAGGTGGGCAATATGCATGGAAAAGCTCGGTGGATAAAGCCGCAGTGTATGAGAGACGAAAAAAGGCGGAGGAAGAAAGCTTATGGCCAAGGATGAGGAGATGGAATCAAGGGGCAATGGAAAGTAGCGAGAAAGAGAGAGAGAGAGAGAGAAAGAGAGAGAGAGAAACAGAGAGAAAGAGAGACAGAGAGAGAGAAAGAGGAATAGAGAGAGAGAGAGAGAGATATGTGGGAGACAGCAAGATAAAGAGAGAGATGAAAAGGCGGAAACAGATGAGGAGTAATTAGCAAAAATATATATATTTATACAAAATAATGGTAAGAGTATAAACAGATAAATCAAAAAGCTGTACATATTTAGAACAAAGTGTGAAAGAGAAAGGGCGGGCTAGTGAGAAGGAAAGATGAAAAAAGTAGAATGAGCGATGCTATGAGTGTGTGGGCGAAGGAAGAAGTGAAGAGAGAGAGAGAGAGAGAGAGAGAGAGAGAGAGAGAGAATAGAGAAATAGGGAGAGAGAGAGGTAAAGACGGAGGGAGAAGTGCAATGACTGGTCCTGAAGAGTCGTGGTCGCACACACTATGGCCGTGAGTACGGCTGGCAAAGAGCATGGCGAGTGAGAGACGGAGTACGGAGAGAGACGACGCAGAAATAAGGAAAGAGAGAGAGAGAGAAAGAGAGAGAAGGAGAGAGAGAAAGACAGAGAGAGAAATATGTATATGCATAGATAAAAAGTGCAGAGTCACACGGAAAGGCAAGGAGAATGGAATGGAATGGTCTCATATTCCATCTGTATTGCAAGGTATTGTAGAGACAAAGGGCAAGGCGGAGGAAGAGAGAGCGAGAGAGAGAAAGGGAGAGAAAAGAGAGAAAGGGAGAGAAAAGAGAGAATAAAGAGAAGTGAGGGAAGAGAGTGATGAATGAGAAGAGAGAGAAGAGAATGAAAAAAGTGTGATAGTGAGATAGAGAGAGCCGTGAACAAAGAGAATTAGAGAGGAGAAAAGACTGCAATTTTGCTGCATCCACATAGAAAATCAGTTACAATAAATGAATAATATATGTATGAATGAGATACTAATAATACTTTTTTGACAAAGCCATCATTGATCTGATTTTGTGCGACATTTGAAGCTGTGACCCTCTGAAGCAGCACACTCTTCATTAATATATTCAAATAATGACAATTAGATGAATAAATCGTCAATAAGACGAGAAAAAAGAGAGTAGCTTTTTCTTATTTCGTTGTGAATTGTTCTGCTAGCTTAACTTCCTGAGGAGAGGCATTCTAATTGTAAGTACAAACATGCGCCAGGCGGTAGAGCCGAAATGTCAATAAACTTTATCTTGGACCCGTTCGAATAGTAACATCTTTGGTTCATGCATAATTGTTATGTGGTGCACTACAAAATTGTGCAAATAACTCACGCATATGAAAGTATACGACGTAAAGAGAATAAAAGAAACATGTATATTGCAAAAACTACCCAAATGAGTCGGCACATAAATAATGCTGATGGTGAGTAGACGTTTGGAGATCAAATTAGTGATAAAGCATTGACTTGGAGGACAGGGATATTGGGAGGGAGAGCGAAAGAAATATGGGTCTTGTTAAGAGTTTCTACACATAAATGTATACTTTACATACACATTTACAATTAAACAATACTACACATTATGTACATATGTATGTATAAATGTACTAGATGTCTCTATTGTATGCTTCTAAACAGGAGTCACGTGGCGACTGGAACTGGTACGTATAAGCAATTAATTTCCATGGTGCATTAAATAATACAGCAAAGTGATCGAAAGGACGAATTATAATCAAAATAAGTGTTGAATTTAAAGTTATTTGTCAGAAAGAAAAATAAATTACATAATTTTTAAGGACGTATTGAATCATCACTTTTTTCATCCTTTCTTTACCAACTTCATGGTTGACTAGTTCAAAAGTAAAGTGGTAATAAGTGCATAGATGCGTAAACAATGAAAATGAAAAGCTTTCAATCACCTTGGAAATTATGGTATACCCATTTTTTTGTTGTTGCTGAATAATCTTATTTGCTTCCATCTTGAGCCTTTTTTCTTCCAGAAGCTGATCTATCCTGTTCTATACGCGAAAAGTATATCCTGGGTTTGTGAGAGAAAGAAAATTTTTCCGATGGAATGAAGAAAAAAATGTGCCTTTCAGCTAAAAAAAAGAAAGAGGATAAATCGTCAAGATCAACCCCGGCATTTGTATGTCCGTCTTTTGTGAGGACAGGTTAGAATGTCATTCACGCTTCGTCGATAACGTCGATACTCGTAAGGAAGGAGGTCGGGAGGATGGCTACCGCATTGTCCGGTGAAGGTCGCTGCAGATGAGATGGCAATTCTATTTTATTATGAGAGCCTCTCTGTAAGGGTCAAGGAGCGCCTGCCCTAGAAAAATCTTATTTTTCTATAATCAGGATGATTTGACAAATAGTAAATTCACCCATTCACCCTTTGCTCGCATTCACCTCAAGCTTGTTGTTGTATTATTAACGGAATGACGGATACTTATTAAATTATGATAGTTTAATTTGAATTTGCAATTTGTGATAAGCAACGGGCTAGACACCAGCTCTCCAGATATTGCAAAAATACTGGTCATGACCAGTGTCAGTGACATGGTCATGACCAAAAACGGTCGTGACTTCATGTCGACGACATGTCATTGACTCAACGTAAGATTAATCGCGCGGCATAGCTTTAGTTATACTTAATATTTTTCCATAATCTTCATCCGACGCAGCTTTAGCTGCTCTTTCTCACAGTATAAATATTGTGTGGAAAATCGGTGTACAAAACCCATTAATGGTCAAAAGAACGACTATTTTTACACCAGAAATTGGCCTAAAACACAAAAAGTTAATGGACCTTTTTGTGTAACAATTGATTAAGTTTGAAAGAAATTATGGTTTGCAGCCAAAGCCGAAATTTGCTCAGAAACCCGCATTCAAATGCAGATACCCAAAAAATGTATCCGAGATTTTTCCTCGCAGACGCATATTATGTGTAGTTTTTTCTCCTCTTTCATATGATAGATTCAGTTTTTTGCAAGTCATAATAAAAAAAAAGTTATTGCCTGAAAACCACTTTTTAAAAATTTAAATTGGAGAAAAGTCATTTAAATTTTATTTTTCGAAAATGGTATCCACGGACTTTTTTTGTAGTTTTGAACAAGGAATCTACCACTGAAAAGATTATGGAGAAATATTAAGTATAACTTAAGATATGGTCTCCCAAAGTTTTGTAGCATTTCGACTTATAACTAAGAGAAAAAATTTTTCGAAAGTTTTTTGACCACCTAAACTTCGTAATGAACACTATATGCATCCCTCATAATGTCTTCAAGGTTATAGAAAAATAAAATTTTTCTAGGGCAGGCGTCCATAGCGGCCTCCTTGAGTCTTACAGAGAGGCTCTTTTATAACCTCGTTGTTTTTCCTGGATGGCCAAGAAAAAATAAAGGTAAAAAATAAGACTCCTACCGTTGTGGAAGGGGCTGGCGCAGGCGGCGGAGGCCGCCAGACGGGCGCGGCCGAGCCGTCGGCACCCGAGACCTGGCGGATGGTCGCAACGCGTGCGGGAGCGAAGGAAGCGGAGCGCGCGCGAACATGGACGACATTCACGACATGCGAAGAAGAGCGAGCAGAGACGGGCAGAATGGCCGCGGCCGAGCCAGACCACGAGCCATCTCACAACACGCTTTTTAATATAATTTATTGATTCTTTTATTTTTCTTGTTATTTTCCTGTGTATAAATAAGAATTGCCACGATTCCACTTGAAAATAATGATATAAATTCTACGCTTTCTCCCGAACACTCTCCTTCAGCCTCCCTCTCCCTCTCGTCTCTCTCTCGCACCCTCTCCTTCAGCCTCTCTCCCTCTCGTCTCTCACCTCGCACAGGTCTCCTCTCAATGATGATGGAAGCCGTCGTGGTGGGCCGTCGCTGGATGCGCGCGCCCTGAGGAAGGGGAGAGGAGCGAGAGGAAGAAGAAGAAGAGGAGGAGGAGGAGGGACGGCGGGGCGAGGACGCAGACGGAGACGGGTGCATCCGAGTTGCACGAGACACCGCCGCTGGCGCAGAGTGCGTTTCGGCCTGCAGAGAGAGAGAGAGAGAGAGAGAGAGAGAGAGAGAGAGAGTCCAAAATGTCCGATCGAAGTGTGAGTTTCTTGATTAAAATGCTCGTCGATTTGGTTTAAATTTTTATATCCAGATTTGCCATAACAGGTAAAAAGTTTCCGCTTTATTGACCAATTTGGTGTAAATAAATTGTAAAAAGTTTTGAGTCATGAAGCCTAGCAATCGGGACATTTAAATTTTCAATGGTGGTCAAATCGAGTGCCTGTATCTAAATATATACATATGTAAACCAAATCCACGTGCGTTTATCGAAAACCGCACAATTTGACCGGAAATTGTGGAACTTTCAGAAAGTTTGAAAGATACTAGTTGTTGAGCGGTAGTGTATGTAATTTCAATCCATGCCCTTCAATCTAGTGAGTTTCCTTCAAACGTCTCTCTCTCCCTCCCTTCCTTTCTCTCTCCTCTCTTTCCCTCTCTTCCTTTCTCTCTCCTCTCTCTCCTCTCTCTCCTCTCTCTCCTCTCTTTCTCCTCTCTCTCTCACTCCTCTCTCTCTCTCACTCCTCACTCTCTCATCTCACTCTCCTCTCTTTCTTTCCTCTCTCTCTCCTCTCACTCTTCTCTCTCCGCTCTCTCTCATCGCACTCTCTCTCATCTCACTCGCTCTATCTCTCTCGCCTCTCTCTCTCCCCACTCTCTCTCACTCCTATCTCTCTCTCTCATCTCACTCCCCCCTCTCTCTTTCCTCTCTCTCTCCTTCCCTCCTCTCATTCTCTGTCTCTCTCTCTCAACTGACCACTCTGACGATGGTGCTCGCTTCTCCCTCCTCGACGACGTTGATGGTGCTTGGCTCGGGTGAGATGGCACGCGCGGACCGCTCCGAACGATCACTCGCACAAACCTAAGATTATCATGATGCCAAAGCCTTCATACTTTTAATTTAAACATTTATTAATGCTTTTAAAAATTTGTATCATCTTTATAGTCAGAGCAGTGGTGCTATTAATCTAGGAAGAAAGAAAGAAAGGAAGAAAGTCTTTTCCATACTAATCCGCTTTTTTCAGAGTTCACCCTCAATCTTTTTTGTTAAAAAGTTGAGCTCAACTTTCGCAGCGTTTTCTTCCTAGATTAATAGCACCACAGATTTTTGTATGCGTTCTGTTATAATTTTTTTTTTTTTTTAGATGACTTTATCGGCATAGGTGCACTAAAGCGTGAATCTTGATGTGTAAGGGAATTGGGAGTTAGAGGTATCGAAAAGAGAGAAAGAGAGAAAGACAGAGAGAGAGAGTGAGGGAGAGGGAGAAAGAGAGCTAGTGATGTAGCGGGAGTGGGACAGAAAATTGAAAATAGCTAGAGCCTGCCCAACTTGAACGAAGTTTCCTCGTGCCCCCCTAGGCATGCTCTTCGAAGCGACCATGTTTGTGATCGAAGAAGAGCAATGTATTCGGCATCGTTCTGCTCTTTTTTCTCTTTCTCTCTCCTCTTTTTCCTCTCTTCTTAACTCTTCTATGCTCGTACTCTCTCGCTCTCTCTCACATCAGTCACAGACTTAACTTCAGCTGTTGGCATTAAGTTAAGTCTGTGACTGATGTGAGAGAGAGGTGATGCATTAGGTGATGCATGCGCCTAACTTTATCGTTTGCTGTTTTTTTTAAGCTCTCCCCCCTCTCTCTTTTCTCTCTCTCTCTCTCTCTCTCCTGTCTCATTCTCACCAAGATATCCATGTATGCATGGCTGTGCGTCAGTCGGATTCCACCTAATCGCTGGCGCCCCCAGAAGGAGAGAAATGATAAGAAGCAGAACACATGTAAATAAGAGAGAGAGCGAGCAATAAGTGCGCAGGACAGAAATGAGCTGGCAATCACAACTTTAATTATATGGTAGATATATTTTTCAGCAATTTTTAAACGATAAATTGTACACAATATAAATACAAACGATATTAAGAGAGAGAATGAACAAAAACAGGAAACCTGATAGCCGAAAGCCTTGAGAATGTCAGCCTTGCACATTGGACAAGTTCGATGTTCGAGGAGCCATGGATCAATGCACGTCTTGTGGAAGACATGCCTCAAACAATTCTCAAACTCTTTTTATTACCAATAATTATTCTACTATTTATTTATTTCAAATATTTTTTTTAACACAATTCAACTTGTTCTTCCAGTTCGCTCTGTTACTTCTTTCTTTATTTTTCTACTATGAGGTGCAGCTTGAATGTACATATTACTTCACGTTTATCTTGATTTTTATCTTCGTCGTTAAGTTCATCGCTTTTTGTGCTTGAATCGTCCACTTTCCTAGATGGGTGTGGTGCATAATTCGTTTACATTGAGCCTAGCCTGATTACGCACACCCACGACTAGAAGAGAGAGAGGCTAAGCCAGCCTCAATTCTCATGTTTGAGGGCAGTGGTAAGCTTATAGACGCCCGATATATATTTCGTGCTGCATTTTCTCCGTCTCTACCAGGGAGAAGGAAGTAAGCAATTATAAGATTCGAGACGCAGCTAGACTCAGATTGAAGCGAATTTCGAAGAGTACAATTTCATCGTATATTCATCTCATACTCTTATGCTTCCATATGTCGATGTCTTTCTCTCTCCAACCTTTCTCTGCTTCTTACTCCCCCCCCCCTCTCACAAAATTTCACTCTTCTAAAACGCTTAAGGAAAAATAGCTTTTTTTTTCGATCTTCAACGATCCGTTCCTCATGTGTATGAATTTGTTTCCTGTAAATTCGTAATAGCCGTAGATATATATATAAGCGTAAATTTTATTTTGATATGATGTCAAGAGAGAGAATACATTTAAAAGTTGCGTTGATTGAGGAAAAGAAATGTAAAATTCAAATTTCCCCTATACCTGCAGGGCAGCGTCCGCACTACATCGCCAGCCGCGTACGGGTCGATGCACACGGCGCAGTCGCCGTCCAGCTCCGCGTCACCTGCACGCAATTCAACATGCACATGCATTTCATGTTCTTACATATGTATGTATTCATTACAGATGCTTTATCTTATAAAGATTTAGTGTTGTTGTTCAGTTTACATAGTCTAGTATTGAAGGCAGGACACGTCTAATGCTCACCTTTAACTCAGGCATTTGTCACCAGCTGTGTGTAGGCTAGCTTATTTGTGGACAGAGAAAGATGTCGAAAAGGGCAATGAGAAAAAATTAGAAAGGCAATGCCGACTAACCGAAGCCTCTAAGGTCAGTGTCTTGTTTCTCTACAGTTTAAATACACTGAAAATATGCCTCATTCCATGTGCCATTTCAACACCCTCATCCAAACTTGTTTTTTATCTAAAAGGGGGAGATAGATGTTTTCTCCCATCCATCTCTCTCTCCTTTTCTCAATCTCTCATCTCTCTCTTCTATCTTTCTCTCTCTCTCTCTCTCTCACTTCTACTAAAACAATCCACTACCTCGATTTCCCTTTCATTTTCTGTGTTCCGATGAAGAATTTAAAGAAAGAGAAATGGTATAAAGAATCCGCGAACAAAGGTGTGCTCGCTAGTCTAAAGAGCAAGGAACACTTTCATCCTGCCACGAGGCAATGACAAGTTACCTCCTTCGAGTGAGTTGTCTGGTCACAAAAGAAAAAAATTTCTAAATGTATGAAATGGATATAAGTGACTATTATTCTATTGTGTATGCGCAGATTCAAAGGCGTAAAACGCGAGAGGAGGGGAATAATTCGCCTCATGGTCAGCCTAATCCCTCCCCAGCGCGTCCACGGCTGAATTCGAAAAGCGCTAGTGCTCTTAATATTACGCATAAGAAAAAACGCACACGTTTTGTATTCGCATTCGTAGAGAATGAAATGTCGACGAGACATCATGATTTAATATGAAAGGCATCTACGTAAGATTTGCAACTACAATACACCTGTCCACATTCTGCTGCTTATTAAGAAGTAAAAAGCCACGAGGCTACATTTTAAAAGGAAACAAAAGTAAATCATATGGGCATTTAGATTATAAAGCAAAAGAAAAAGAAACCCAAAAATTCTGTGTAAAGTCTAATTAAAAGAAAAATGTTACACACTGTTGAAAAAAACATAAAATGAAAGAACTGACCTATCCGTAGCGCTTTTGCCGGCATTCGTGCCAACGCTTTTTTCGCCGCGTTGAACAGCCGCCTCTGCAGGCGATCCTTGGCGTGCGCGTACCTGGATACAGTAGGCTTTTGCATACTAGAGCCTTGGACGCTATAACTTTAATAAATATACTGTAATTTTAACATATACTGCACTTTTTCCATAAGATGTAGACTAGCATACATACTGCACTTTTATACGCATGAAGCATACGCTACCGGAAACGTTGAACGTAGTAGAAGACGAGCCACGCGAGTGAGATCACCATAAGAATGATGAAGGAGATCGAGACGAAAAGGACCGAGGTCTTCGAGAAGGATCTGAGAAGAGCGGCAATTATTATTATCATCATGAAAACGAATAACTTTTGCTTTATTTTTGTCCTGAAGAATTTTTTTTTTTCAGATCTGTATCATGGAAAAGAGCGCGAATTCAAAATGGGATTCAGCACCTCTAAAAAGAGGCTTTTGGCTAGCTAATCTAACCTGAGCGAATCGGCATCGCTAGCAGTGGCGCCGGCGGCGGGCGCAACGCCGGCGCCGACGGCGACGCTCCCCGCGATGGCCGCCGCCGCGTCCGGCACTGCTGACGCCATTCGCTGCAAAGCACGCAGCGTCCGGAAGGTTCTGCGGAGGAGAGATACATTCATTCACTTCCTTTACTGCACGTTTAACGGTTTACTTTTTGATATTAATGTGTCAAATACGTTAGCATATTTCTATTGGATCATGAAAGATGTAGAAAGCAAATGTGTAGGTAACAATAGAAGTACTTTTTATTTTAGTATTTTCATGCCGATAAGAATGAGGCCAAAAGAGAGATAACGGAAAGTGCATGAATAGTGAGGAGTGGACACGAATAAATTGCTCGAGGCAGACAGCTACAATTCGAACTCGCAATCCTTCCCGAGGTGCATGAAAAGATCGTGCCGGAAATGAATACACAGGGATTGGGAGAAGTAGAGAGAGAGAGAAAGAGAGAGAGAGAAAGAGAGAGAGAGGGGCAGAGGAAGGATTAGCTATGAACACATATTCTTGGGACATCCGAAGATAGCATTAGAAAGATGAAAGCCATTGCCCCGCTCCGAATGATGATGATCACTCCTCCAGTCGGGGATAATCCGAGCGAGCAGGAAGTTGCAGAGGATTTGCAATGAGGAAATGATGCCATGGCTACTGGCACTCTGCCAAGTAAGAGAAAGTTCATTTCAATGCTAATTTGTGGCAGGCAGCTTCTAGATCGCGCTTACAAAGGGAATGTGAACATGCTGCCACTTGCGAGTAGTCGACTGACCGCACGCCTCCGGGCTGCTAATCCAAGGAGAGAGAGAGTGAGAGAGAGAGAGAGGAAGTGGGAGAGAGAGTGGAAGAAGAGGGAGAGAGAAGAGAGACGGATAAGGAGAAAAAGTGAGATAGGGACTCTTACAAAGCTCCGCTCTTACAACCGACCATGTCTAAGCAGGGCCAGAGACTGGAGTAGTCCATTCATTCTCTCCTCTCTACCGGCTTTGAGATGTGAGAGGTTAGAACGAAGGATGCGAATGTTGATGGATTTCCAGGAGAAAGGAAATAATATTAGAAGAGGGATCCAGGGTTGCCCCAATGAACGATGAACTCTTCTTATTGGGTCCATCTTATTTCAAAGTCTCTCTCTCTCTCTCTCTCTCCCTCTCTCACTCTTTCATTCATAATAACGGACGCATTATTTATAATGATGATGCAGGCGTCTGGTTATTCTCTCTTTCTCAAGCCTCTCTGTCTGTCCCTTCTTTTCATCTCTCTCTCCCTCTATCTCTCTTTCTTTCCCTCTCTTTTTCTCCCTCTCTCCCACCACTCCGTTCTTCTACTATGTTCGCTCACAATAGCCTCCTCGTATGCCTCATTTTAAGTCTGATGAGAGCACCACTGACCTATCTCTTCTTCTGTATTCCTACTCTCTATTCATCGACAAGAAAGAAAGATTTTGAGAAGAGGCAGCAAGAAGGTAAGCAGGGTGATGGCTTTTGAGAGAGGGGAGAGATGGAGAGAGAGAGAGAGGGAGAGAGAGAGAGAGTGGGAGAAAGATAGGGAGAGATGGAGAGAGAGAGAGGGGGAGAGAGTGAGGGTGGGAGAAAGAGAGGGAGAGGGATGAGAGGGAAAGAGAGAGGGAGAGAGGGAGAGAGGGAGAGAGAGAGGAATTTCAGCAATTGCAACACCAACAATTTCCGCCTCTTCAGCAATCGCCATTCGGGTCAAGCACTCATTGGTTTGCTAAAGCCAGAGCAGATTGAAGCCTTCCGTGTTGCCATTCATCCCATTCATCGCATTCATCCCTTTTCATCCCACTCCTTTATCATCCACATTCACTTCTTTTAAATTACATATATGTATAATATTTTATAAGGCTAATCATCTGTACTCGTGTACCTATAAAATGAGAATAAGAGAAAGGAAAAAAAATTCCCACTCGCGTCTCTGCAAGAATAAAACTGCAGAGAATTAATCGTTATTTATTGCAACCTCTTCGTCGCTAATTAGTAATGTTTAATATTCAGAAGACTAATGTTTCCGTGCACGATTTGGAAATCACATTTTTTCATCAAAAATCTCCCAACCATTTGCGTATCCTGTTCTGAATCTCGCTAATGAGACCCTTCTTTCGCTCTCTTTCTTTCTCTTCTAGCATAAGTCCAAGGTACAAAATGAGAACTGGGCTTCTGTTCAATATGTCCAGCATATGGGTTCACCTCTCTCTGCTTCTATTATTTCCACTCTCTCACTCTCTCCCTCAATCACTCACTCACTCACTTTCTCTCTTCTTCTCTCTTTATCTCTCTCTCTCTCTCTCTCTCTCTCTCTGTCTCTCTGTATTCCATCTTTCCGGCCAACGGAGCTAGGGTCAAACATCTATGCCGAGCGAGATGCGATGTATGTACATATGTATTAATTCTAGACACAGTCTAATTGCCATGTCTTCATTTGCACCAGGAGGAAGAGAAGTAGAGAAAAGCAAGAGAAAGAGAAGAAACGAGAGGGATAGCGAGAGAGAGAGGGAGAGAGAGAGAGAGAAATAAGAAGAGACAGATGGCAAAGTCAAAGAATTCTGTGTTCAAATGAGCTTCTCTCGCAAATTGCAGAGTTCTCCTTTGCTTCGAGTGGCTAAGACAGCGAGACAATTGCCGGTTGTCTCGCCACGTTTCCCGTGGGCGTTTGCTCTGCATCGGGAAACAGAGAGATTTGCCCAACATTTACATAGGCGCCATCAGCCCAAGCCAGCTATGGCTGAAATCCATGAGTTGCGTAATTGATGGCGTTCTCATCGCATTACTTGCAGAAATCTTCATTATAGTATGCAATTGGTTCTCAAGAAGAGGAAGTGGGCGACATCTTCATAGATGTGAAAAAGAAGTTGCACCAGCTGGGCAATTCTCTTGCCACGCATATTTACACATGTACATACATACATATGTACATTCATACATATGCATGTATGTATTCATAACTAATTTACATGTGTATTTGCATTCCAGTCCTAAGTCATCTCTCTTAATGATCAACTCATACTGATATATCATACTGATCACCTATGTATAATCTCTCAAGCCAAGGAGTTGCCATTTTTAGAAACTCACGGAATTAACCGATTCTGAAAAGAAACGAAGCGTTTAAAGTGCACCGTGACCATTGTTTTTACAGCACAAAAGGTCTTTTCAGATGAGAAAAAGACGGCCAGATATGCTGAACAGAACAGCGCAAAATCTTTCTCTCTTCGACAACTCCCCCTCGCACCCTTCCCGTATGATGAATGGAGAGAGCGACGGCGACTTAAGAGCGAAGACAACAACAAAAGAGCAGAGGAAGAGAAAAAGTTTGTTTGCGTGTTGCGCAGTTGTCATATACAATAGGGAGAGAGAGAGACAGAGAGAGAGAGAGAGAGAGAGAGAGAGAGAAAGAGAGAGTGGAATGTGTTAGAGGAAGTATGGGTAACGGAAAAAATATAATGCGACTGATGGTGAGAGAGATACATAGAGAAAAATATAAAAGAGACAAGGAGAGAGCAGAGAAAAGAAGAGGAAGAAGAATGTCTACGATGAAATCCCTACGAGTAACGCAACCGGAGGGCAGAAATAGTTGGCAGAGGGTGAATTGAGAGTGAGGGGCACGAGGGACGACAGATGGGAGGAAGAGGAGACGGGCAGAGAGAGAGAGAGAAAGAGAGAGAGACAGACAGACAGAGAACGAGAGAATGAAAGAGAGAGAGAGAGAGAGAGAGAGGAAAGAAGATAAGGAGGGAATGGGACTTGGCCACGTGATCGTGCTAGCGGATACGATGCCAATGGCATTGTCGGCAGTGTCGAGGGCGAGCAGAGGTTGGTGGAAGGGAGGAGGGTCTGTTGTTGTTATGCAGGAGAGAGACTGAGAGAGAGAGAGACCAGAGAAAAAGGATGGACGAGACTCTGCCAGAAGCATATCCTCCCTTGCAGCTACGGAACATGTCAGTATGCATTGCACATGCCGGGGAAAAAGCAAGCAAGTAGAGAAGGTTCGATTCCAGGAAAGAGCCGCATCTTGTAACTAGAAAGGAGAATCTTATGTAATAAAAAATAGAGCGAGGAGATATACAGAGCGAGAGAGAGAGAGAGAGAGAGAGAGAAAGACAGAGATAGAGAGAGAGAGAGAGAAAGAGAGAGAGAGAGACTGGGCGATAAAGTCAGAGAGTTAGTATAAAACAACTCCGTAATGAGTTGCTATTTGTGCTTAAATATAGTGCAAGCCTATGCGGTGAAACAATCTTAGTATACTCTGTCATTTCATATAAAGGGAACATGCCATGTACTTCCATGGAAACACGCATTGCAGCATTCCATTAATAAACAGGTCTAACAATATATTTCCCTTATCAAATGTTTCGCGAGAAGCATGGTACTTTCACATTTTTAAATATTTTATTGTGTTCGCACTACAAATTGTTTCTCGACATTTTACCTTCTAATTTTTATCTTTCTTTCTCTCTCCCTCTCTCTTACCTGGTGCCTAGGGGCGCTACGCTGAGCTCAATGGCGACGTTGCTGTGGTCGGGACGATCTCAAGTGGCTCTCTCTCTCTTTTCTTGGAGGAGAGAGAGACAGCAAGCGAGAGCGAGATAGAGTGAGAGAGAGTAGGAGAGTAGGAGGGAGAGAGAGAGAGGGAGAGACAGACTAGAAGGCATTAATCGTGTCCGTCTACTACTCCTTGACGATATCTCGACAAAGTCTCGTTGGAATTCTTGAAGGGAGCTTCCCGCGGATATCTCTGCAGAAATCAGTGGATGTGTGATGATATCCACGTCGGCAGCCCTCGGGGCAACTATGCCTCAGGGGTCTACGGCACGAAGGGTCTGGCACTGGATGCTCCGCCACAGCTGCAGAGCCCGCCCCAGAGTAAGAGAGGGAGCGAGAGAAGTTGGAAGATTGAGAGGGGAGAGGGAGGAGCCAAGCAGTTAGAGATCTACTGATGCGAAAAGTACGCAGAAAATGTTACACGGCAGAAAGAGATAGAAGAAGAGAGGGAGAGGAGAAAGAAAGAGAGAGCGAGAGGATGAGAGAGAGAGAGCCATAAAGGAAGTAGGCGTTGCCTCGAGAGGTTCCATAGGCAAGAGGAGGAGGAGGGAACGAGGGTTTGGGCAGCAGCAGACACACGATCGATGGCAGACCTCCCTTCTGCCCCCCCCCTTAGGCCCCCTTCTAGGTAAAACCATGTACCTCCCACTTACCCTTCCCCCTTTCCCTCTTGCCTTATGAAATACTGGCTAGCCTCGCTAGCTAACATTCTCGTGCGGAAAGAGGATCCCCTATAGACGACTCTCTTTTGACTCCCTCTTCCGGAAGCATTGAGAAAGGATTTCCCAGGAGAGGGCAACGTACTCAAATGTCCAATCAAAGATCATCCAATTCTTTCTTCTCTCTCCCTCTCTCTCTCTCTTAATATACTCGTTAATCTCCTTCTCTCTCTCTCTTTCAGATCATAAACGTTCTAATTCCCTCTTCGTTCCTTCGTCTCTTGTTTGCGTCTGGCGCTCCATTTAGTTACAGTTAAAGTTCCGGGTGTCAAACTCAACACCCATTTCTTGTCCTCTCTCTCTCTCTCTCTCTCTCTCTCTCTCTCTCTCGGTCTCTCGTTCTCTCGGTCTAATAGCAAGGCGCTCTACTACCTACCGTTCTCGGTAGATTTGGTACAACATATGGCAGAGATAGTGAGAGATTGAAGAGATTGATTGAGAGAGAGGCGGATTTCACAGATCGAAGAGAAAAAAAGAGATAAATGGTGCTAATGGCATAACCAAGAGTTGTCTTCTTCATCCTTCCTGCTTTTTGCCAAACTCGATATCAGTACTAGAGGGATCTGGAGATAAAACTTTGTTTGCAAGCGTGTATGTGCATGCACCAGTCCTCTATAACTTAGTTTATCTTTGTACTCTCCCTCTCTCTCCTCTCTCCCTAGCCTCTTTCTCTCTCTCTCTCTCTCTCTCTCTCTCTGTCATTCTCTCTCTGCGCTCTCTTTATATTAATCCTCTTTCTTTCGCCAAAGTGCTTGTGGCAGGACGACCTCTGCGGCATCTTCACGAAGCTTCTCTAATCTTCAGGGGCACTGTGATTTGATTGATGCGTGACCGGAAGTTGTTGAAGAGAGAGAGAGAGAGAGAGAGAGAGAGAGAGATGGAAGAGAGAGAGACATACAGAGTTGAGATAAAGCGAGAGAAGCAGGTAGGGAGCGAGAAGAAGGGAGATAAATGAAGTATGAGAGAAAAAACTCCAGAAAAGGAGAGACAGAAGTCTCGATTGGAACAGTGTACAAGTTGAGGAATGCAAAACTTAGACTAATGAGCGTTCGAGAGAAATGGAAAGAGTGTGAATTAAGACAGATTATTTTTAGGAGGTATTGTTTAGAAAACACTCGTGAAAAAGAAGTAATATATATATATATATATATATATATATATATATATATATATGTATATAAGCTTGCACCCCAAATACAAATATGCGCATATATACGCATATATATCAAGAGCTTATCCTCGGTATGACCGAATGAATCTTATTTTTCCCACCATATTGTATCTAACAAGTCTTTTTTTTACGAAACGTGCTTACAATCATTGCCTTTCAATGTCTTGTCCAAATAAACACGTTTGTAAGATAGTTAGGCCCTATTCCATGAGGGGCGTCAAAAGAAATATTGTTTTTACACCCAAGGAAACGTTTTCTGCTAGCCCGGGTATTTAGACCTACTGGAATGTCTCATATGTATTTTTGCCATGGAGATCCTACAAGTTCTATGAGACTCCAGGATTTTAAAAGGGCTTGAAAATTCCAACCGAAGTCCTTATTTGTGGCCGGTTGATGTTATACGCACAAATTTTGATCTAACCAGGCAGAAAAAACAAACTCGTGGTCGGTGTAAGGCTGACTTTTTCCTAGCACTCTATTCTATCTGCAATGATCATACACAATAGAGACATATAAAAGGCGGGCCAAGTCATGCGCCAGCTTCAACTCAATCACAACTTAAACATAACTATTAATAGCAGCATTTGTACGGCCATGAGTTAGGCAGAACACGTGAGGCTCGTTACTCGACAACGATGTTGTTGCTCGGCAGAACGACCACACTCATCGGACGCTCTTTGCTCTTCGGCCAAGCTGTCTCGGGCAAGAATATAGCATGTTATCGTGAGCATAACATATCTCTCTCGTTCTCTTATCTCTCTGTTTGTCTCACTCTCCCAAAACCTCTTTCTCACTCCTTACCTCTCTGACTCTTTCACTACCTCTCTCTCTTTCTCTCTCTCTCTCTCTCTCTCTCTCTCTCTCTCTCTCTCTCTTTCTCTTCTTTATTCGAGTAGACCTCGGACGGCTTACATGTATGTGTCTGCAGCTGCTGTACACGTCGCTGTGCTAAGCTGATCGGTTTCGGTCCTGCGAGCACTCTCTATTCTCTCTCTTTCCTCTCTCTCTCTCTCTTTCTCCCTATCTCTCCCTTTCTCGCTCTTCTGCCATAGAACAAGCCCGTTTTTGGTCACTGATCCGAGGCAAACCAAAGGTAGTTGTAGTAGAGTCTCTCACTTCATCAAAGCAAAGAAATAATATTCCGCCTACCAGAAGCTATGATTAGACGGGAGAGGAAAACGTAGTAAATGGGTAGGCTAATGGTAAGGAGGAATGTGCAGAAGGCGAAAAAGGCTTCTCTATTTACATACTTACAAATCCTTGCCAACAGAAAAAGAAGAATGACTGCGCTTGTTTTTCATCAATGAGAGCATAAAAGAAAGGATCTTTATTTTGGAAAATGCTACATTTCTACAATAGATTTCTTAAGCTAAGAAAACGGAAATATTTTCTACCTGAAGATCGAATACAATTAAACGAATAATTCAAAGAAGAAATTGATTTTGTGAGTTAAGATGTAAAATATTAAAGAAGCTAACTATTCGTCCATCGGACAGCATATTTAAGACGTAAAAAATCTCAGACGTTCTAAATTTCAAAGCTGATAGGCTATTTCACCAGAGTTCGAATCTCGGCGGGACCTACCTTTTCGGCTATCATTGATCCAATGATAGTGATAATATGATGATAAATATATAAAAAATCACTCTTCTTCCCGGACGTGTTATCCCTCTCTCCCAAACCCTCTGCATTCTCCCCTCTCTTCCCCGATCCCTCTTTCCCAATTTCTCTGTCCTCTCCCTACATCCTTCGGTTGAAGCAATCCCTCTCTTCTCCGGAGAACTTTCCCGCCAGTTCAATGGAGCCGGCGTCGTAGACGCGCTGTGGAATGGTCCCCGAGGAGACGTACGATGAAGGGATGTCGATTGTGATTCGACGTTGGCAGGGCTGCAGAAAGAGAAGAGATAAGAGAGAGACAAAGAAATCAGGGAGGGAAAGAGAGATATACATATGTAGACAATTGATAGGCAGAGAGAATCAGAGAGAGGAACCGAGATAAGAGAGAGATGAAGCAGAGAGAGAGGAAGAGTGAACCAGAAAGAGACAATGAAAATGAGAGAGAGAGAGAGTGATGGAAAGGTAGAAACCACGGCGTACCATGATTCCGTCATCGCAATCATGATAAATGTTCAGTTTCGGGTCGATCGTCATGATTTCATCCGTGGTGCCCTAAATGCTTCCTTATTTTAAAATCATGAAGCAACATGTTTCAATTTATTTTTCCCCATCTTGTCCAAAATATTCTTGTTAGGAGCAGTGGAATTCTTTTTTTTTTTTAATAATAAAAATAGCTTGGCTAAGCTAGCCTGCAGTTGGAATCGTCCGTTAACATCCGTGACACCTGCCTCGAGGAGGTCGTCGAGGTCAGGCCCTGATTGGATGGCATCTTATCTCTTTCCATCTTATCTCACCACTTTCTCTTCTCTCTCCATCTCTTTCTCTTCCTCTCCATCTCTTTCTCTCTCTCTCTCTCTCTCTCTTTCTCGTTTAACCAGTGTCGTCGTCGTAGAGCTTGACCTTGACGTTGGCGGCCGGCCTCCCATGGCACATCAACATGCCGCGTACGCCGGCTGACTGGTCTCGCCCAATAAGAGCGGCCGAGAAGGACACGAGCAGAAGAAGTGTGAGGAGCAAGAGAGAAGAGCAGATACAATTCATCTACATATGCTATTTATTTTTGATGTCGAGCAATAAATAATTAAGTGGACAAACTACATTTCTTCACAGTTGAGAAGAGCTTAATGTAAAACTGTACATGTACATATATCACCTGATTAAGCAGATTTATAAGAGCAAGAACCTCAACCGAAATCTATTTAAATTTTACAGACTATTGTGGAAGCGCCTCTCTAATTCAGTTGTGTCAGGTAAAAAGGCGCGAATTCAAGTATTGTTCTTCAATTGCGCTCTTCGTGTTCTAAAACAAACGACAAAAAAGGCGAAGTGGAAAGGAAGAAATAAGGTATTTGAAAACAGCTTTTAAAGCAAATTGAGATGTACATAGATTCACAAAGAGTGATGTCATGTAAGGAAGGGTAGTTTGCAATGGATGAAAAGAAATATAAACAACGAGACTGTCAGGAAAGAAACCAGCGCCTGCCTTTGAAGGCTCCTCCCTCCATTTAAACCTTCTCCTCCTTCCAGAATATCTCTTTTTTTCATTCCTTCTCAGAATGACGAGTTCTCTTACCCTCTTTACACATCCAAACTCTTTCTTATTTTCTTTTTTCTCTGTATCTCCTATTATCTTTCCCTCTTTCTCTCTCTTTCTCTCTCTTTCTCTGACTAAATAGCAAACACTTTCTACTGTGCTGACAGTACGGAAGCAGTGACAGTCAAAGAGTACACAAAGTATGAGATGGCACCGTTTCATGACTAATACTTTTGTCCCGTTCTTAAATCAGAAAAGAAAAAAATGACTCACCATCAGAATATTTGCGCACCTTCAAGTGTTTATTTGTTTGTTTGTTTGTTTGTCTCGACACTTTCTACTATACAGATATGTGAAAACAGAAACGCTCCCAACTGCTAGAAGTAAATTTGTTTTTTCTTGCAATCAACTCTACGGAAATGTATTCAAAATCGCGTCAAATAATATTAAGAAACAAGTTGATTGCGACTCTCCAAAGTCAGTCTTGCGAACTCGGAAATCACTGCGACAATATAAAGTGAATTAAGAAAAAAAATCAAGCCTTTGTATGGATAGCGGCAGAATAGCAGCACCATTCATACTTTCATTTGCGGGAAAAGCATATGTTTGTACATCAATGAAGAATGTTCATCTTCAACTCTAACCATAAGAATATGTACATATGTACATATATGACACGTTGTTTTCTTTCAGAAATACATAAGACAAAACTTTGAGCAATTATCATTAAGAGTGGCTTGTATTATATACAGTAAGATAGAAATCAGGGTTTCAAAAAAAGGAGTCCATCGTTGGAAATGGCTCGTCCTTTGAAGTGTCCTTGACTATGCTCGGTTGAAGCAGTCGCGCGTCTCGCCCGAGAGCTTGCCGGCCAGCTGAATGCTGCCCGCGTCGTAGATTCGGACCGGCGACACTCCGGGTGAGACGTACGACTTCGGAATGTGAATCGTGATGCGTCGCTGACAAGGCTGAAGAGAGAAAGATTAGAAAGAGAGGAGAGAGAAAGAGAAAGAGGAGAGGGAGAAAGAGACGAAAACGAGAGAGACCAGAGAGAGCATGAGCGATGAGTAAAGAAATGAGAGAAGAGAAGCCTGGAAAGCCATTTCCCTCACCATCCATCCGTCGTCGCAATCGTGATAAATGTTCAACTTCGGATCGATGCTCATGATCTCGTCGGTGTGGCCCTGAATGTGTTCACTTTAGTTTGCTCTAGTTTTAGCATCGTCTGTTTCTCCTTCAATGGAAGTAGTTTAGTTGAGTGTTGAATGGTAGAGGGAGGAGTGACCTGCAGCTGGAAGTGGCCAGCGCTGTCCGTTCTGCCCGCCTCGAGGAGGTCGTCCAGGTCAAGGCCTACATACATACATGTATTCATTCAAGTATTACACAAACGGTGAGGAAATAAATGGTCATTTTTCAGTTTTCAAAGAGCATTTATTTGCGAAATAAAATATAAACAGTTCTTTTAAGAAGAAGACGAATAACGGGAGAGGAAAAGAGAGGAATAAAAAAGAAGAGACCAGTGTCGTCGTCGTACAGCTTGACCTTGACGTTGGCGGCCGGCTCGTCGTGGCACATCAACACGCCGCGGACGCCGGCGGACTGGGTGCGGCCGATCAGGGCGGAGACGCCAGAGGCAGCGAGGAGGAGCAGCAGGACGGTGGGCATGGACGAGGAGGCAGACATCTACCAATCAATCTTATCTATGCAGCAACACTATCATAACAATAACGGTTATATTACTAGTTAATTTAGCCAGCAAACAAAAAACTACCGCGGCATTGGATAAATGCTGCTCATTTGGGCTCCTTTAAATTTGTAAAATCTAAAAAAATATATACATCCATTCATGTCAGGGTAAGCCAAACGAAAGAAAAGACCTATCCCTTTCACTGAGCGGAAATCGAGTGACAAAAATAAACATGAGTTCAGCCAAGGTCGTCTTACTTCCCAGCCTGCGTGCTTAAGTATTCGTCTTCTGTTATTCCCAACATTGCTATCAATGCTCTCTGTTAATCTCTTCTCCTTCTTACGTCTCTCTCTCACTGCTTCCGTTCTCCCTTTCTCTTCTTCCGTTTTTCTTTCTCTCTCTCTCTCTCTCTCTCTCTCTCTCTCTCTCGCTCTCTCTCTTTCTCTCCGTGCGCTAGCTGTCCTTGAGAATGCCATGAGTCACTGATATATTAACTTTAAAAAAAATCCGATGATTAGACTATTTTTTACTATATGCATTTTACTTAAAACTCTTGTGAAATGCTACGTTGAGTAATGACTCCTATGCCCATGATGTCACTGGAAACGAGCCGACTGTAACTTGACAAATACTCGCATTGAATGGTAGCAATTCGACGATCAGTGTCACTTCAACAGTTTCCAACACAACCTGATTAGCGCAAACATATTTCTCTCGCTCCCTCTCTCTCTCTCTCTCTCTCTCTCTATCTCTCTCGCACCCTCATCGTTCTCTTTCTCTTTCTATCGCTTCACTTCTCACTTTCCTCTCATGTTCTGCACTCTCTTCTTTCGCTCTCTGTTTCTCCTCCTTTTCTCGTCCCTTATATCGTGTATCTGTTATTGTCACCAATCACGTCAACTTACTTTTCTCTTTTCAATCTCTTTCATTTCTCTTTTCTCATTTTATCTCTTCAACGTAGTTTTCCATCGCTCGAACGATGGATTCTTTCGTTTGCATGCGCAGTCTTTGTGCTTCTTTCTGCTGCAGTGAACATTCATACTAACCTTCTTATGTTACAAGGAATTCCATCATTATTTACGATCAATACAAAATCGATAAATGAGGGATAAATCTAGTAGGTCAACATGAAGAGGAAGAGGGAGACTCTTGATCTACTTTCCGAGATTGAAGCAGTCGCGCGTCTCGCCTGAGAACTTGCCGGCCAGCTGGATGCTGCCCGCGTTGTAGAGCTCTTTTGGCACTTTGCCACGGCTGACGTACTTCTTCGGGATGTAGATCGTAATGCGACGTTGGCAGGGCTGAAAGGAGAGGATAAAAATAACTCAGTAAATGGGAAAGAGAGTTGTGGTTGTAAGTGCATATTTATGAATATATTTATAAACATATGTAAGTATACAGATATTGTTCATTTATATACATCCCAAATATATCTATATCTGTATAAATGTACATACATATATACAATTAGGCATAAGAGAGAAAGCTCACCGTATTGCCATCGTCACAGTCGTGGTACACGTTGATCTTCGGATCGATACTCGTCAGCTCGTCCGTGTAGCCCTAGACAATTATGGATCAAGACAAAAAAGAAGCTTCTCTCGAGGAGATGGCCTGGGAATACCAGTGGACTTCCTTTTAAACACGATGATGTTTCAATGTTATGTAAGAAGATTGAAGAAGATAACCATAACAATGAATGAGCCAAAACTCAAGATTCAATTCGTCTGATATCATTACGAGAGAACATGCGATTTAGATAAACTCGATAAGAATTCAAAAAGAATACAGTGTTAGATTCATGCTCCGCTAAGTTAATAAACCGGTCAAAAGTAGACCTTAAGCTCGAAGTGCCCCTGGCTGTCCGTCTCTCCACTTGCCATAAGGTCATCCAGATCGGGGCCTGCAAGAAATGAATTTCATCATGGAGTCATTTATGAATATATACATATATATTTTTAAATAGTTAAAAATGTATTCCAACCCACCTGAAGATTGACGAAACATTGAAGAGATAGAGTACGCGAAGGAAATATGTATACACATATGTTGTAATACTATGTCATTATGTGACTATAATGCATGTATTAAGATGAACGTACCGCTGTCCTCGTCGTACAGCTTGACCTTGACGTTGGAGGCCGGCTTGTCGTTGCACATGAGAATACCGTGGACGCCGGCGGACTGCGTGCGGCCGAAGAGAGCCGAGACGTCGGAGGCAGCAAAGACAAGGAGAAGAAGGAAGACGGAGCGCATTACTGGGTGGAGGACAAGAAACGGATGAAGAGGACAAGAATAGTCATGTATTCATTTCAATCTTCAGTGAACTTTTCGGTGGCCACATAAGACAAACTGTCTCCGCGCAAGTCGGTCAATGAATGAACGAGAAGGAGTTTGAACGAAAGAATTATTTTCAGCAGGTAAAACCCTTTCTTTCTCTTGTGCTGATTCTCTATCTCCCTCCCTCTCTCTGTCTTCTTTAGTTCTTCTCTCGTTGTCTCTCTAGGTAAGTTTATCTCTCACTCTATTATTCTCAATCATAGTTTCAAGCCTATCTCACTACAGCATTTAATCACTTTTCTTCCGCCTTTTCACCTCGGCAACCAAGTGTGACCCATTCGCTTTCAAATTCTTACCGAAACCTACAACTGGTTGGCATGAAACAACAAGGAGATAAGGTTGAGCATACTATTTATTTATCGCTCTAATTGTATACTTTTCATACGGAAAAATTATATATAGGGATCTTTCAGATGAAAAAAATTACTTGCAAATTCAAACAGATAAATTAAATATATTTTATAAACGGCTGGATAATGCTCACGGGCCAGAAAAGGTAGCCCTTTTATTTACAATGTAGCAAAAAACAATACAAAATAAGTCAACTATGAAGACAGCAAGAAAAATAGCGTATTAATGAGATAACTACTTTTCAAAAACATAAATATTGGAATTTTTATCTATCTTTGTTCAAATAAGTGGATCGCTTCAGGCATTGAAGCAGTCTCGCTCTTCGCCGACAAACTTGCCAGCCAGCTGAATGCTTCCCGCGTCGTAGATCGTCGCTGGAACTTTGCCAGAAGAGACGTATGATTTTGGTATATAGATCGTGATGCGACGTTGGCAAGGCTGCAGAGCCAAGAGAGATAAAGGGTGGGATAGAGAGAAAGAAATAGAGAGAGAGTAAGAATGATAAGGTTGGTTCCTTAGAGACGAGGAGAAGCAGGAGGGAAGACAAGAAAATAAGTAAAACTGTATCTATAAGAGATATGAATGTTAATGACATCAATACTAATAAAGTACATATATTTATTTTAGCAATGAAATGGAGAACACCTTGATTCCGTCGTCACAGTCGTGATAAATGTTGATCTTAGGGTCAATTCGGGTGAACTCTTCAGTGTTGCCCTTCGAAGAAAATATATGACTAATTTAGTATATATATTTTTGTAAGTAAATAAATATAATTGACAGAGAATAGGCGAGCGTGAACTGATTTTTTCATTAATTCATTTACCATAGAGAATCTCTGAAAACGAAGAACCTGCAGCTCGAATTGGCCTTGGCTGTCCGTCTTGGCGCTGGCCATCAAGTCGTCTAGCGTGGCTGGAAGGAAAGGAGTGTGACATCGAATAGGGACGACTACCGCGCAAGCTTAGGGATGTGCTAGCCGCTGTCTTCGTCGTACAGCTTGACCTTGACGTTGGAGGCCGGCTTGTCGTGGCACATGAGAAGGCCGCGGACGCCGGCGGACTGCGTGCGGCCAAGCAGAGCGGAGCCTGAGCCAGCAAGGACAAGGAGAAGCAGCAGGACGGGGCGCATTCCTGGGTGGTTGGCAGAGAATGAAACGCGCCCTTTTCATTAGCAAAGAAAGAAGAAGAAAAGAAAGAAATTATAATAAGAAAATCATTCACTATTTTCAATTGATAAGTCATAACCGAAATATCTGCATTATATAAGCGGCATAAAATTTTCCATTAATATATCAATCTTTTAAAAGAAAACCGGCATAAAGCGAGCGAGATTTCTTTCCTTCTGCTATTCTTTTGCCCCTTCACTTCATTCCACTCCCGATCTCATGAAGGCATTCAGGAATAATTAGAATTGGGCAGGTGGCTAGAGTAGAATGAGAGATAAGAAAGGGCGTGGAAAGGGAGAGGGAGAAAGAGAAAGAAATGGTAAAAAGAAAGAACAAGAATAGCATCCACACTCTAAGCAAACATAACATTGCGTCAGAGAATGATGTAGTTACTGGACATGCAAAAAAAATTTTTGGGTGGTTTTTTTTCTTCTTCTTTTGGTTAAATTTCCATTTGTTGTTTCCTTCTTACTCATTCGCTCCTTTCCTCTTAATTTTGTATTACATTTTCTTCAGTTATCAGCCTACCTTTTTTTATATTTCCTTCGTTTTATGACTAGTTGATTGCAGGCAGATGTTTCCTGATTTTTCCGCTGATCCTTCTGCTGTTCCCTTTCTTCCCTCTCATCTTCCTTCGCTCTCTTTTACCGTTAATTCCACTTCTTTGCTTGATAGAGTTGTCAGTGTTATTGCAATTCTTGTTCACTTACATACATAAACTCGGAAATAAATAAATGCTCTTTATTTTCAATTTATCGTATTCAGTAGTGGGGAAGACGCCATAGGCAATCATCCTTCCAGTTTTTCTTCAATCCTTTAAAAAGATATTCGATGGCTTACATAGAATGAAAGAATTAAGAATCAAATTCGAAAATCGACGAGAACGCATCTTTAAAAAATTCCCATTTTGAATATCAATATCTCTTTTCTCCTACTTTCAACACTTTAAAAGATTTTACTCTCTTGTTCGCACACCCTCACCATCAGCTTTTTCTTGTCTCTAATTGCAATATACCATCTTTTTCTCTCAATCCCTGTGCCACAATCTAACTCCCTTTCTCGCTCTCTCTCTCTCTCTCTCTCTGCCATTCCCTGTTTATGCCCGATTGAAGCAGTCCCGCTTCTCACCTGCCCACTTCCCAGACAGCTGAATCGTGCCCGCGTCATAGATCCTGCGAGGAGTCGGCCCAGTTGAGATGTACGAATCAGGGATGCTGATCGAGATGCGACGTTGGCAGGGCTGGAGAGAGAAAGAGAGAGAGAGAGACAGTGCGAGAAAAAGAGAGAGACAGCACAAGAAAAAGAGAGCGAGAGAAGGAGAGAGAAGCGGAGCGACAGCGATAGAGTGCGAATGAGAAGGCAGAGAATACAGAGATCAACAAGAGGGAAAGAGTGAGAGAGGGGCAAAAATTGGTTTAAGAAGAGAGGGAGAGACGGAGAGTAATTTGATGGAATGAACTGACGACGAACTCGTCGTTTCACGACGAACTCGTCGTTGCAGTCGTGGTAGATATTGAGCTTGGGGTCAATCGCCGTGATCTCAGTGGCGTGGCCCTGAAAATATCGATATAAAAAGAATTGCTTTGTTACGTTAACATTTTTGATCTGATTAATTTATTCAAACAATTATAATTAATTTATTCTTGATTGAATACTTCTTTTTTGCATACTGTTTCTACTTAATAATTCAGCTGAACCTTCAGCTCAAAGCTGCCGTCGGCGCGGCTCTTCATTTCGTCAAGGAGGTCGTCAATCGGCCCTCTAAAAAGGAAACTGCACCCCTTTTTTTTCCTTAATCATCCTTTTTTAGTCAAGTAAAAGAGATAATAAAATGTAGTTAAATTCTTAATTACCTAGATAAGCATTCGGTCAATAAATCTGAACATCTCTATTCTCATTAGCGAAATGCGATGGGCACCACTAATTTGCTGGTACTAATATTGGACATGAATAGTACTGCAGCCCAGTACTGAAGGTAGAAGAGAGCAAGAGCGAAGAAAGAGCACGGACCAATGTCCACGTCGTAGAGCTTTAGCTTCACGTCCGAGGCTGGTTTGTTGTCGCACATTAGAACGCCTAAGACATTAGAACTAGTAATAGCTTCGGCTATTTGCAAGGAATAATATAAAATGGCAATTGCTACATATATTTAATATAAAAACTGCTTTTAAAGAGGAAATGCAAAGCACCTTTAACACGAACGGATTGGAGGCTGCCGATAGCATGAGAAGCCCCCCCCCCCCCCCCGATGAAAGCGCAGAAGACGAACACCACCGGCAATGACGACATCTATAATAATAATTATTAAAATAATAGTTATTATTATTATCATTATTATAATTATTTCGTTAAACGTAAACTCCCCATATATGTATGTAGAGTGAGAGAGGAACGAAAGGAGAGACTTTCAAATTAGATTACATGTGAAAATGTGAACACAATATGGCGCTTCCATTTCGCCGAATAGTAAAATTTCGTTCTTCTTTAAGCACAGATAAAGGATATCCTTCCTTATACACGGTATATCAAATTGAACTATGACGGCGAGAGAAAGGACGCCTGACAGAGAGGAAAAGATATCCTCTTGGCAAGTGTGACACTTGCTTGGCGGAGGGAACAGTCTAAGTTCACGATTGATCAGAACTTAATTCGCTATCACCTACATACATACACTTACGAAAAATATTTTGTCTTATTCTCTCCTCTATTCTTCAAAATCTCTTCTTCTCTCGTTGTCTTCTCACCTAATTCTCTTTCTCCTCTCTCTTCCCCCTTCTCTTTCTCTCTCTCTCCCCTTCTCTTTCTCCTTTCTCTCTCCCCTTCGCTTTCTCCTGTCTCTCTCTCCGCTTCTCTTTCTCCTAACTCTACCCTTCTCTCTCCTCTCTCTCTACGCTTTCTTCTCTCACTCCTCTGTCTATTTGCATTTCTTTGTCAGCCAATATGACTACTCCATTTCATGTTCACCTAACACTAAACTTGCGTCCCCTCCACCCGGTTCTTGAGACGCTCCCTTTTGCCTATCTTTACTTTCATTCTGCTTTCGATGCTTTTCACCTTTTCACTTTCTTTCTTCTACATAAGTCACTAGTATATTCTCCCTTTTCTCTATTTTCAGGGTGGAGAACTAACACACAAAAAAGAATATACGGCTGAATGATGCTACGGGGAAATACATACAAAACATGTAATTGCGTATTAATGTATGATATTGCAGGCAGCGAACCCCTGTCTCTCTTTTTATCTCCATGATTGGATAAATGAACATGATTAGAGAGTGAGCATACATTGTTACACAAATTTATTAACATGAGGTGCTTTTAAATTTCATGTTTCAATACAATACAAAGGGATTTTAATAACGTACAAAATGTACACATAAAAAGCGTGGTTAATTTTAAGCCGACGTATACTCTTTGATCCACGTCCGAATATGCTTTTTCTCTAGCTGACGCACCTGAATTATCTTAAATACATTTGTTTATTTCTAGGTGTATTTAACAAATCCCTGCCAGCAAAAAAACATTAAATTGTAACTTTTGCACGATATTTTTTAATCTTTTTAGATGTTATTTTTTATTTTTTTTAAAATTAATTTTATATACATATGCAGATTACTGCCAACTCGGGCTGACCTTCTTGACTTCTTCCGTGTCGTCGGGGTGCTTGCCGCGCAGGTCATAGTGATGCGCGCCTTGCTGCAGAATGACGGAGACGAGGCTGCCGGCCACCTTGCTCTCCTTCGACCAGCCACCGCCGGACCACGGGTCGAGGAAGCCGTTGCTGAAGAGAGGGAGAGAGCGAGGGAGAGAGAGGAGGAAGAGAGAGAAATGGACCTGAACACGATGTTGGATGCGGACGGGAAAGCAGTGGCCCCGTAGTTTCGCGTAACGGCGCGAGGCCGCAGCAGCTCAGGCGAAAAGCCAATCTTGCCGAAGCTCAACTCAGAAAAATATTCGTAGAATTAATGTTTTTATTTGCCATTTATTTGTCTTTATGAATTGCTATTATTATATCATCATCTGGTTTTGCATAAAATGCGCTGTTTTTTTTATCTATTTGGTATTATTTAATGAATAAATTAATTAATTATAGTACAAAGCAATATTATAATTTGTTTCCGAACAGCTCGCTGCAGCCAGCTGTCGCGTCCTTGACCGTGAAGGGACACGTCCGCCAGAAGACATCTGTCGGCGCGCCGTTTGAGCAGAGCGGCATCACCATTTCGGTGCAGGACTCAAGGGAGGACGGTAGCTCGGAGAAGAGGGAAAGGCGAGGTGGTTAATTGAGAAGATGAAGCATATGTGAAACAGAAGGAGAGAGAAAGAAAGGGAGAGAGTTAGAGTGGGTGAGATGGAAAGAGAGACAGGGAGAAAGGGAGAGAGGGTGGGATGGAAAGAGATACTGGGAGCGAGAGGGGGAGAGAGGGTGAGATGGAAAGAGAGAAAAGGAGAGAGGGAGAGTGTGTGATATGGAAAGAGAGACAGGGAGAGAGAGGGAGAGAGGGAGAGAGTTAGAGAGGGTGAGATGGAAAGAAAGACAAGGAGAGAGTAAGAGAGAAGCAACCTGCCAGGGCCACCCGAGGGGATCGCCGAGTGCTGCGAAAGCACTGTCGCAGACTCTGGCATTGGCGCAGAGAGTAGCTGCTTGGCCTGAGTAGTTGTAGTAGAGATTAGCGAGTTGGAAGAGAGAGAGCGCGGCCTCTTCATCCGACGTGGCGGGAGACGAGAAGAAGGCACAGGCTTTCTCAAAAGTATTTATTCTGTTATTTTAACATTTGATCATTAAACAATTGGCACCCTCGTAGGGTCGTATTGGCGGCAGGCAAAAACAGCAACAAAAAAGGAAAATTTTTGTCGTAGCGAAAAAACGCTTCCATCCAATAATCATCGCTGAAATAAAGGACAAACTCTCAATGTGTAAGTAAGAAAAGAGTTAAAACTATTTGATATAGGAAATCAATAAAATTAAATTTAAAAAAATAGATTTAAAAAATTGAGATAAAAAGAGGAAATGCCTTGACGGGCCAGCCAGGCAGTGGCGCGAGGAAGCTGGTCGGGTAGGGGTAGTCGACCATAACGAGCGACTCCATGATGTCCTTGACGAAGTCGCGGAGGAAGCCGAAGTCCTCGGCCGTCCTCAGCTTGCTCTTCGACTCGAGTTTGAACAGCTTGTTCAGGTAGGCGCGGCCCGAGTCTAGGTTTTTTTTGGTTTTTAAAAATATATAATAAATTAATTATTAATTATGAAAAGCATTGCTTAAAAACATATAGCATGTATATATCTAACAAAATAATTTTATATTTAATTAGCGTATTTTCTATATTAGTACCCCAAGGGTACTTTTTCAATACCCTTGTGTGGGAGGGGCACTCTTAGAGAGTGAGTTCTATTAGACTACTATTTTTCGATGACATAATCAAAAAGGGTATTATAAGAAGGGGCGGGAGTTGTCTTAATAAAATGGGTCCTAATTGGGAAGATACGTAATTAGTTATAAAATACTTATGATTAAAGAGGAAATGCCGACCTGTCTTAGCGAGATTCTCGAGTGCCGTCCACGCCTTGGCGAAAGCCTTGAGATCGCAGCCGGAGCTGCCGAAGGTGCGCGAAGTGATCAGATCGTAGGCATCCTCGGCCACGCCCGAGTCGAAGAACCAGAAGACTGGCGCAGAAGCGGCGATCGCACTCAAAGTAGAGGGGATTCGAGGGAGGCCATCTTTTGTCTACAGTGCCATTCTTTCTTTAGAAATAAAATAATGTTAAAAACTGCTTTAATATACATATATATTCATAAATATATAAAAAGTGATATAAACTAGGTAATTTGAAAAATATATACAGCAGTTTAACCCTTGAATAATGTGCGGATACTTGACACGCATCCAAGCGGCGAGCATGCCACCGTACGAGCCACCGAAGGCTATCACTGGAGAGTGCAAGGAGCAACGGATGCGCTGCAGAGAGAACGAGAGAGAATGAGGGAGAGAGAGAGGAAAGAACGAGAGAGAGACAGAGAGAGAGGAGAGACAGCGACAGAGAGAGAGACAGAGAGAGAAGAGAGGACAGAAAGAGAGAGGAAGAGAGGAGAGAGAGAGAAAAGTGAATGAGATGCGGGGAGATAAAGGGAGGTGAGATACCCGCGCTTTGAGATGCTCGATAAGGTAGGCAAAGTCTGCGAGGGCTTGTTCGGATGAGAGATAGCCGAGGTTGGCGACGGGGGCGTAGCTAGAGATAGAAGAGGTTACTGAGGGAGGGAGAGAGAAAGAGTAAGAGAGCGAGAGAGAGAGAGAGAGAGAGAAAGAGAGAGAGAGACTACCTCTCATTTCCAAATGGCTGCGTCTTTCCGTAAAAGCGATGCTCGGCGAATACAATGGCCGCTTCAAACTCGGGCGCCGCGTCCCACATGAAGCCCTTTAAATAACTAATTGGATTATTAAGCAGTTAATTAATTGGTTGAATTATTTATTTTTCTTTACATTTTCCTACATCGCGTGTGATAATCAGATTACGACATTTTGATAGAGAATGAATAATATTCCATTTGTGGTCGCACAGTGTTCTCGGCAAAGCCTTCCAGTTTGCCTTCGTTGCCAGTGTAAAAGAAGATCGGCTTGCCGCATTGGAAGTGCTTGGTGTTCAGGAAGAATCTGTGAGGGTAAGAAAGAGCCTCTGAAGCGATACACAAAGGTGATTATTACATAGATGCTGTGTAAAAAGAAGATATGTACCTACATACATACATATGTATTGTGTTTAAAATTTGTGTTTGATTGGAAAGCATAATAACTGTTTGTTTAAATGTTCTACCGTAATCCAAAGGTACGATTGTCGGCGTAGGAGAAGTGATCGATAGGGACGCCGTCCAGGAACTCTTCGTGGTAGTCGTAGCCGCTGAGAGAGCGGAGACCCGCGCCCTTGCGGCCATTCAACGACACACTCAAGTCAATGGGCCATCATGGCGAATCTTACGCTGAACGGACATTCGAGAACAACATTCAACTGGCAACGTGCCACCATGGCGAGAAACGCACTTGGAGAATGTTACGCCCAAAGGAACTTTCATTTACAGAGATTTTTTTAAGATGAGCTATTGTCATGTATAGTCCCGCCCAGGATCTTGGTACCAAGGAGGAGTCGGAGGGGTCGGAGGGGTACAAACGCATCCTCGGTAATAACTATTTTCCTAGGAAAGAGTAAAATATTTTAAATGGTTTGCTTAGAGAAAACGGATGTTACTGTTAAAAAAATCGATAATTTCATATCACTTGATAAGAAGTTATCAGTTTTCGCTTATAAAAAATTTCATTTCTTATATTTTTCAATGAAATTTCTCCTGTACCATTATTTTGTCTCTACCCACATCCCCAAATAATAAAATGAGAGATTTTATCATTGATTTCGGAAATCGATAAAGCAGACCTTATCACGCATGTTCATTAGCTGAGCAGATTCGCCTAACGATTCTAAATCTAATTATATAAGCAGTTTTCAAAATAAAGTGCCGGTTAACAATATATTGTTGATTCTTTCATAAGAGAATTAGTTGATGGGGGGGGGTGGCCATTAGATCAATAACAATAACAAACATGTTCCGTAAGAACAATTATTGTTGTTATGCCGATCATTTTAATTAAAAGTATTTTGAGACCTCTCTCGTCTGGCGAATGTGACGGGATCACGAAGGTGGAAGGGCCGAAGGGAATGGACGCGGGCGAAGAAGAGGAGGGCAAGGACGAGGACGACTCGCATCGTCAGGATCTTCAACGGCGCCTTCCCTACACAGTTACAAACAAAAATTAATTTAAAAAAATTGTACGATTTTTTTCCAGCCATTGTTTATGGATCAGGAAGTCAGATGCGTGAACAAATTGAAAAATAAAATATATATTGAAATTGTTAAACAATCAAATAAATTGTTGATAAAACTTAAAGGGGAGAAAAAGACAAGTTTCTCCAAGACAATCGTCGATTCCTCTTGCTTCGCCTCCGGTTTCCCGTCTATTTTCCTACTGCTTTTGATAACATTACCCGCTTGCTCTCATAAGAGGAGCAATCTTTCTTTTCTTCTCTGCTTCTTTGCGAGATTTTCTGCTGCTGACTCATCTTCTGAACCTATGGAGTCTGCTTGTTTTCCTCTCCTGTTTAATAGTGCTCTCTCATTTCGTTGTATCATTCTACATCTCTCCTCTCTCGCTTTTTTCCAATGGTCATCCTCTGGCAGTTGCTCGATGCAATTGCTTCTCTCCCCTCTCTTTCTATCTCTCGTTATTTCCTTCTCTGTCTTCTATCTCTGTCCCTCTCTCCCTATGTTCTCGCTTGCTCCATCTCTGTATCAAAGACCGAAGTTTTATCTCGCCTCCAAGGTTCGAATGGGGAAGGCGGCTTATGTAACACGATCAATCCGCCATATCAACGGTCATCTCCAGTCCCAATGATATTCCGCATCTTTCTCAGACTCTTGTTTTTTTCTCTTTCTCTCTCTTTCTCCCCTGCTCGCTCTTTCTCTTTCTCTTGTTATTCTTAGTATTCCCTTTATTTCTCTTGTCTATGTCCAACATTATATGACTCTTATTGTTTGGAAACAATTTATTATTTACTCTCTTTTATAAAAGGCCAGTATATAAATTTACTTTTGTAATGATAGAGAACCAACAATCTTAATGCAATTTTTTTGGGGAGGAGCACATAATCGTAAGACACGCATGCTTTAAAAAAAACAAAAAAACTAAGACACACAGAGGAATATCCGTTACCGGTAACGGATATAAAGGACAGATAATAAGTACTTTGGGCACCATATGTATATACATATGTACGTAAACAATGCGCCCTCTATCCGTAACACGATCAGTAAACCATATCCGTAGTGCAATCCGTATTTCCAAAACAAATTTCGCAGGCAGGAGTTAGCCGCATGCACAAAAACGTTGCTGGCGCGCTTCGCATTACACCATCCGCACTACAAGTTCGGTACCCTGATATTTCCTCATAAAGTGTCAACTGACCAACAATTTGACGGATTTTTCGTATTGTTAACGGATATTATATACGGATTGAGAGAGCCTCCTTAAGATATTTTTTCAGTGTGTACTACTGCATCACAAGAGGCCTCATTTCTATTGTGATTACTCATCGATCTACACTTTCCACAATGTAACATTCTGATTTATTATTTTCTTTTTCATATCTTTTCCCATCTCACTGCTTCGCATTTCTCCACACTCTCCTTTTTCATACTCTCTCTCTCTCTCTCTCTCTCTCTCTCTCTCTCTCTTCTTTGCTCGGTGGTCACACTCTTTATGGAGCCATGACGCATAATCATTCAGTTTGTATCTACTACCTCTCTCTCTCTGACTCCCACTAGTTCTCTTTCTCTCTCTTCTCTCAATGTCTCCATTCTCTCTCTCACTTTCTCTCTTCTCTCACATATCGAGTATGCATTTATTTTTCATCTTCCACACATGTTCATTCTCATCTTCTCCTGCGCGAGACGTCAACCGGTTTCGGGTGCGATTTCATGGCAGAAATAAGAGATTGAAGAGGAACACTTTAGAAACGGAGAAGAATAAGAAGAAGAGAAGAGTTAACAGGAGATAGTGACCGCAGAGATCTACTTCCATTGAAAGTAGTAGCTTTCTTGTCATTTCATCTTCCATTGCTGCCATTTCAAGCGACTACTTTTATATCAAAGCTTTTCACTGTAAATTCCTCTACTTCGTGGCACCATTTGATATGCAAATTTGATTTATTTTATTATACATCTTCTTCAAACATGGTAAGATTTTTAGGATATTTATTGACTTATAATGAAAATTTGTTGGGAAAAGTGAGACTGTTCCTGTGAAATGAATTAGTAAATCTCGGAATTTTTTTCGCTGAATGTGCTACCTTAAAAGAAAGCTGTTCAACTATGCAAATTTATCTCATTTCAATAGGGAGCAGGAAACTCAACCCTAATCTATTTGGATTTTCCAAACTAGTCTCTCTAAATGACCTTGTGTCAGGGAAAGGTTTTTGTGTTCCTTTAATTGTTCGTAATGAAGATGGCTCGACTGACTGCTCCTCTGGCCATCTGCCTCGGACTCTTTGCGGCTCTCGCCAGCGCATTCGGAACACAGTCAGCGGGCATCAAAGGCTAGTGCAAAATCCATCAGAGGACAAATTATAGTTTATTATCCATTAATGGGCATAAAAAAGGACTCTGATTATAAGAATGGGGAGGAGCAAGCAAACATGTCGAAGGCAAGAGTTCGTGTCTTATTTTCTAGCTTAATTAAGAAATAACTCTATTATCTTCTCTTTCTCTCATTCTTTTTTTCTCCCTTCCGCTCTTTCTCTCTTTATACTCTCTCTCTCTCTTTCTTTCTTTCTTTCTTTCTCTCACTGTCTCATACAATCAGGCACTCTTCTCTGCGGAGACAGACCACTCGCTAATGCAAAGGTCAAGCTCTACGACGACGATTCTGGTTGGTCACCTTATTAATATGTCGAAAAAATAGTTTATTTGAAAAGACGTGTTTAAAAACAAGAATCTCTTCAACGAAGTCACGCAAGTAATAATTCCTAACTAACAATCTGGTCTCAGATTTTATAGATTCCCAACTAACCATGAGACCCTTGAACTCCGTAGTAATCCTCAACAGATAAGCTGAGCATGAGCTCTGACCACAGGTCCCGACCTGGACGATCTTCTCGCCGAGGGCGAGACCGACAGCCTCGGCCAGTTCTTGCTCTCCGGCCACACCTTCGAGCTCACCACCATCGACCCCAAGCTAAACGTCTATCACGATTGCGACGACGGCATTAAGGTTACTTAATCTTTCTTCATTTATCTGTGCCTTTCTCTCTCTCCCAGACTGCTCCCCTGGTCTCTCTCTCTCTCCAACTGCTCTCCCTAGTCTCTCTATCTATCTCTTTCTCTCTCTCGCTCTCTGTGACTCTATCTAGTCTCTCTCGCCCTCTGACTCCGTTTACTCTCTTTCTATTTCTCAGATTCCCTCTAATCCTTCTCTTTCTCTGACTACCTCAAGTCTCTCTCTCCAGCCCTGCCAAAGGAAAGTTGTCTTCTGGATCCCGAAGGACTTTGTCTCCTCGGGCGAGCATCCCAAACGATACTTCAATCTCGGCACCCTCAACATGCAGACAATCTTCGACGGAGAGACACGCGATTGCTTGCACAGGGCATAGAAAGAACAATTGTGTTAGGCTCCGCCCACCCGTCAACACCCGCAGAAGATTCTCATTGTTAGATGTCAATTATTCGACATATTCTGACTATTTTAACGGATATGTAATGTACTATGCGAATTGTTTGACTAGTAGAGAACACTTTTGACGGATATATTTTTTCAACACATAACAGATGTATTAGTTCTGCCTGCATCATCTTCTACTTGACGGATCTGTCAAAACATCAGTTATTCTTCTCTATTATCAGTTCAGCGTAAGAAGACAAAAATAATAAAATTAAACTGGCTATGACAGAATCTTTCCGTTCAGCCTTGCGCATCGCCATATTGTTCGAGGCCAACACGATAGGCCCTCAACTTGGCTATCTTTTCTCTCTTTCTCTCTCTCTCTCTCTCTCTCTCTTTCTCTCTCTCTCTTTCTGTCTCTCTCTCTTTCGTTTTCTCTCTCTCTGCCTCTCTATAAAGTGTACATAAATAGAGACAAAAAGCGGCTTTATTGACTGTGATTTAATCCTAATCTTCGAACAGAACAATTAGAGCTAAGGAAAGAGTAGTCGTGAGTGAAGTCATCCCTGGCTTCTTCTACTGCTCTTTCTTCACAGCCTTTCCGTTCTCCCACGGAGTCACTTTGATAGTCGCATGCGCCTTCTTCACCACAGCGTCGCCCTTAAATAAGGTTAATATATTTCATTATTCTACTATGAAATATTCGATATAATAGTCGAATAAAATAATTTTATATTAATAATAGGCGGGGTCGTTTGCCCCATGGGCTGGTTGAGGGGGGGGGGGGGTTAGTCGGAGTCTGCTAACCTTGACGCACTTCCGCGTCACTTGTGCGGCAATCTGCGAATAGCGCACGTAGTTAATGCCGACCGCGCGCCAACCCACCATTTCTCACTGTTCGGATGCTAGAAATAGATATCATACCAGAGCTAGAGAGCACAGATGCCGAACGAAAGGACATAGAGAAGTGAGAGAAAGAGACAGAAGGAGAAGGAGACAGAGAAAGGGAGAGAGAGAGAAAGAGATAGAGAAAGAGAGAGAGAGAGAGAGAGAGAGAGAGAGGGAGCAAGAGAGAGAGAGAGCTGATGGCGTCAGCTATTGGAGATATTGCCGCGAAGGTGTTAGACCCTTCTGATTACAACAGTTTTTACAATAAATATTTACTGTTTATTCAGCTAAACAAATAAATTATCATTAGTGTGAAATTATAAATCTTACAACTCATTTCATATCAGATCACGCATGGGCGTTCACACAAAGTCTTCCATACTCTGCACACTGATCTCTGAGCCTTCTAACAACGATTGATTTTCGGAAATATCAAACTTGAAAACTTAACTCGAGAAAAAAAACCATGTATAAATAATTATTCGTCATAAATTATCGCCAGTTTGGAAACCAAAAAAAAAGATGCGAATTATTATGGTAGAAGAAAGTGTGTAAGCTATACATGAATACTTTTATATTGTTTAGCCTTTTCCTTTTTTTCTTAAAGAACTTCCTCGTGTGTGTTAGTTACATCCAGCAGTTGGTTACATGTATTGCCATGCTCTTATTCACGCGCCAGAGATCTTAACATGGCCCGGTCTTGGTGGTCCGGCCCACACTTATCGGACTAGCTGGCATTTCTCTTTGTCCGTGCATAATCATCAAAAATTATTTTGGCCGCGCAGTTGACGCTCTCTTTGTTACTTATTGCCTTGTTATTAATCAATGAAAACTTAGTTATTTTCAGAACAGCAAAGAAACTTTATTTAAATTAACCAGGAAAAAGCAAACGCATGCGAATGACAGCAGAGAAGCACACTGTAATAGATTGCTAGAAGGGGGGGGGGGGAGGAGCAGGCAATCATACATATCTAAAGACTGTAAAAAAAAGGGGGGAAGCAACGAGCCGTCCCGAAATGAAGCTCTTTTCTGATTGTGAGAACGAGTAATATATAGGGTGGTTGGAAGAGAGGACTAGCCAAGGTGAGCAGGGATATTACAGAACTTGTAAGCTGCACAAACACTCTCACAACAGACCAAGCACTAAATGTTTTCGGGTGAAGAAAGAGGAGCAAAATGGAAAAGGGAAAACCGTTCGTAAACCATACATCCAAGCAAGTATACCAATCAATCTATTCTGGCCGATAGGATGACAACATGAGAAGACCTTCTGAACAAGCTAAACTCTGTGAAGAGGCGAAAAGCTATATAATTTGCATAAATTAATATATTTTACGATTTAAAAGAGGATTCAAAAAATGCTATACAATGACTGGAGTTGTCTAGGGCAGACGTCATTCGGTTTGCACAGAGAAAGCACTAGATCCAAAGTTAGCAAAATAAAAGGGCAGCCAGAGAAGGGAGAGATAAATAAGGAGGATCGGCATTGGTTGGGAACCGTTCAGTATCTTAGAAACAAATGGGCCCAGGGACAGCAGCTGCAAACTAAACTCGATTTTCGCAGCAAAGGCCACAGGAGATATCCCAGAAATCCATCCTAATCATTAAAGAATCAAACAATTGATCGGCACAATACATGAAGAAGTCTCCTCCTAGTACATGTCATCGATTGGATCTGTTAGCTGTCCCAAAGCATGTGAAAAAGAAGACTATATCTGTAGAGTTACCGTAATACCATTCGTTTAATAATGCAGCTGGGAAAACATTTCTCCTAATAATTAAAGGGAATGCTGTATGAAAAGTGGTAAAATGTGGACCTATAGGCATGGAGAAAGAGAGTAAGGACTCAAAAAGGCTTCGTGGCAATCCGATTTCGCCCTAAGGGAGACTAGGTTTTCCTTGCATCATTGGTAGAATCGACAATTGCTGTTGGAATAGCGAAGAGCAGCATCACAATTGGTAGGCGGATAGAAAGGGGAAACTCTTCTTAGTAGCAAACGCAAAAGCTAGCAAGGGGAAGAGAGGGAACGGCAGGTAACATCAGAGAGGGGAGGGGGAATATTATCTCTGACGAGTAGTTGAGAACTCGGGGAAAATATGGTAAAATATAAGAATAAAATAACGCTCACTCGAACAATCCATGCACACAAACATTATACATTCTCATGCCATTACACTTTCGGATCGCATCAATAATACATGCATGTAAATATCACAGGAATTCTTGTAACAGATTGTCGATTGGATTCAGTAGGGTACTGTAGAGGGAGGCTTGCGTGAAAGAAGTAAAGCGGAACTCCGCAGGATGGTGAAGGGAAAGGAGGATACTGTAGTCGTATTATGAAAGTGTCATCGAAGAAGCTTAAACATTTGGCGAAGGAAGCTGCTCCACCCGAGTCATCCTCTTAGGCTGAAAAAAGGACAAAGTAGACATGGATGAGTTCAAAACTTCACACAATATGCATTTTGATAAGTTAACAACAACTTCTCAGCCTGCGTTAACTTTACTTTTACAAAAATTGGCAAAAACTTTTTTTACGATGTGAGGAGTTGCTGGCTAATACTGAATGCTCACAAATCGACAGCTTTTGAGAACAGACCGAGTCGTAGATTTAAAAAAAATTGCCGATTTGCTGCCTCTTCTTACATGTAATTTTACCCGGCTTGGACGCCCGGAACGGAGGGTCTTGAGACTTGGACAATGTTATTCGTGTCAGATCACTCGCAGCAAAAAATTCGCTCTCGCCCTCTGACTCTCTCTCTCTCTCTCTTTCTCTCCTTTCTCCAATATTCCATCAATTCAAAGATGTCACTTCTCATCAGAATTCCTATAAAGTTTTCCACATTAAACAGTTCTTCAGTATTCCCATCCTAAAGATGCGCTTCATCCGTCTCCTCCGTTAGGGTGGCAGTGGAAGCCGAGAGCACTGCTGCAGTTTCATCATCAAGTTGACCCAGCGCACCGTTGGTTGCTCCGGCTGGACGGATTACGGTGGGCTGTGGCGACTGCACTCCGGCGTAGCCTGCGCCCATCATCGGCATTTGAGGCGACGCGTAATTCTGACCCGGGCGGATCGGGCGAGCTAAAAATTTCTAATATTATTACATATGAAAGCATTTTTATAATAAACACTTTTTTTTAAAATTATTATTGTGTACTGGTGTATTGTAGTGCGGTCTACGGCAGGGAGTACAGACTTACCGATCTGCGGCGCGAGTCCTCGGCGTGCGGCGTTGCGCTGTCTGACGGCCTCCTTGATTCGCTCGACCTGTGTTGTCAAAGGGCAGAGAGCTTGGATTCCTCTCTTTCCCTCTCATTACTTCAGTCTCTCCCTCTCTCATTATCTCTTCGCGCTCTCTCTCTCTCTCTTTCCACGAACCTCGCTCTGGTACTTCTTCCTGTCCTTCATGGCATTCTCCTTAGTCTCTCTGAGGGCATTCTCGAGATTCTTGGTTCTCTCCGTCGACGAGCGAAGTCGTTTCTCCATCTTCGGCAGTTCGAGGCGGAGTTCAGCGTGTTCGCGGACAAGCTGTAAGTGTGTGAGGATAAAAAACTATATTTTATCCACTACATGCATAGCCTTTAATTCTCTCACACAGTAATAAAACCTTGTTTTGAGAAAAATACCGTTCTAGAAAAAAAATTATTAACTCAACAATTAAGTAATAATAGAAAGTTTTGAATTTAGGGGGGAAAGGAAGAAAATTGACATAGCATTCTTACCTGCTTGTGCACCTTCGTGAGCTGATCGAGGTTGTTCTCGAGGAAGGAGATCTTCTGCTTCTAAAAACATTCCATTGTCATGATCAAACAAATATGTGAAAGAATACTTGAAACAATAATTAATAATTAATCGGCATTATTTAATTTCTTGTGGTTAGAGCTGCAAAAATAAAAGTGATGTCAAATTGAGATTCCCGATAGGCTCCGCCCACCCGTCCAACCTGCGCGGTGGTGGAGACGAGTTCGTCCTCGGCGTCGGGAGCGAAGGAGGCCTGCCTGCCCATCTTGGACGCGAGGTCGGCAACGAATGCCTTGCGCAGGCTCATCAAAGTGCTCATCTCCTGAAAATGCACACTTTTTAATTTAGGAAAAAAAAATTAATTTCAAAATGTTTAAATAAGAATGCACTCTTACAATAAGAATATAGTTAACCACAATGTGTCCAAAGGGAAAAAACATTTAAACATTTTTGCAGTTTTTTATAATCGCCATAAAACATCTACTCACTCTACTCTAGTCAAGTCTTTGGCTGATTAGTCAAGGTTTAACAAAATCTTGCAATTTTCTGCTTTAAAAGAACATGAAGCACATCCCTTAATCAAATTGATTTTTTGGGGCTTTTAACCTCAACAGTGTACCCCCTCGGCTCTCTCCAGAGAAAAGAGCACGAATTCAAAACTGAGCAAAGCAATAATTCTTTCAACCTCCAATGTTTCTTCAACCCCTGCCCTGACCTTGTCGAGTGTCTCCTCGAGTCCCTTCAGCTCGCTGCGTGCCTGTCCTTCCTTGGCTGAGGCTGCAGACAACTCCTTGAACTTCTTCTCCTTCGCCGATTCCTCTCCGCGCAGCTTGGCAAGCTCGCTGCTCAGCGTTTCCTTCACTACTTGCAGCTCTTGCAGGTTCTCCTGTAGAAGAACAGAGATAAAGGGACATTGAGAGAGAAAGGGAGAGAAAGAGAGAGAGAGAGAGATAGAGGAACTATTGTGAATCAATTCTTACTTTTTCCTTTCCGTCATGACCTCGACATACGGAGTACCAACAACCCCCCAGTTTCCCTGTGTACTTGTGCTGCTAACCGTGAGCTGCTCGATCTTCTTGTTCTTCTCTGCGATGTCGTCTCTGAGCTGAGTGACCACCTTGTGCTGTCCCTCCGCGTCCGCACCCGACCCTTCACTTCCGGCGCCGCCCGCCTTCGACAGCTTCTCCATCAAACCATCCACCTGAAACATTTGCTCAGTTTATATAACTATTGCATATACATTAATTTGTCTTATTAAACATTGTAATATATGCTTGATACAAATAGAATTACTTGCTCCTCCAGCGCTCTCTTCTCCTTCTCCGCTTTCTCGATCTGCTCTTGCATCGACTTATTCCGCAGCTCGGTTTGTTGAATCTGGAATTGCATCATGCACAACTATTTAAATGTCCTCTAAAATTTAAGATTCATACAAAAATATAAAGTCTAGAAACATTCAATAATAAAAATTTTATGGTGAAAAAGATATGGCGGGAAATTCAAATTTAAATAGGGATCTAGAGCCTGACCTGAATCCGGCAATCCGCAAGCTCCTTCTCGTTCGCGTCAGCCCTCTCGCGGACTCCGTCGGAGCCCTGCTCGAGCTCGGCGACTTTCTGTTAAGTAATTCATTTTAAATAAATGACACAAAAATGCCGCAAGAATAAATAATCCAGCTCTTATGTTATGTTTTAATACGAAGAAATGGTGAGCTGGTTGTTAGCCGTCATAAATCTCCCCATGCGACTTCATCATCTCTCACGGGACATGGAGGCAGCATTTAATTTCGGGACACTAAATTTAACCTCGAGCACTATTGAGCAGCGAGATTAACTCAATGTGCCCCGTCAGGGGAGCGAACCGCGATCATCGGGATTGGCGCTGTGCAGTTACCAATACACCATTCACCCAACTGAAATGCGAACAAACCTGTTTCGCAATCTTGAAGTCATTTCCGAGCTTGGAGAGGCTAATGCGAACGTGTGCGAAGAGCTCGTCCTCTTGTTGCGAGTCAATATTCACCTAAATGTACGATTTCAGGAAAAGTAGGAATTTCACCGTTATCTACAAATAAATCATTTTATTTAGTAATTGAAACTAAAAAATGGAAATACAGCCTTGATTTGACTGTTTTTAACTGAGCACTGACATTCGAGCCGACATCCGCGAGATCTCTGAGCATGCTGTTCATGGCTTCGTGAATGCGACGTCGCTGGTGGCTGGCACTCTCCTTGGCCCCCTCCAGCTCAGCAGTCAACTCGTCCAACTTTGCCGTCTGAATCAGCCACTATTGGATGAGGAATAGAAGACTTTACGGGATTGATTGAGCCCAGCCCCCTGACCTTCTTGGCGAGATCCTCGGTGAGCTGTTCATTCTCACGCGTTTTCTGGTCGGCTTCTTGCTGCTTCATCTCAAGGTTGACCGCGAGCTCTTCAAGGGCGTTCAGCACCTATAATCACTTCGTCTTTTACCTGCTTATTTTTACTCTTTTCTTTTCTCATGATTACTTATTTAACCACTTATTAACTCAATTAATTACCCTTGTAATCACTTTTTTCTGACTCGTTATCAACTTTCGCTTTTTAGCCTATCTTCTTATTGAATAAGGTGATAAATAAACAAATAATGAATATAGAATCCCGTACCTCCTTGGTTTCTTCCTTGGCCATCTCGTTCTCCTTGACCATAGACGAGTTCTCCTGAGCACTCAGCTCCTTCTCCGCCTTGAGCAGCTCCACTTGCTCCACAACTTCGTTCATCTAAACAGAAGAAGAAACTACAACAATAAATAAGACTTCTAGCTTGAAGAAGCAAGCAACTTTTTCCCAAGGATTTTGTGTTTCGCTTTAATTTTTTCAAAAGCTCCGAAGTGTCTTTTTGCACTCTTATATACTCTTAATACTCAATCTCCCGTCTTTCTCTCTCTGTTTCCCTCTCACTCACTCTCTCTCTCTCTCTCTCTCTCTCTCTCTCTCTCTTTTCCCACCTGCTGTCTGAGTCTCTCAGTGGCCTGGCTCTGCTGCTGAATCTCGTCATCCTTCTCATCCAGCTGCTGGTACAGCTTGGTCCTCTCCTCCTCGTACTTCCTCCTGTCCTCGTCCGTAATCGGGCCGGTTGCCGAAGTCAGCAAGGGCTGGGGAGGCGGGGGAGCGAGGCTCCTGTAGCGAAAGTTACAGTAACTTTCGAACCACGCTTAGACAACATAATTAGAATATCCCAAGTTCAGGTTTTTTTTATCATTATTGAGAGACTATTAATCAAACAGGCAGTATCAGATAGGAAAGTTCCCTTCTAAGCCGATGATGTTTCTCAACATCTCTCTCTCTCTGCTCTCCTCTCTCTCTCGCTCCGCTCCTCTCTCTCTCTATCCTTCTATCACCTGTCCATAGACATCATCATGGACTCTGTCCCTGAGGGAGTCATGGCCGAGTCCTTGTCTCCGCCAGCAATCGCGCTTTCCAATGAGAGCCACTCGTGTTCGGGGACCTGTCACCAGAAACGAGGAGATTGATCATCAAAGAACATTTACAGACACTTTTTTAAATACAAATATATTTTGTGTAATATATTTGGATTACTTGTAAGGAAATTAACTAATTGAGTCGGCCATTAAATTGAGATTAACATACGCGTTCTCCCTTGCGCCATCGCTGTAGCTCGGCATCCGCCGCAGCGAGTAGACCACGCAGCTTGGCCACCTGAACGATTAATTTACCTTTCTCTCTCTCCCCCCCCCTCTCTCTTTCTCAACTCTCCCACAGACACACTTTCTCTCCCTCTCTGTCTCATTCTCCCTCTCTCTTTTTCACCTCTCCCACAGAACACACACTCTCTCTCTCTCTCTTTCTCACCTCTCCCACATACACACTTTCTCTCCCTCTCTGTCTCTCGAACCTTCTCCTTCTCCTTCTCGTACCGCCTCTTCCACTCTTCCGCTGTCAATTCTTCATTTACGACGACGACATTCTTGATGGTTTTCGCACTGAAAAAAGGATGACTAGATCAAAAAGGCTCAGTGTCAAATTTGTTTTCCTTTTCTAATAATTAATATATTTTTTAATCGATAACTAGTTATTTTAGGATAATTTAGTATCGGGCTGTGAACACTGACTCACTACAATTGCTCCAATCACTTCCGCCGCGTCGTCTATTCATCTCACTCAATGTCTCTCTCCCCCCTCTCTCTCTCTCTCTCTCCCCCCTCTCTCTCTCTCTCTCTCTCTCTCTCTCTCTCTCTCTCTCTCTCTCTTTCTCTACCGTTGTCCGAAGAGCAGCGTGGACTTGGTCTCTGCTTCATTGTAGGAGGCAGGGGAAGCACAAATGATGACAGTAGTGCGCGAGTTTCCTCCGAGTGACTCTTGCAGAATTCGCGTCAGCTTCGAGTCACGGTAGGGCACGTGAGATTTCTGCAATTTTTTTTAAATAAATAATTAAATATCTCGTTGATTTTATTTACTAGCCAAAGTGATCTTTTCATGATAAAATAATGTTCTCTTTTCTAATTTGTTGTATGGTTTTTCAAATCGATCTATAAGCTGATAAGGTAAGGTTTCAAGACTATTTTAATAATAAAACTGCACATAAATTTACTCTCATATTCGTGTGAAATAGGGTATGTTCTCGAGGAGAGAAGAGGAGCGACTGACAGTTCCCTCAGCGAGTGCAGAGATGACATTGCCGAGTGCCGAGAGGGACTTGTTGATGTTCTTCGCCTCCTCCAGAACTGCGCCCTCTGCGCCCGTCTTGCTCACCTTCAATTTATTTGGCTGATTAACGACACTCGACACTCTTCTGCTCTCCTTCTCCTCAGGCGATAAGAATAAACACGAATAAATTCTTTTATAAGGAAGCTTATACGTCTTCGTCTTCAAATTCAGGTACAGTCAATCCTTTCATTAAAAGCTCTTCGCTTCTCGTCAGAATAGATAATTCCAAACATCTTCACTTCTCGCCAGAATAGACAATTCAAACCTTTTCGCTTCCCGCCAAATCGACGAGGTAGAGTTTGCCGGCGAGCTGCTTCTGAGTGACGAGATGTTGCTGCTTCACTTGAAGCAGGAAGACCGAGTGGGAGCGGGACGAGTGCTCATTCATGTCTGGCAAAGTAAAGGATTAGCATCGAAGAAAAATAAATCTAAATGAATAAATATATGTTCAATTGAAGCATAAAAATACAGTATAATCACAAACAAATAGTACACCGAAAAAATGCATAAACATACAGAACATGACCATGCCGAGTCTTAGTTAATTGTAATATTAGAAGTCTGTCTGCATAAAGGTATTCGTAATCTACTACTCCATTTATTTGTTCCATTTAAGTTCTTCTGCCCAAAAAGAGGCATCAGCCTAGAAATGCTCAAGGATTGCCACGAACTTGTCACGGCGACTTGTCGGTTGTTCTTGCCCTCTTCAATGACCGACATCACTTCATCTGGAGAAGAGACGAAGCGCTCCGTTGCGCCCTTCACGTATGGCACGCGATTCTTGTCCTCGTGGATCGACAGATTCGTCTTGGTCACTGAAAGAGGGTGCATCATTCTGTGACAGAGAAAGAAATCAATTGGTCACTGTAGTTCGAATCATTGGGTGTAAAATCGAGCACGGTTGGAGGACTAACATTAATTATGCAAGGTGTAAAAGAGCTAGTATGACTAGCTCTTCGCTATGTTAGAAGAAGAAAAAAAAACATTAAAAAATAATAAACAGACCATCGAGAAGATCGCGAATCTTCTCGTTGTAAATCTCAAAGTAAGAGACTTTGAGAGTGAACTCGAGGTTCTCATCCATGGAGTAGATGTGACTGAAGACATCCTGCACGATGCGAGGGATGATTCCCTGCAGAGCCGGCTCGCCAAACACACCCTGAAGAAAAGGTATGCCCACATTTGTTAAACAGCAACACACACAATATTCACTTCAACAAAATTAATAATAATATTTAATTAACTACAGATACATCCTGGAAGGATATAACCCGGAACGAAACGAAACAATAATACTCACGATAATATTCACCTTTAAGCGTTTAATTATAAAAGTACTTAATTATGAATTCTCACTTTTCAAAACTGAAAAAAAACGCTAATTCCGCCATGATGCCTTCCAGTTTGTTTTTTTTTCTTCTGAGATAAAAAATGGAACTAGCGATTCGACAGACCCACCCTTATTTGGGACTCCCCAAATCTCTACCCATAATCTTTTGAGGAACATTTAGACAAAAACGGCTAACCCACCCTGGTTTACGCGTCTAATAACTCATTCGCCACCTTAATCTTTTGGGACCTCAACAGTGGCTTTTATTCCCTGTCTGAGAATAACTAGGCTCTCTGCTCACCTCCATAGTATGCGTCTTTCCTGATGACGTCTGGCCATACGCGAAGACTGTGCCATTGTAGCCGTTCAGCACGTCCTGCACGATGTGGTAGGCTGCACCGCGGTAGACCTGGAGAGGAGGAGGAGAGGGAGAGAGAGAGAGAGGAAGGGAGGGAGGGGAGAGGAGAGAAAGAGAGAAAGGGAGAGAGAGATAAAAAGAGAGAGAAAGAGAGATAAAAGAGAGAGGGAGAGAAAGAGATAAAGAGAGACTGAATGAAGTAATTTATACCTGTTCCTGCGACGTGTTCGGCTTGAAGACCTTGTCGAAGACGTAGACCTTGCCCTGAAGAATAAGATGTAATGAGTACGGTAAGAATTTCTCTTTCCCTGATCTTTCCTCATTCAAATTTAATTTAATTTCTTCCTAAACCCATATTCTATAAGCAAGTCTGATGCTCAAGATCCCTTTTCCTGACTGAAGCACTTGCATCGAATGGCAGATGGGAGAAAGAAAGGAAAAAACCTAGTCAAACAATGGCTCTCACGATAGGAAAGGGCAGGCATTAAATGGTCTCAAGCAAACGGAGAGAGCGCTAGAAAGAGAGAGAGAGCGAGAGAGCGAGACATAGAGATAGACAAAGAGGGACTTATGAGCAAATCACATGCGCTTTTCTACTCACAAAAGTCATGACTCTTTCATACTCCGAACATAAACAAAATTTAATTCAAGTTGTGCTTGAAAATTAACTCTGTGAGTTGAGGGGGGGGAATCATATGGAATTAGGGAGCAGCCAATCCAATCTTGGAAAAAGAAGCGATTGTAGGAAAAAGGAAAAAGAGAGAGGAAGACACAGAGAAGGAGAGAGAGAGAGAAGCAAATTAGTGAGTGGGAGAAGAGAAGACAAGAGATGGAGACGGATGTACACGTCAGAAGCAGAGCTAGAACAGATGGAATTGTGTTAGAATATGGCATTTCTGGAACGAAGAAGATTTCGAAATCGGGACAAGGAATTCTGTTCAGCTCAATTAGGGCAAGACAACAATGGGAATGCGCGAAGGGAAAAAGGATGGGGTGAGAGACAGAGAGAGAGAGAGAGAGAGAGAGAGAGAGAGAGCGAGATAAAGAGAGAGAGAGGGAAAGAAGATGAAATAGGCGCATGACTAAAAGAATCCCTATTATCACTCAACTCAAACTAGTTAACATTCCACCTGTTCATTACATCTAAAGAATTTCTTTTTTTTACCAAAGGCAATAATTATCCAAATTCACGCCAATACTAATTCGATTAGGATGGAATGCGTAAATTTTAGCTTCCACAGAGCCTTGAAATCATGACTTCTTACCGTGATGTCATGTTTATGTGTTGGTAAATGAATATACAACTATATTCCCAATAAGAAAACCTAGTTATGTTTATATCGATGAGCACAAGGACACTCAAACGTACAGCCAGCGTGATCTGGTCCTCGCCTTGGAACTTGGGCAGGAACTGGGACTGACCCGCCTCCTCCGATCTGTTCAGAGGACGGATACGGCAGAAAACCTGCAAGGAAGTCTTCGTTATATCAAAAACAACGGATTACTCCAAGGACATATATAACTTTTTCTAAGACTCCTCGTTAGAATAATAAAATAATTGAATGAGGGAACAGTATTAATATATTTGTTTAAAAGAAGAAAATGCTGAACCCTGACCTGGACGCCACATTCATTAGGAGCAGCGGCCGCGGCGGGCGCAGGCGGCGGAGCGGCCATCGTGCAGGCGCTGGGCTACTGAAGTTTCTTTTTTGCTTCCGAAAAATATTAAGGAAACCATAAGGAAAGCATGTTGTTGCCTTAAAAACCTTTCTGTCTTAAATAAATTGAAAATTAGAAACCCAAACGGTCTCCCTTCACTAGAAAATCGATCTGAACCATTTACTCATGAAAAGGGCGCTATATTGAAAACCGATCATTTCGCGCCTCAAGATCGATATCTTGCTAAACTGATCGCACCGTTGGATTCACCGTGTCAAGTAACACAAAAATGGCCTTCTTTTTCTTACGGCTGCGTTTAAGCCGTGACTTTCTTACCAAATTATGCGATGGCGCGCAACTTACGAAATATGATCACTTAATAATTTTGCAGCATTAAACGGTACAGTGTTAAACAAGTCGCATCACTCAAACTGGCTCTCTTAAATACAGAAGGGGTACGTCAAAATCTAGGTGGGCATGGCCCCAGGGAGGCCCAAAAACAGGATGGGTCGGAAAAAGAGACATCACCTTCTTAACCCTGCTATGATCGAGAAGATCGTACCTCCTGATTTCCCATTTCCATTATTCTCATAAATATTCAATTGCCTTTTATGGCATTTCGATCAGACGGATTTTGTAACCAGTTGTAACCATTTAGTCGTCTGTGATCTTTCCCCATTTGCACAGCTACTTCACGTGTTTACCACGTCCACGTGTGAGAGAGCAGCAGAGAGCGAGACAGCGAGGGAGAGTGTGTTTGAAGAGGGAAGAGACAGGCTAGAGTGCTGGCGACAGGTCAGCACAATCCCTTGCAGAGGCGCAACCGTCAAGCTCAGCCACCAGCCCGACGTGAGGCTGGAAATCATCTCTTTGAAACAAATTACACAAATAAGTCTTACATTAAAAGTGCGAGTCCAGCAGGGCAAAAGTTTTCTAAATTACGTCACTAGAATTGACAAAAAAAGACCGGAAATGCGCACAATGAACAAATAAGTGTGAATAACTCACGGTCGGAACACAGCATGACTGGGAACTTCAAACAGAGGGCATGTAAAGACGCCAAGTCATCGAACGAGGAGCTTAGAGAGAGAGAGAGAGAGAGAGAGAGAGAGAGAGAGAGAGAGAGAAGGAGGGTGGGAGAGTGAGAGAGGGAGAGGGCGTGTGGGAGAAAGCGAGCATGAAGTGTTGGCCAAGGAGCCAAAGAAAAAGCATGGAATTGTCATGGATATTTATGAATAAATGCCCATGCGATCGGGGATAGAAAATTAAAGTGAGAGAGTAAGAAAAAGCCAGCGAGGTAGAGAGAGAGAGAGAGAGAAAGAGAGAGAAAGAGAGAGAGAGAGAGACAGAGAGCGAGAGACAGAGAGAGAAGGAGAGGGCTAGAGATTGGGATAAAGAGAGGGCGCGAGAAAGAAATAGATAGAAATAGGGAGAAAGAGAGAGAGAGGCATAGAGAAAGAACACAGCCATCTGGCGGACAATGCTAGTCCTCCGCCACACCACCGACCAACTGGGAGAGAGGAGGAGAGCGGGCACAGCGAGGTGCTCACTCACCCAATCGATACGAGTGGCGGGCTCGGAGGGGACGGGCGACATGACTGACGAAAGGAAGAGAGAGAGAGAGAGAGAGAGAGAGAGAGAGAGAGAGTGGGAAGAGAGCATGAGTGATGCAGAGGGATAGATCACGAAAGAAACTGCGAGAATGTAGATACATGGGAGAGCATGCGAGAGGGATAGATAAATCGGGTAAACGGGAGAAAGAGAGCGAGGGAAAGGGAGTGAGAGAGAGGGAGCAGAATTGGATCTCGGGATAGGATGCTCGAGGCAGAGAGAGGCTACACCATGGAACGAAAGTGTTCAAGAAAGATTGGAGAAGTTGAGGGAGTCAAAGGGAACGGAAGTGAAGAGAGAGAGAGGAGAGAGAGGGAAGACGAGCGCTCAATCGACATGGAGACACCGACGACACGCATAGCAGAGGAAGCGGACTTTGTGCATCTCTTTCTCTATCTCTCTCTCTCAGTCTCTTTCATTCCGCTTTCTGTCTCTGAAGGATGCATCGAAAAAGAAAAATGATGCGGTGCAGCAGCTTTCGCAAGAACCGATATATTTCGCAACCGAAGAATTTTGTTCTACTTTTGGTATCTTCCTTCTCTCTCTCCCTCTCTCTCTCTCTCTCTGTTTTTATGTAGGCTCTGAAGATAGTTTCAAGAAGGCGAATGACGCTAGACACTTCAAGTAAAGCGAGGTCGCTTGAAGAGGGGGAAATAGGAAGGGGATAAAGGGGGTTGACAGAGAGATGAGAAGCGAGGAAGGCAGCGAAATATCAAGTGAGGCAAGCAGAATCTGAAGCAAAGAGAAGAGGCAAGTGAGAGATCGGCAGGATGGAGGGAAAGTGTGTGGACAAGGATACAGGATAGAAAGAGTGAGAGAGAGAGAGAGAGAGAGAAGGAGAGAAACAGCATGGATGCTAACAGAGAGCCGGCTGTCAAAACGTACGGCGATGCTGTTCCTTTTGATGATCTTTCTCTCTCACTCGTTCTCTCCATAATTGCACTATGAAACGAGAAATATAAAGAACGAGATACAGCAGAACAAAATAGAATGATGAATGGATAGGGAAGTATAAAAAACAGTGAGCACTTCATTATCAGAGAAAGCACAACAAGTGGAAATTACTGGAAGAAATTGAGTTTCAAGGCAAGTCTCGGGATGTACGCACAACAGCTTGGGATGAAATAATGAACCTGACCCAGCGGAATTAAAGAATAATAAAACAAAATTAAACTACAACAAATACCACATCAAAATGCAACGTAAAACTTCTGGTACACGAGAAATTCGCGTCCAACTTAATAATTCCTACGGCGAACAGTTTGCAATCTGGGAGTCACTGTGCCCTTCACTAGGTCATGAAGTAGGTCAGCACTACGTTTCTCTAGGAAAAAATTCATTTGAACAGACGAACAAGGAAAAAATTATTTGCTGCGAAGTATAGTGGCCACTATAGAAATGGAATTGACTGTTGAATCATGTCCAATCCAATAGCAAGTCCTTTTCAGAGTAAACTTCGTTCGCTCTGCTGACTTCTTATTTTGTATGTGACTCTTTCTAGCGGAAGCGCTTCTGCTTATATTTTTATTTATTTATTTATTTGACTTCAGGTATACAATTATTTATTTATTTATTTATCGTACATAATTTCACTTTCAATGTTCCATTTTCCCATTCCCTCTCGCTCTCTATCTCTTCCTCACTACTTGAATATCATTCTCTCTAACTCTCTCTTCTCTTTATTTCCTCTCGTTCTCACTTTCTCTTCAGCATGAGTACGTGGTTGCCTGCGCAACCTTTGCTCTCCTCTCTTCCTCCCATCCACTTCCGCTCTCTCCTCTCCCTCAACGACAGCTTCATCGTCTTCGTGGAGGCCGCACATCCCGGAGACCCCCCACTTCTGCGTTGCATTCGTGTGGGAGCCGACGGCGCTTGGAGGTTGGGGAGGCGACTCTCTCTCTCCTTCGCTTCTCTCTCTCTCTATCTCTCTGTCTCTCTCTGTCTCCCTCTATCTCTCTCTCTCTTCCAGCTCATCAACCTTCTCACTGGCCTGGTTCCCATCGTTCTCTCTGCCCCGGTGCCACTCGGCGGCCTTCCCTCCCCACAACGACAGTCGCCTCTTCCGACTCTCCTCATCCGCGCGTCTTCTCCTCGTCGTGGACCCCTCGACAGGCAGCCTCGCGCGCGCTCTCTCCCTCGCGCCAACCCCCCTGCTCCCTCCTCCGCCCGGCTTCGGCCTCCTCCACCAGCAACTCTTCGCAAATTTCGTTCCCGGCCCGGCGGCGATTCAGGTAGTGCTGGTTCTACTTTTAGATATATACAATTAGTATCCTGCATGTTTTCAACGGAAAAAAAAGAAGTAGAAACGAGTTTGAAAGATCGAGAGAGAAAAGGAACATGAATTGATCAGAAGGTCTGCCTGGCGGTGTCTGTGTCAAGCGTGCCTCATTTTGCCCACGTTTTGCGCTTCCAAAGCGGCTACGCAGTCATCTTCTGCCGCGTAGAGACGGAGACGATCGACAGCCAGGGAGATGCTCTCGTTTTGGTGAGGAAGAGAAGGAGAGGGGGGGGGTGGAATATGGGAGAATGATAAGGAAAGAAAGAGAGAGATGGAGAGAGGATATAATACATGGGAGAGACAGTTTCTTCACCTTCCTCTCTCCATCACTCTGGATCTCTCTCTTTCTCTCTCTCTCTATCTTTCTTTCTCTCGTCTCTCTATCACTCCCTCTGTCCCCCTTAGGCTCTCTTCCCTGCTCTCTACCATTGCGGCCAGTCGCCCTTGCTTCTCCGCAGCCTCTCCTCCTCCGTCTGCCGCATCGCCGTGACGGTGGCCGGCCTCGTGGATGTCTTCAACCTGGAGAGGGGAGGAGTCGAAAGAGTCGAGCTGAAGGGAGTGGCTCAGCAGGAAACACTTTGCAACTGTGGAAGGGTAAGAGAGAGAAAGATACAGAGAAAGAGATTGAAATAACCCATTGATTTGCAAATGAATGAGAAGCAATGAAATTTTTTTTGCACCACAGAAAACTCGCTTTATTGCATTTTGTCTCCCCTCTCGCTCTCTCTTTATCTCCTCTCCCTCTCCCCTCTCTCTCCAGTCCCACGCGAACTTTGCGTGGTTCGCCGCGCACCGCGACGCGTCGTGCGGCGGCGCGGTCGTGTTCGCGGCAGCCGACGAGCTCTCCGGAGGATTTGTCGAGAAAGGCCCATATGACAGGCAGCAGCGAATTGTCAGGCACGACTCGTACTCTTCTATTTCTTTTTTTTTGGTGCTTTCTATATCTGTTCTATTAAGTATATGTTTATGTTTTCTCATCTCATCTTTAAAAATTTTATTTGTTTTTTTTTGTTGGATACTTTCGTATGTCTATATTACGCAGTTAATAAGTTGCCTTTCTGACCGACTGGACTAGAGTTTTTGAGCACGGAAACCAATAGAAGAAAAAGATTCTCATAAATTATTATGTTGAATTATTAGTAAAATTAACCTAAATTTTCTGATCCTTTTAGTCTTCCTCCCGGGGTCACATTCCGTGACGTCTCGCTGCACGGTGGCCACTGCCTCGCGTTCCTCAAAGGAGAAGCTCTGTTTGTGGTTAGCGAGCGACTCTTAGTGTGACAACCGAACTACTCAAAGAGCTTTCTGTCATTTTCAACCTCTCAGATGAAGCGTCACGTCGCGCCTCTTGAGCATCTCGCGCGCGAGGCATGCATTCGCGCTGCAAAGCCGCGCACCCGCTTGATGCTAAAAGGGGCGCGCGCCGCGAACCACATCCCATTTAGATATACGGTAATCAGAGTGCTGGGATACGGTGGGCGCCGTGTATGATACTATGGATCTGCTCTAGACTGCTCATCAATGACAGACTGTGTGAATGTAGTGTCATTTTCCATAGCATCTTTCTCCTCTTGCACGCTTTTTTTCTCATTGATCCCTAGAAAGTCTTTTAAACAACGAGATTAGTCTGTATCGCTGTATTAAAAACATAGTTGTTGTATTACTATTTTATATTGCGTTTCTCATGTAAAAGTAGTACAGTTATCAATTCAAAACAAATCAGTTCCTTGCTCTTGTATGACTATGTTTGTCTCTCTTTATTGTTCAAAGGCAGTGCAGAACTTGGTTCTCAAAGGCAGTGGCCATGTCACAAGTACAGTAAATTATTGCGGACCATGATAAAGTGCAGATTTGCCTCTTTTGGGCCTAGCGAGTTTATATCTCCAATTTCACATCACAGCGAGATTCGGGAATTGGGTCCAACGAATTGGCAATAAATGCATAGGTATTCTTATAATTGCAGACGGACGGCAAAAGTAAAAATTTTACAAAGATGAACTGAGATCGATGGGGGAAAACACATGTTAAAATAATTGTTGCTGTAGATCTCCGAATTTTAGAAATTGTAAAAGAAAGCTGATGAGCTCGGATTCCAATGGCTGGCTGACTAGACGTTTGAGTGGATTCTCTGAACAAAAACCAATTAGCTCCCTGAATGCCAGCTAATAATATATGTATGTGTACGCCAAATTAATCATTAAGTAAACAAGTAGATAATTAAATGATGCCTCTCAATGTCATGTTCGCGAATACCTGAGAAGATGGGAGAGGCTGCCGTGTCTGGAGAGGGAGACGCGTTGCTTGCGGCGACGCGGGCAGGCCAGACACGCGGCTGTTGCCGTCGTCGTCCTTGTCGTACTTGATGACAATCTCCGAGTTTATCTCAAATTATTTAGTAAAAAAAGAAGTAGATAACACTCTCTACTCCTTTATTGGAACAAAAATCATTTCATGAATAAATATTTTAGAAAATAGAAGTAAAGAATAATAATAATAATTATTAATAAAGTAGACCTGAAACGTCTGTGGCTGAATGCGGCCGTCAGGGCCGCGCTCGCCAGCCGACGGAGGTATGACAATGTGCTGCGGAATCGTGATGCCGCGATCGAGCGAGAAGCCATCCGACGGATGTGCGCCGTTTCCTGTACAATCGATAGTTGTAAATAAGGGTAGCAGATACGAAATGTCAATGTTGAAAAAATTCCAAATTGTTGACAAGCGTAAGAGTCTTTGTCGTTTTCATGGCTAGTGTCAGCTCTTCAGCGGTTTTCAGCGAAGACTGCCTTGGCTTTTGTTAGGTATACATGGTCTCTTTGATAGAGAATGTCGTTTATGTACGTGAAAGCAGGTTGAAAATAACGTGTAAAATTTTTGCGAACTTTTTTGCCTTAAATTGAAACTAATTAATCGAAGAGATGCACCGATTTCAGGAGGCTCAAGCAGTGGTCGATGATGAGGCCGCGCCGGCTGCAGGCGGTCTTCGTGTGCCGCCGACTGGCGGGCGTGGCGCTCTCGCTCTTTGTCTCGCTCCCTCTCGCGCTCTCTGTCTCTCTCTCGCTCCCCCCTCTCTCGACTGCTACGTCGATGGCGATGGCTGCGCGTGCTTCGCTCGGTGAACTAAGCGACGTTCTTATAAAGGAGGACGATCACAGAAAACATATTTATGCAGGTTCGAATTCGCGCCTCTACCCTGGGAGTAGGCACTCTCTCATAACCGCGTGCTATTTCGCAGCTGGCAGGCCACTCTCCCCCCCCCCTTATGGCCAACCTCGCTCTCGCTCTCGTTCGGCCGTCGCTCTCTGCTGCGATGCGATCGCCGATGGCCACGGCGGCGGCTGCCGCCACTGCCGTGGCGGTGGCGGCCGAACTCTGGGAGAATAAGGACAGAAAAATTAGTTCGAAAATAAATACAAGAGAACAGGCACCTCAATAGCGACAGATTGGACCTTTATATCCTACTTTACACTCTTTTGTTTTGAAATGGCACGTTAGATACATGTATTAATGTACATACATATGTACATATGTATGTATGCATGTAGATAATAAAAGGCGTTATACTGATTTTTCCGTAGTCTTGACAGATTTCTTTGTACGGTACGAGAAAAGGGCTGTGTCCACTACCTATCTCCGAGTCTGACGAATAGTACGCGGAAGTGCCATTTCCGCCTCCGCCGATGGACGAACTTCGATGTCGAGATGGGCGACGCCGCTCGCTTCGATCTTCCTCTCTTGAAAAAAAACCTTTTAAAATGTTTTTTTACAGTTTTAGAAATTGCAGTTAAAAGGTTTATATATATATATATATATATAATATGAATATATAATATACACTAATGAACAAAGGAAGAAAAAAATTTAAAATAAAAAAATCTTAAAATATATATTTTTTTAATACAACGTAAGCAATACTACGGTATCTTCATCAGTTCAGCGAAACCTCGGGCGCCGTTGCCTGGAAGAGCTTCGATGTCGGCGGTGGCGCTGCTGGCGGCCGAAGGGATCGCCGTCGTCGTCGTACATGGAAGGAACGCTGCGCGACTGCTGCAAAGAGAGCTCCTCTTCCGATATTATTCATTTATCTAATTCTACATTCCATATCGATGGACTCTCACAGTTACCTGTAGTGGGAAGTGAGAAGTGCTTGCCGAGATGCCGCCCCTTCCTCCACAAACTGGCTCACTATGCGCGTCGTCGCGGCTGCCTGAGAGCAGTGCTGCAACCGTGCTTCCCTCTTCACACCGTGCCATTGCCATGCCATTAGGGGGGTGACCGACTTGTTAGGTATCATTGATTCACTATTCTTTTAGGTACAGACAATGATCAACACAATACTATATAAAGATATATCTTGAGGATTAGTTGCTTAGGGATCAAGTGAGTAGGATACTTAGTAGGATGCGATGTCACACGCCTTTTAGGATTTGATTAAATTGCCAGGCAAAAAGATAAGAGAGTCTGCCTGAGATTGTCGACCAGGGTTAGTACAGGGCGTGCAGTAAACAAATTTATTATCTATACATATTGTTTTCTTTGGATTTTTCATGTATAACTACTGTACACTCATTGTTCGCGCAACTAAATTGGCTGAAGAAATAAAATATGTTCTCTGTCCGGACCCATGTTCATGAAAGCGACCGTTGTGAAACTTTTAAATAAAAGAATGAACAGGTATAAGAGGGAGTGGGGGGAGGGGTGATCAAAATGAAGAGAGCAAAGAGGACTCACCGATCTCCTGCTGATTCTTGACCCAGCTGCCGACGGGGTCGTCCGCATCGTACGACGAGGTCGTCCGGCGGCGAACGCCCGTTCGACCTGGCTCCTAGATTATAAAAAAGGAATTATAATAGTAATGAAAAGGTATATCAGGGAAATTATATGGTGAGCGATCAATCTAATGTGAAAAAGGTAGAGAGTGAGAACGAGTAATCCAACGAACCCTTTCGTAGCTGTCAAATACGGGATAGGGCGGGCCTTGTGGCTGAGGCATCTGAATTGGCTGCTGCAGCTGTTGCGGATATGCCTTGAGCACTGGCTCATACGGTGGATATGCGAAGGGAGGAGGGGCCGGAGTATAGGCGGGAGCTGTCAAGGAGAACGGTCTTGGTTTTTTTAATGTTTGTAATAATTAATTCATACTAATACGCAAAAGCCTGCAAACACAATAAAACATATTAGCTCGATGGGAAATTCAAAATTCAAAAGCGTATTTCCAATAATTGACCAGGCTGGGCCGGATAAGCACCGCGGCCGAGTGCAGGGTGCTGCTGCTGGCGGGCTCGCTCCAGTCGCTCGTGCTCAGGGAAAGGGCCTTGGTCGAACGAGTCGAATTGGTTCTCGAGCAGATCGCGTCTGGATTAAGGCATTTTAATTCTCTATTATAATTCTTACTGTTATTTCGTGGGCGGCCGATTTAAAAAATTTTTGTTATACATTTTATGATTATTGGAGACCAACACTAACTTGTGTATACTCCCTCTCTATTTAGAGAACGAAAATTTAAAATAGAGTTTTGTAAAGCTGTATTGTTGCCATAAAAAATATTCAGTTTAAATACAGTAGAATTAAAATACATGAAAACCTCGACGATCGCTGCGAACGAGTGGATCGATAAGCGACCGTTCGATTCTTGCCCTCGAAGTAGTCCGTCTCGGCCCGCACTCGATGATAGAACATCGCCACCACCACGACGCAGTACACCTGGTTAGCATTTTTGAAAAAAAACCTCTTTGAATTCGCGCGTACTATGAGAGAATGCAGACTGTTTAGAGAGGCATCACTAGAACGTTGGGAAGTGTCTTACAAAGAAGAGATAATTACGGTCGAGTTGCATGACTCGGACAGGACAGTTCAGCCTGTATATGTTCTTACAAATCACTATTTAGATGAAAAAAGTGACTTCGTTACAGTCGAACTTTTATGTCCAATTTGAACAGTTTATATATAAAATTGCGCAATTGTATAAAAATGTTCAGAAATGGAAACTAAATAAATGAGCAAATATTCTGACATTAATAGCAACGCCAACAATCTCGAGAATGGTAATGGCGAGCCAATAGTCGCGCACGTCGCCCGCCCACCACGTGATGCAGTACGCGAGGGAGGAGAGAATAGACGCGACCATGAAGATGAACCACGGGAACATCAGGTAGCGAGACCACTGCAAAGGGTGCGCACGTGGCCGAGTGGCAAGTGGCCATGAGCCTCGCACGAACAGCCAAGGTTCAATGCCTGTCGTACCGTATGGATGCCATAGATGAGCGCGACGGAGGCGAAGAGCAGAAAGAAGACAGAGATGAGACAAAGTACTTGAACGATGAAGAGACCTGATAAGGGGTTTGTCAGTAACAAAAAGAAAGTATTACAGAACTTGACAACGTAGAATAACTCATCGTTATGCTGACTGTAGCATTCAACCTATTTACCATTTCGCTGCCCGGGGGGTTCTCTTAGAAATCTTAAAAGGTGCTATGATAAAAGTTGCACTACCCATGACACTCTGACGGGATCTATGACTAAGCGACATGCGTAATCAAGGCTGATATATTGAACGAAATAAGATTCATTTGCTTTTCCTGGAATTACTACTTTTGGCATTTTCTGGTCCTTGGACCTCTTGAGGCCTGCGTGGCCCAGTCAATTTGGAACCCGATCTGGTACCCGTGTAGTATCGCTGCTCGGGACTCTGCCAGTAGCTCTCGTAGTACGAGGGCACGTCGTATCTGCCGTACGTGTTGTAGTTGGGCAGCAGCGTGTTCGCAGCTCGATCCATTTCGTACTTGATCGCCGCCATCTGCCAGCCAAAGATGCCTAGCTGTGCGACCGAGTACACCTGTTAGGGAACGGGATGCGGTAGGAGGTTCAAATTGCCTTTGGCGGGAAAATTCATAATTTCAAATTCCGTAGTACGGTAGCAACAGGCAAGGCATCGCTGGCGGCTGGCTGGCATGGCATTGCGTTTTGGAAAGGTTTTTGGTCAAAGCCGTAAATGAATACACGTGTTACGGACTACCCCCGAGCAGCGGGCGGATACGGTAGTTCTTCTCTTCTATATTTTCTTTGCGGGACCCGCGTATTACGCTAGGCTTTTATTGTTCGAACCCTCAATGATAGCAGCTGTCCGCGAGGTGGACGCGCCAACGCAGGGGCAGTAGTACTCGCACTGCAGATTCGACTGTGACATCGTCACGGAGCGGCAGGAGTTCAGCACCTGGGTCTGCCATCCGAACAGGATCAGCGAGGCGAACGAGTACACCTAGAGAGAGTGAGAGGGAGATCTCCTTCTCGCTCTCTTTCTCTCTCGCCCTACGTCTCGCTCTCTCGCGCTCTCTCACTCGATATTTCTATCTCTCTCTTTCTCTCTCTATCTCTGTTACTAGATATTTCTATGTATCTCTTCATTCTCATTCTACATCTGTATCCCCCGTTATTTGTATTCGTCGAACATACCTTTACTATTGCTCTTCTCTCAAATGAAAAGAAAAGGATATTCAGCTGACAAAAAAGCGCTGCAAACAAAGCCACCAGCCGACAGATGCAAAAAATGACAGGAAATTAAAACAAAACAATTTAAAGTATAGAGCGCGACGAACCACGGTCCAAATGCCGATGGTCACCGCTCCATCCTTGATGTTCCAGCAACAGCACGGATTGCATGTTGCTTCGCGTTCTCTCTGCATCTCTGCCCTCTCTAGCTTTCTCCTCTCTCTCTCTCCCTCTCTAATCTCTCTCATTTCTTTCTTCCTTTACTTGACTCCTACTACTGCTTCGTTAAGCAGCTCAAGTCATATCCGTCGTCAATGGAAGATGTGTCGTGTCGTTAATTCAAGCCTGGAAAATATTCCAAAAATAATTCAAATATTTAAGGTCTCCGTAATTATATAAATAAATAAAGAAAGGTATTTTGAACTGTTCAATTTCTCGTCATGCACAGAAAAGAGACCTAGAGCCTAGAGACGCATGAGGAAACTGGTGAGTCATGAGGGAAAGGAGAAATGAGTATGAGGACATGTGACGGAGTGATAAGAAGAGAGAGAGAGAGAGAGAAAGAGAGAGAGGAGAAGGAGAAAAGGGAAAAGGAAGGGATACTGGGAGAAATAAAAAAAAGTGGTGACGCCGCGGCATTCGAAAACAGATGTGAAATAAACGTAGCAATCCAACAATATTGTGTACAACACAATGTAGTACGTACACACAGTGAAGCAGCAACAAACGAATCATAAAAGTGCAAATGCTTCCATTTTATCCTTCTATTTCCCTCTCTCTCTCTCTCGCTCGCGCTCTCCTTCTCCTTATCTCTCAAAACGATTTCCCTCATTGCCAGCTATTTTACTGCCTTGTCGTTCTCATGCATGAAATAATTATCCCTACTCCTTTCCTCCGCAATCTTCTTGGAACAGGCACTACTATTTCTTCATCTTCCTCTCCTCTCGTGCCTCTCTTTATTTCTCTCTCTCTTTCCCGTTGCCTCTCTTTCTCTCTCTCTCTCTCATTGCCTCTCTCTCTCTCTCTCTCTCTCTTTCTCTCTCTGCCCGATCTTCTTTCTTTTGAAGGGCTTGTTATCGTCTTAATGCCCATAAATAAATGACAATGGCTGGCAGTGCAAGCGTCTGAAAGAGCCCGATAAAGAAATGTAGCATTGGCTAGTGATTTGGAGGAGGAAGCCTGAGTCATATACGTAGAAAATATGTTTATGCATATCTTGCATTCTTTCTCCTTTCTCTGCCTCTCCCCTCTGCTCTCCATCTCTCTTCCTCTCCTTTTCTCGTCCCCATTATTTCTCTCACAACTCTCACATACTGTCAGAAACTGTCAAGAAATGCCTATCATTCTCGCCATCTCTCTCTCTCTCTCTCTCTCTCTCTCTCTCTATTCAACCCCTTTCGTAGTCGCCGCAGGCCATTCTTCCTGAGACCCTTTCCTCACCTCTCCTCTCCTCCCTTCAGTATTTGCCTTCACTAGGATTAGACCGGACACGCGCGGTCGCGCAATCGAATGGAGGAGGCTGTTGCAGAAAGGAGAAGAGAAAGGAGAGGGGTGGGTGCATGGCCCCTCACTGACCTCTACGGGGGCCATCAACCGATGGGTACATTTTGAAGGAGCGAACAACACAAAGCTGAGTGTTTACAAGATTTTTTGTCCAATGAATTTTCGACCTAGTTTTCAGTGACTTAAAAATAGCTTCAATTTTTGCAAAATAATTTTTCACGGCGTTTTCACAGATTTTGCTCATACTGTATTTTTCCTTACGTTGCGAACAAAGTACTTTTCTAACCATAAGTGTTGTAGTAATGCTAAGATTAGTTTCAACGGCTATAAGTGATAAGTCATAGATACCGCTCTCATGGTCAACAATATACTATTACTATTTACACCATGTATTATGAGGTAACGAATTATGGAGAGAGGGAGAAAGAGACGCAGAGAGGGGAGAGAGAGTTAGGGAGAGGGATATAGAGAAAGAGGGAGAAGGATGGGGATGGAAAGAGAGCAAGAGAGTGAGCCGCTGTATCGGTTCAAAACAACAGTGATCTATGGAGATTATTCAAAATAGCTACTATGTCAGAGATAATACACTAACGTGAGATTTACAAATTCAGCAAACCTAAGTGTTATTGCAATGCTTCTAACAGGGGTGGGCAAAAACCGGCCCGGGCCGGCCCGCCTTCCTTGCGGGCTGGGCCGGCCCGGCCCGTGGGGTGAGCGGGCCGGGCCCGGGCCCGCCAAATTAGCAACAGGCCGGCCCGGGCCTATGTAAAAACGGGCCCGGCCCGGCACGGCTCGTGGGGTACGCGGGCCCGGGCCCGCCAAATTAGCAACGGGTCAGACCCCGGCCCCCCCCCGGCCGCCCACCCCTGGCTTCTAATACAATTTGATGCTAGTGGACTTCGTTCCATAGCATCAAGCTGTGCCACTTTATCGAGAAACGAAAATTTGGACGAATAATTATTGGACTGAAAATTTGGACACCAAAACCTAGTATACTCAGAACAGCTCAAGCTTATGACAACAACAAAAGTGGAATCAATCAATAAAGCATTGCTTACAAACAAAATGTTTTATAAATAGAACTATTTAAGTGTAAACAAATTGCACACTTTTCAAATGCAGAGCTAAGAGTCTCCTGCTATGTAATTTGAAAACCTTTATTTTTCGCTTCTCGTACACTCGCTGCTCTCTGGTTGTGAAAGTGATCCGAAATACTTTCCTGTTCTCAACCTGGCTATGATCAGCAAGTGTTTCTAGCAAGTGTACATATGAATGTACACATCTAGATCTTCAGCTTATTAAAATGGCCAGTTCGACCTACAGTGAATAGGACGATGGAGAGAGCGGGATAAAGAGGGAGAAAGATAGATAAGGTAAAGAGAGAGAGAGAGAGAGAGAGAGAGGGAGAAAGAGGTGAAACAGAAAGTGACACGAGTTGGCATGCTTGTTTGCACTGCTTTAGGTCCACAGGATGACTCACGATCCCTCGGATAGGGAAATGTAGAAAGAGAAATATAGAGATACAGATAGAAAGAGAGAGTGATAGAGAAAGAGAGTGAGAGAGATAGTAAAGCTGACTAGGAGAGAAATTGCAGATTATTTAGTAGGCAGCATAGCATGACTAATCGTCGAGATGCAGGGAGAACGTCAGTAAAGTAATTAATAAGCAACAACTATTATAATATTAATAAAAATATTATTATTATTATTTCTCAATAGTTGTTCGATAATAATAGGAAACGAATATTATGGAAAGGAAAGTAAGAATGTCTCATTAATCGATCACACTGATTCCGGAAAGCGACGGCAGAAGAAGCTGGCTCCATCGCGAAGATTGTACTAACCAGCATGGACTTTCTCTCTCTCTCTCTCTCTCTGCTTCTCTCTCTCTGCTTCTCTCTCTCTCTCTATATCTTTCCCATCTCTCGCTGTATTTCAGCCCCTGAAGCAGTCGACAGGCAGCGGGCGATCCTCGAGAGCATACCTTCTGTGTGTGTAGAGAAGAGAGGGCGAAATGTTGTCCGAGAGAATGAGAGAAAGAGAGAGAAAGGAAAGCGTAGTAGCTTGTGACTCAGCTAGAGTGTCACACAAGTATTCCCCTAAGGCAACCTACCGGGTGGTGCACTATGCAAATGCGAGTGCAACAAGCTGGATGAGGAAGCAGCGAGCCATATATGATGAAGGGTCAGTGCTATGAAGATGAAGAAAAGGAGGACCAATGCGTATATAAGTACATATTCTTATTAAACATTTTTTTAAACCTTTTTTTGTTCATAAAAGTTTTTTAATTACCTTGATATAGGTTTTTTTGTGGAATGATCCGAATTGAATTTCATTGAACAAGTGATATAGTGAGATCGAGAAAACGAACGAGTGAGAGAGATAGAAAGCTAGAAAAGTGAGACAGCAAAAAAGGCGAGAGAGAGAGAGAGGGAGAGAGAGATGAAGAAAGATAGAGACAGTAAGAGAAAGTGATAGAGACAAGGATAGAGAGGGAGAAATAGCAGGTCGGATACGATCATAGAGGATAGTCATAAATAGTAGAGGGAGGGGTGTTGAAGAGCGAGTTGAAAAGCAGTCATGGAGACTTGTATGTGTGTGTGTGAAGAAGTGTGGGCGGTGACGACGAAGCGACTGACTTGCATGCTGATAAGGAAGAAAGTGGCTCAGGGGAAATGGGGCGATAGAGAGAGAGGGATAGAGAGAAAGAGAGACAGGGAGAGAAAAGGGAGAGAAAGACGGGACAGAAACAAACACTTGCAAACAGAGAAGTGAGAGAAGAATGAGAGATAGGAAGAGGGAAGAGACATCATGATTCAGGCAAGAGATTGAGCAAAAGGACCCATTATGGTAGAGTGGGAGAGATAGAGAGGGAGCGAAATGGAGAAAGAGAGAATATAGAAGTGAGGATAGCAGGAAGAGAGACATAGAGAAGAGATTGAGGTAGATATTGGCAGAGAAAAGGGGCAACGTTTTCCTCGCCAGGCTAGTGATAGGCATCGGCATGGTTCTGATGACAGCCGGTCCCGAAATGGAAGGGAGCGCCTGACAGTGGGTTTCACTGTCAAGCTCCTCTCTGTCTCTCACATTATTCCCTCTCTCTCATTCTCTCGCCATCTCTTTCGATAGTTCTCACTATCGCTCTTCCACTTTCTCTCTCGCTATCGCTTTCTCTCTCTCAATCTTTTTTCTTCTCTTTCGCTCTCTTTCATATCACTGTAAATCTTTTCTTTCATCGCCATTCCAATAAACTCGAATAGAAAACAGCATTCTATGGAGTAAAAAGTATGCAATCTGTTTTGATGCAACTGAAATGGTCAGTACAAGAGCAAGAGGTAAACAATTTGCAAATCAGAAGAGAGAGGGGGGGAGAAAGAGAAAGAGAGAGAAAGTGTGAGAGATAACGAGCGCGATGTAAACAAATATTACTTCTAGAAATCTGTACGACCGTTTGTGTCTAACTGGTGCGTGTTGAGCCGTAAATCTGCCATAGTATATTGCATCCATCTGCCGCTCGTAAAGCAAGCAGCCCGAGTTCGATGCCGGTGAAGACACAAACCCCTAATACCAGAGATAACCATGCAGGCTATGATTAGTCTTTCTGAGGCAGAATTTTCCCCTTTTTGATGTAACGTAAAAGAAAAATATAAGACTTTCCACAACAATTACGTCCACTAATGTAAGGGAGCGAAAATCGCCATAAAGGGTATAACAGTCGAATAAACAAATAATTAGATGGAGGCAGACAGCTTTATACATACGTCATTCATTTAAAATGTGGACGGGTGGGCGGAGTCTAAGTGGACGTCAAAGGGGCGCTCGATCGAAACCGGCGTTGTAATCGGCATTGTCACGTAACGCCAGTCGCAGCAGACGCGTCTCTTCCAGAATCATCGAGAGCATGCGAGTCTGGCGACGGGAGTTCGCCACGAGTTCCTGGGAAGAGAGAGAGAGAGAGAGAGAGAGAAAGACAGAGAGACAAATAGAGAGAAAAGGGAGAGTACTTACAGAGAGGAGTGTGGTGTGAGTTTCCTCGGATGAAGTTGCCGGCCGAGCAGAAGTGGCCATGGCGGGGGTGGGAGCAAGTGGCAAAAGTGGAAGAAGAGGAGGAGTGGAAAGCCCCTGCGGCAGATGCAGGGAAGAGGGGTGAACTTGTTGCACCTGGACAACCAGCTTCTTCTCGACATGGCAGTGCAGAGGGGGCTGTTGAACTGAGGAGCGAGCCTCAGGGGCAGTTGCTGGCGGCTGCGCCTGCTGGCATGGCGTGGAAGGAGTCGAACACTGGCCAGCCTCGCCGTTCTCATGCCGAATTCTAGAGACATCTGCAAGAAATACTTTGACATGCTATGTAAGAATATTTAATAGGTACATTTGATGATTCGAAAATTTTTATATAGGTTATTAATTTAAAAATAGTAAAGTGTTTAACGGAAGCGGTAAACAGCACTTAAACATACATACCTTGACGAGGACGCTTTATTGGGATCTCTTTAGGGCGTTTGGCCGCAATCTGCAAGCTCTTCTTAAACTTTTAATTGTTATTACCGCAGTATGTAAAATAAAAGAGAGGATGCTTCATTTCTCATACAATATGGTGTTATATTACGAAGCTAAATCATAAATTATGTGTTGAATGGCCTGCCTTACTTTCTTGTCAAAAAATTAATTACTTCGAGACTTAAACAATAATTCCAGATCTACTTACGAAAAATAAACTCGAAACAAATAAGCAACGGATTAAACCGTTATTTGAGTATTTCAACCGTTGTTTGAGAAGTTGTTTCGCTCGATGGATCGGCGGCCACATCATCCTCGTCTTGATCTGACATCTGATCACACGACTCTGAAAGTTTTTAAGTTTAATCTTTTCTTTTCGCCACCCATATACATACATATGTATGTGATCAGATAAAGTTGTACGCCCGTATGAGCCCGATTTTCAAATTCAGGTAAGAAATTTTTTGTTAAACCTAATTAAAGCAGTAGTAAACCTAAATATCCGATTCAATGAATCAGTTGATCATGCACCAATTTCTCGAACAACCGGGCTCAACGGCCGGCCAGAAGCTGCATAGTCCCGACCAGGCCCACAAAATGGGTCCGCCGGCACATCTGGCCGGTGCGGGCCAACCCGTTGGCATCTCACATTAGGATCTTATATATTAAACATAATACATACAGGAATAAGAATATGCATTCCAAAAGTATGAATTTCTCTGAATGGTAATCTAGATATATGTTTATAAGGGGGAAAAAGCGAAAAATTAAAAGAAATAAATTGTTATCTGAAAAAAAACCTGTATGCGATAGTGTCCCGTGCATCTCCTTTGGCGCCGAGCCACCAGCTGAACTCTATATAAGAAATAATGTAGGTTATAAATACATAAAATACTCTTATATTAATAAGTTGAAGTGCATTTTACAAGAAAAGCTTGAAATAATTAGTAAAATAAATAAGGATAGACAAACTAAACAGAATATTCAATTTAAAAATTCTTCTAACTTTTGTGGCTTCCCTTGGCAAGTCCTCCTCCAGAGGCAAATTTTCGTTGTAGAGAAAATTGTAGAGCATCACCATTGATGTCTAAGAAAGGATAATGTAACAGACAAAATACAGGAGATATCATCGGTGCTAAAAAAAATATAGTCAATTTCAAAAACAATACGCAGCAGATAAATAATAAGTAAAATCGCAATTAAACGAAGATTGTAGGCTTACCTTCAGAGCTGGGAAGCGCAGGAGATACTGTTGTCGGTTCTTCGCGGGCATTCTCGCGGCCTCAAATATATGCGCATACATATCTGCGCTGTTTGGATGCATTACTTACTGTTTTGCATTTTGACAATCATTTTGGGTAGGCAAATGTGAGAAAAAGTCTCCCATTATTTACAAAAATAAAATGAACTAGAAATAATCAGAAAAAGAAAAGGACCACTGGTGCGTAAAAAGTAAGAAACCTCAAGGGCGCGCTGTCGGAAGCGTTTGATGGACTGCTTGAGATGCTGGAGATGGCGCCGGACGCGTTCGAAGCTGAAGACCTGGCCGATCTCGCGCTGCAGCTCAGAATCCAACTCGGGCATCTTGTCGCGGATATCTGCAGGTATTTTTACCTTATGTTTTTTATTGCTTTTCCAATATAATCGATAATTTTTGACCCTCCATAACATTTTTAGAAAATTAATCTATGCATATTTTTCTTGCTTGTTGAGATGAAGAATACTGTACATTCGGAGTAAGAAAGATGTTTTTCAAGAAACACAATTTTCCGTTGTTTCTTACTTGTTGCAATTGTCAACGAGTATAACTTGAAGTATTGAAAGTGTAGCTGTCGGTCGAGGAGTCAAAGTCAAACAGGAGTTCCCGATTCCCTGGCTCGAGCAGAAAACGGGCGATCACGACTGATGCTTCCTAAACCAGTCCTGAATTTCGTAATCGACATTCGTTACTCAGTTATTAAATCGGCAATATAAAGTACGCAATTTGAGCTAACTTCTATCATTCATAATTACATAGAGAGCGAAAAAACGAGGAGAATAGTTTGTTTGACAATAAATCTTTTTCATATGTTTTTGTTGCATCGAAGGAACGAGACAAAGCCGACCCCGTAGATGTACTGCTGTTTGGCTTCCGCTCTACGCCTCTTTCGCGCACGACGGGAAGAGGAGTCCTCGTTAATCTGCATAGATATATTTATAATTACAAAATGTTTAATCCTTTAGAAAAAGACACAGTGCTATTAAGAAAGAGATAATAGATTATGGTAATAATTAAAATTTGATGGTCACCTGTCTCGCACGTTAGTATAGTTTTTATACATGAGTTATGGCTAGCCAGTTTAAAACTCTAATATCCATACTACTTTAAAATCAAAAAGTTATGGTGCATAATCGAGAAAAAAATAAAACATTGTATAACAATTAGTATAACTTGTGTAATTGTAACAAAAAAAACCGCGAGCACCGCCGCCGCCAGAGGCGGAGAAGTGGAGGCGGCGGTGTTGTGATAGATGCCATATTGGCTTCCCTGCTGCTCGCCTCCTTCCATGTCCTCATCCTTTGGCACTCCCTCACTCGCAAACAGCTCCTCATTACTGCTGTTTCCCAGCATGACACGACTCTGAAAAAATGAAAAGTTCGTCAAAAAAATTGCCATTCTGTTCTTGATCAACGTTATATATTGAGGCAATATATTGAGGCAACAACATTTGCAAGCAACAGAAAGGAGGGCGAGCTTCAAAAATGTGTGAGACAGAATATGCTCTCCCTCTCTCTTTCTCTTTTCCCTCACGCACTCTCTCTATCTCTTTGTCTCTTCTTCTGGGACACAAGGCCGCGTTGTGAGCGAGTGCGTGCTGCTCTCAAGCCTATGACGTCTCTGCTTCTCTCATCTCTCTATGCGAGAAGCACGCAAGCTTGCTGTTCTCTCTCTATCTCTCTCTCTCGCTCCCTCGCCCTCTCTCTCTCCCTCTCTCTCTTTCCTTCTCTGCTTGTGAAGTGGGCGATGCCGCCACAGGACACAAATGATGCGGAAATGTGCGCACGAAACAAAAATCAATATCGCGCTGTAGCGAGAGAGCACAGGAATAGAGAGAGTGAGCAGAGAAACGATGCAACACGCAAAAATCTTTGAACGCACATACATATCACAAGTAAGTGCGAAATGTCAAACTGATGAAGTTAACAAAGTCCCGCATTTTTGTTAGGTTCTCAAGTCGACAAGAAAAGTCAATTTTAATTTGTTCCATGCTCTTCATAGTTCTCCTTTGTCTTTGTCGATGTCAATATTTTGGGTCGGTATGATTTTAAAAATTTAGGGTGTTGACTCAGTATAACAAAAAATATGTCAACCGAAGCTTCATTTGAAATTTTTTTCATATTTAGATACAGCATCATTACGCGAATCTTCTCAGCCAATGAACATGATTAGGTATGATTTGGTGACTTCCCTTATCAATGATAAAAGCTCTTATTTTATTGTTTGGGGATGTAGGTAGAGACAAAATAATGGTACAGGAGAAACAGCATTGTAAAATATAAAAAATGAAATTTTTACAAGCAAAAACTGGTAGCTTTTTATCAAATGATTAGAAATTATCGAATTTTTCTCTATACGCAAAGTAATGTATCATTCTAAATATTTTAGTCTTTCCTAGGGTAATAGTTATAAGCGAGGATACATTTGTTTCCCTCCGATGCATCCGATCCCTCCTTGGTGGTGGACTGTATGTGCATGAATGCATTGTCAAACCGGAATTAAACCGGCAAATCGACAGGAAGTGTAAATATGAATAGAAAATCAATCGTTCCGGAAGGTGTCATCGACATCGACAAAGACGTTAAGAGGGCAATTTTCAATAATAAGAATAAGATTCTTATCCTTATTATTTTAATATTATTATCACTAATGTTAATTTGAAATAGGTAATTTTGCCTTTTCAGATTGGAATCCCTTTCTATCGAATTGTTCCAGCTGCTTCTCTTGCTCTCAATTAAAACTCACCAGCAAACATCATTGCATGCCAACCACCCACCCCCACCGCCTTCAAATGCATGATAAACTTTAATTTCAGCATGAGGAATATCAGCACGTGGTTGGAATAGCAGGAATTAATAAATAGATGGCTTTGTTCTCCCTTTGAAAGCTACGAAGTCTGCTCATCTTTCCGTTCTTTCCCATTCCCTCGCGATCATTCGGCTCCTTTCATTTGCAACCAAGCACATAAACGTTGCAAAAGAAATTGCAAGAAGTGTCTTCTGTTTGTACTTTGACTCCGCCGTCATCTTTCACGAGATACTGTGCATGCCAAGTGTTCTGAATAAAATAATTTATTAATTCTATGGAAAATTTCCTCCTTCAGGGAAAATATTATTATTAATCGAGCACAAAAAAGAGCTCAAGCCATTATTTTCAACACTCCCAAAAACCGAGTTCGTTTAAAAATGTCTAGCAGCCACCTCGCCTACGTTTTACATCTGCCTGAATGTGTCAAGAGAAAACAATAGAAAATGACCGCAATTTAAATATGCGCATACTTAATGGCACAGTCATCAGAACAATCGTCAAGAATAATGAGTCAATCGATGATTTCTTTTCTTTTTTTCTATTTTCTCTCTGTAGGCCAGTATTGGCCCGGATTCAACGACAACTTCGTTCACGACGGCGGAAAGATCCCTCTTCTTCAACGTCTTCTCCAATAAACACCTGAACTGCGTTTCAACACACGCGAGAGAGGCAAAACAGTTTATCCTACATACATGAGGAATATATGTATGTAGATCTAGAAGGAAAAAGTGGACAAAATGTAACTTAAATGAGCGGAAAAGTATTTCTTATGCTCCTAAGACAGTAACCCATTACATTTTCTAATGGGTAGACTTTATTTTCCTTGTTTAAGTTCTGTTTTAGTAATTCTTTTCTGCATACTTTGAACTCTGATTTACTGGGGTGGGGGGGGGGGGGTTGGAGCTCACCACTCGCTCGCTCAGACATTAACAATGTCTTTTCGTGCGTCGGGCGCTATGTCGCCTAGCCACTTCCTTAGGCTTGTCAGCTAGAGAAGGAAAGAATTGCAGGTAGAGACAAACACTCCACCACCTCCCACACGAGAACAATACAAATCGTTATAGAGCAGAGCTTGGAACAAAAAAGGTATATTAGCGCGTTCAGCAATTCACATGGTGTATTCAGCCATTTTGGTTTTTTTTTTATAATTTATAATTACTTTCATAATCCCCTGTAAAGTTCTGGTTCGCTATCTTTTAGTTGCTTTTCACATCGATCCGAAAAATATAACTTTGAGCAAATCTCTGCGACTTTTCCAGTTTATTTAAGTGGTTTTTCTGATTTATTTCATCTTTATTCCCTATAGCAGACGTTCTCTTGCAAAGTGCGCTTCCTCATCTCTTTCTTTTTCTTCCTCTTCTTCTCGTATGATTCAAGTGTCTGCACCGAACAAGAGATCTTTGGCGCAGTTTCCATGCCCTCCTTTTGCTAACTTCCGTCTTTTTGTTACTTTCCTCAGTGAGAGGGAAAGATTGAGAGAGGGCGAGAAGGTGAGAGTGAGAGAGTGAGAGACGATGAACGCGATAGGGTGCGAGAATAGGAGAGTCCGAGAGAAGCAGACAAAGAAAAGCGGTAGATGAAAAAAGGGACAAGCCGAGTGCAGCAACAAAGTGCGCCAATAAATAAGGCTTCGAGTAGACAACGCCTTCCCGCTCAACTTTCATCGCTTATTTAGCTCTTTCTCTCTCGATATCTCTCTCTCTCTCTCTCTTTCTGTATGTCTCTCTCCTTCTCTCTTTCTCTCTGCCTTCTCTCTCTTCGCTCTCTCATTCTCTCTCTCATCTTCTCCCATTCTCTCTCTCTCTTTCACTTTCTCTCTTCCCTCTCTCTTTCCTTCCCGCTCTCATTCTCTCTCACCCTCATCCTCGTTCTCTCTCGCCACTTTTACCGCCATGTTCTATATTATCTCCTTCACATTAATATATCTCATCTTCTTTTATTTCGTGGCCGGCTAATATATTGTTTTCAGAGTAATTTGCCTGACCTCACAGAGTGTATGCATGTATTGAAATAGCCGGATAGGGCCTTGACGAAAAGACGCTCCAAAGAGGAATTTCTTTTTTTAAAGGTTTTTAAAAAAAGAATCTTCCAAGCCAAAAATTTGTTCAAAAATATAGGAGTAAGAGAGATATCAAGAGGAAGGAATATAAATTGCAAGTGAAATCAGGGGAAATTCTTTGGTTGACCAAAAAATGCACATGAACAAGCTATGGAAGTAGAGGAGGAAGGCGACTTGCTGGGAGCGAGAAAGTAAGGGATGGAGAAAAAGAGAGAGAGGAAGAAGTTTAAAAGTTTGAGACAAAAATAGTCGCCCAAAAAAATGCTGATGAAGTGCAGAAGACGGGTGAAATGCTCAAGTGAAAGTTGAAATGATAGAGGGAGAGATTGAGGGAGAGAAATGAGAAAGAGAGAGAGAGAGAGAGAGAGAGAGAGAGAGAGAAAGAGAGAGGAGGAGGAAGTGAGAGCGCAAAGTTGAGCAGATAAAAAAGTAGATAGCGAACGTCTCCCTCGCTCCAGATGACTTATTCAGTACTGTGTCTATGCAGGCATCTATCCCCTCGACCACTTCCCATGTTTCGATCAAAGGAAAATTATGTGCATGGAAACCAGAGAGAAAGAAAAAGAGAGTGGAGTGAGAGAGAGTGTGAACGACAGAGGGTGAGAAAGCGAGAGATATTAGAGGGACAGTGAGAAAGAGTGGGACAGAGAGAGTGTGAGAAACAGAGAGATACTGGATAGTCAGAGAACGAGTGGGAAGAGAACGGGTGAAAACTATAGATATTGAAGAGAGACGGACTACACTTAGAGAGACGAAGTCAGAGTGCAAGAGCTTCTTTTAACATAACCCAAAAAGCCCGTCCTGACTTCCACCCATTCCCCATATCTACATATACGAATTTTATGCACATATTTATGTATGTATTTCGTAGAATTTTTCTCGCTCTTTAATGGAATCTGTAATTTATCAAACTTCGCTTAGATAATTTCTTATTAGCAATAAGGTAAACTTAATAAAAAAACATCATGTTTCTGCGAATCGTTTGGGATGACCTTCTGCTAGCTCGCTGGGGATCGCATCAGGGAGGTCACTTCAATTATGAAAGAATGAAATCTGCCACAAGAGTGTAAACAGTACAGTCTGTAGCTCTCTCTCTCTCTCTCCCTCACTCTGTTTCTCTCACTCTGTGTCACTTTTTACTTTCTCTCTCTCTCTCTTTCTCTCTCTCTCCATTTCCTTTCTTTCCCTCTCTCTGATTCTCCCTCCTTGTAGATATCTCCCTCTCCGCTTAATTCCTTGCTATTCACTCTCGCTGCCTCGTCTCTCTTCTTCCCTACCTCGTTTCCTTCCACTTTCTTCCCCATCTCTGTCGTCGTCCTCTGCCGATTTTTCTAATACAATCGTTTTTTTGGGAACTTTTACCTCCTTTACCAACACTTAAATTGCCATTCGAACTCATAAATGTTTGTACTCGGTGTTCCTTTTCATTGTTTTCGATATTTGATTTCTACCTTTCCACTTTATCTTACTTCTTTTCCTTTTTCGTCCTTTATCTTTCTCTCTCTCTCTCTCTCCACTTCTACCAATCTCTCCATCTATTCATGTCTGTCTATTGTATCCTGAACTCCCAATGGACCCTGCTTGTGCGCATCTTTTGAGTAATCTAATCACACTCTTCCGTCTAGTCTCATAGCCACATCCTTTGCTGTCTAATTCATCCCCCTCTCTCCTCTCTCTCTCATTCTCCCTCCTCTATCTCTACGCCGTCCTTACACCCTCATTCCCTCTGTCTCTCTCACGCTCTCTTTCTCATTCCTCTGTATCTTCCAGTGTCCGCTGTATTCGTTCCTCTCTCTTTCAAGCTGAGCTCCTCATCTTCTTACTCATCTTCTTCCTCATCTTTATCTTGCCTGATCGCATATGATCTCCAGAGATTGTCTGCTTTCCATACCTCAGGGGAGATACAACACAGTGATGATGCTCTTGGCTCTTGCCCCCTGCCGTCGCCCTCCCCCCCCCCCCCCTAAGCCACGGAGAGGACAAGAACGGCGACCGTGCAGCCCCCACATGCGTGCGTGGTTCTCTCTCAGCCTCTTCGACCTCTTTCGAAGCCCTCCCCCCTTTTCACCCTTGGGATGCGGTCCCTCACGTGTTACGAAGGATATCGCTCAGATAAGAATGGCGCCCAATCCATCAAAAGCTCCAGCTAAACGTCTCAGCTTTTACGCGACGAGCAGTTTTTTAGAGGCCTAGCGCATTCATGACCTGGATGTTGCATATCTTTTTCTCGCTTATCCGTAACCACTGCTCTCTCAGGCTATCTATTCATCTCTCTCTCTCTCTCTCTCTCTCTCTCGAGAGAGAGAGAGAGAGAGAGAGAGAGAGAGACATAGAGAGAGAGACGCTTCTTCTTTTGCTGCTCGGCCTTCCTTGTCAACATCATCATGGTGGTCTCCGGTTTTTTTCCTGATTTCCTTCTCTCAGACGCCAAACAAGAAGTGGTCGTCGTTTGAATTATTACTGTTTTGCTTCCTGGTAAGTAAAAAAAATTTCTCAAATATATCTTGAGCCCTCTGACGACGCCCCTCTTCAGGCATTATATTTTATTTCGTGATGAGAATGCCAATCCTTTCCCTCAGGCACATTTCCTGAATTTAATTTTCCTCCCGCGATTTCTCTTTCTTTCATCAACATTTTTCTCGATATCCATTGCTAATTTTTTTGGAGAACCTCCATCGTCTCTCCCCGTTCACTCCTACATACCTCGAACTCGTTTAAGATGCTCTTTTTTATATTTTCTTCTGCCTCTCTCTTTCCTCATCGGTCTCTCTCTCTGTCTCTCTCTATCTCTCTCTCTCCCTATCTTTCTCTTCTCATCTCTGTTTCGCGGAAGTTTTAAAACCATGGAGCAATGGGATCGGCACTTCTCATGCCCTGCTTCTCTAGATGTCCATTTCTCTATCATTTTGCTTTCTCTGTCGAAGCCATATCATAAACCCATAAAATTTCTCCGAGACGGAAGAGTGTAAGGAAATTATCTTAACAAACAAAAACGAAGATAATAAACTTACGCTCTTGTGATGCTTTGTTATGCGAGAAGGGAGAAAAGTAGAGAGGGAGAGAGAGAGAGAGAGTGAGAGAGAGTGAGAGAGAGAGTGAGCGATATTAGAGAGTGCGAGATAGAGAGAATAAGAGAGAACTACATAGATGTATAGACAGGATCTTGACAAGATGCCGCTCCCTTCCGCATTACACTAATTTCGTTCTGGCTAGACATCAGTCAATAGGTACATATGTACATACATTTGTATGTAAGTACATTCATACACATTTCTTTTCTTGTTATTAGGAAAGCGGTTATTCGTAGTGTCTCGAGTTACAAGAAGGAAGGGCTGTAATGTCATGATGGCAGAAGCTTTCTTCGCTTACAGTCGTTGGCTTGAAGAAAACAGAGAAATATTTATTTTTTAATTATTCTGGAATCTAGTGATTATAATCTTTCAATCTTTACACAAAGACATTTTGATAGTGCACGAACAAGAAGAGATGCATTCCATTACATATTAACAATGCCACTCTGTTGTTGACAGTAAATCATTGGTAGACGAATCTAGAGAGCAGAACCTGACTGAGTGAGTCTGAAGAATCCCACCACCCGACTGGGCAAGGAAGTGAAACATGCATACATATGTAAGTATATCATACAGAGAGAGAGAGAGGCGGCGAGAGCGAGAGACTGGGGAATGAGATGGTGAGAAATTTGGTTAATAGATATGAGTGCGGTTGAATCACATGTATGTACATACATTCATACATATGTATATATATTTCGTTCATCTCCTACAATGAAGACAGCGCAGAACAGAACGATCTCAGGTTAGTGAGACTGCAAGAAGTTCCCCTTCAAGGGGACATCCTGCTTAGATTGAACTCAGAGACATTGGCCGGCTAAGAAGCTTGGCCTTCTCGCATCTTCCCCCCTCTCTATCTCCCTCTCTCTTTCTCTAACAGTTCTTAGTGGCTTTTCTCTTTCTGTCACCTTCATTCAATATTCTTTCCTAAATCACCCAAGTGCCTCTTTTCAATACTACTTTTCTCTTTCTCTCTCTCCCTCTATCCATCTCTCTCCCTCTCTCTCTCTCTTTGCCTTTGCTCCCTGTTTTATGAGATTTCCCCTTGTTTTGCTTCCTGCAACCCGAGACCATCCTAGTCATGGCTGTCCAGGTTCTGCTCTCTCTCCCATACATCTTCATCTTGCTTTTTCGTCTTCTCCCTCTCTTCACTCAACGTCATCGCCCCGCAGGCGTCTCATATAAAAAAGGCCTGGCCGTTCCATCTATTCAGGCTATTATCTAAGGAGAGAACATGGGAGAGTGAGAGAAAGAGGGATTGAGAGAAAGTGAGTGAGACTCATAGAGATAGATGAGGGGAGCAGAGAGAAATACATTGTGCCTATGTATGCATGTACAAAGAGAACGGGCGGAAAGTCAATGCAGGGTTGGCTTTTCCTTTAATCACTCGATAATTGGCCAACGCCCCGAGGCGATATGCACAGCTATCAATAAATAAACAGATGCACGCCGTTCCCGCGTTTCTTTTTAGCTCATTTTTCTTCACTTCTGCTTGCTCAAAATGGCATTTGTTTACAACGGAGGGATGTGGTTACGAGTCAAGATGCATATGTTTCCTTCAGTCTTCACACACAGAATTTATCTTAAATCGAACCCTTATACTCAGTCCAGAAATCTTGCGACACTTGCTGTCTACTCTAATTGTGGGTTCATGCCCTTGTGCAGTTTCAATTTCCACATCTTGGCTATTCGTATGTCTCTCCTTATCTGTTCATATGTAAGGATTTTATTATTAAATCTTTTTATATGTATGAATTTGTATGTCACTTTTCATGGCTTCTTCACTGACTTCTGCACTCAATCTAGTCCCTGAGAGATTGCTTATCCTTTTTGGTTGTCCAATCTCCTACTCTCCCAGTGGACTGCTGTATAATATGACCCCCCCCCTTGCAGCTCTTTCCTCTTCGCCAGCGCTCTGCTCTCCTCGTACTCTCAAAATAGACCAGAGCATGCCCGAATAGAAGGGATGTTCTCGCGGATCGTTGCCCAATCCACGATCTCCTCTCGATCTCTGCTTCTCTCTTGCTCACTACTACCATATCTCTTTTTTCTCTGCTTATCTCTTCTCTCTCTGACTTTATCCTTCTTATAGCATCGCGCATGCACAAATTTCTCTGACATATTTTGGTTACACGGCTAAAAACTTCTTTTTCTCTCATGTATGTAGTGTACTCTTTTCATAACTATTTCTCTCTCGCTCTGTCTCTCTCACTCATTCGTTCTCTCTCTCACACTCTGAATTTTGCTTCTGATTTCGGTTGTGACTACAAACCACAAATGAAATATTTAACATGCTACAGCAGTGTTTGCTGGTATGAAATGCACCTGGTTCCAAAAATATGGGATTATTTCCATGCAAGCATTGAATGAACTTGTGATGAAATATGTAAAATAAAATACATCTCATTGATGATGAGGAAGCGAGAGAGAGAGAGCAAGAGAGAGAGCGAGAGAGAGAGAGAGAGATCGTGAGAGAGAGAAATCGAGAGAGAGAGAGAGAGATCGTGAGAGAGAGAGAGAGAAATCGAGAGAGAGAGAGAGAGAGAGAGAGAGAGAGTTTGTAATCTTCAAAATTTGTTGCTCATTTATCTCACACCATTTCATGATTGGTTTCTGAGAAATATACGGATAAAAGACTGCTAATGTTCTGCCAAGTCCTTGAATCCTTCGAAGTTGTAGTAAAACGGAGTCGTGAATCAGAAGAAAGAAAGAAAAGTTTCCTCTGATATTTCACTCTCTCCCTCTCACCCTCCTTCTCTCCCTTTCTCTCTCCCCCTGCCCTCTCTCTCTCCCTTTTCATTGTGCCCCTGTCAGACTTAATCAATTAGCGACCTTTCTTCTGGCCGGTTCTACTTGGGAAAAATTCTAATTTATTGAAATGCGTAAACAAAATATGAATAACTATTGATACCGTCTTCGTATATTGCCAACGAGAGGGCTCATTTCTCTCCTCTTCATCTCACTTCCTCTACTTGTACTGATAGATAAAGGATGTGTGATGAAGGACGATTATGGATCGAACACAGGCGTGTACTCATAGGACTCGCCACGAAAACAAGCTAGTCGGAAGTGGAAATTAATTATTGAGCCGTTACGGAGCAAGTACATTTACGAGTATTTATCATGGAATTCTTTCTCTCTCTCTCTTTTTCTCTCACTCTCCCTCTCTCTCGCTCCTTCTCAACCTGAGCTCCTATTCCTCCTCTTGTTCTTTTTTATGCTCCTCAACATGAATGGCCCGCCCCTTTTCAGCGATTTGCTCTCTCGGTCTCCCTCCTGTGGCTAGCGAATTGTTGCTGACGGCTTCGACAACTCTTCCTATCAATAACGCAAGTAATGACAGTCTGGCACTGTCATTACTTGCGTTATTGATTTAATATTCGTCATTAATCTCATGCTAGAATTATTGATCGTATTTAGATTGCCTGAAGCTGGTCGAAGGAATGGCGATGTGCGCGGGCGACCCGTCCCTCTTCGATCTGAGCAACAACAGAACGGTCGCGATCCTCGAGGCACTCTGGACATTCAACAAGTTTGGCATTTCTTTCATTTTCTCAACATTTAATTTTGAATTAGTTCTCTTTTGCCTCAATGCCACTTGCGCTTTTGAAAGAGAAGGCTAAACAAAATGCTGGAGCATTTAAATAGATTACAGTTGTGTTCTGTGCTCTTTTGACATATACACAAGTATTATTATTGCAATAATCTGCAGTCACATATTCTTCTGCAAATAATCTATACAATTGTGCAATTTGCTTGCTTGAACTTATCTCTCTCTCTCTCTCTCTCTCTCTCTCTCTCTCTCTCTCTTTCTCTCTCTCTCTCTCTCTCTCTCTCTCTCTCTCTTGCACTCTCAGTCTTTCACTTTTATCATTATATTTTACGTCATGCTTTAAAAAAATTGAAGCTAATTCAGTCAGCATTCATCTCACTGTCAAGGCTATTTTTTAAGTTGAAAATTATCCTTCTCTTTCTCATTAGTTGACAGAGATCTTTCAACGAGCCATTTCAATGCGGCTGTTTACAAGTGATTCAAAGGAAAAATGGACGAGCAGAAAGATAGAGACAGCGAGAGAGAGCTCTCTCTTTTTGAAAGAGAAGGAGAGAGAGAGAGAGAGAGAGAGAGAAGGAAAATAGAGAGAGAGGAGGGAGACCGAGAGAGGGAGACAGAGTCAAAAGAGGTTTGTTTCTCGAAAGCGATGTCATCTCCACCTTGTGATAGATAGTATGTAATCATCTTTCATAGAAAATGATTTCCATGTTTGTCCAAGATGAATAAAGATGCAACGAGTTAAACATGCGAATTTTGATAGATAATATTTCGGGTTCTTTATACATGGCTCTCTCTCTCTCTCTGTCTCTCTCTCTCTCTCTCTCTCTCTGTCTCTCTCTTTCTCTCTCTTTCTCTCTTACCTCCCTCTCTTTCTCTCTCCCTCTCTCTTTCTCTCTTACCTCTCTCTCTGTCTCTTAACTCCCTCTCAGTCTTTCTCTCTTCTCTCTCTCTCTCTTCTCTCTCTCTCTCTCTCTTTCTCTCTTAAGTCCCTCGCTGTCTTTCTCTCTTCTCTCTCTCTCTTTCTCTCTCTCTCTCTCACTCTCTCTCTCTCTCTCTCTCTCTCTCTCCAGCAACTACACCCTGGTCCACCGCTACATCTGCGCAGCCGTGTGCTCTCTCGGCGTGCTGCTCAACTCGCTGCACATCATCGTCCTGACACGGCGGCCGATGCGTGCCTTCGCCATCAACAATATCCTCAGGTACGGTAGCGAGGATCGTAGATTAGGCTTTAAGAGGTACGAAAGCCAACGATACATGGAGTGTACTCTACAGTTCCGCCCAACATTTCAGGTACATAAATTAATTAGATTAATTAGATTAATTTAAATAATTTCAATTGGAATTAGAGCGATATTAGGCACTTTTACGCAGTTACTTGTGTTTGTCAGGGTGGTTTTTGACATGCTGAACAAGTACATACTGTCAGATTTTAAAAAGAATCTCATATGGCCGTTTAATAACGAATTCGGCCGGTTTTAGAAGGGCCATGGCCGTGTTTTAGGTGCCTACGATAACAAAAGATCGACACCGCCCAAAAGACGGCCATGATCTTCCTAAAACCGGCCGAATTCGTTTTTAAACGGTCATTTCAGATTCTTTTAAAAATATAACTGTATGCACTTGTTCAACATGTCAAAAACCACCCTAACAAACACAAGAAACTGCGTAAAAGTGCCTAATATCGCTCAAATTCCAATTGAAATTATTTAAATTAATCTAATTAATCTAATTATTGTATGTACCTGAAATGTTGGGCGGGACTGTACATAGCTTTCACCATTTGTGAGAAGGTAAACAATCTGCTTCACAAGTGGAAAAAAAAGAATTCCCAGAATTTTAAGCTTCCTGCATTCTACATTTGCTGGTTTTTTTAAAGAAAAATAATAAGATAAACATTGATGACAATATGTAAACGAGAGAGCGCGAAAAAACAAAACATCCGCTAGACAAGAGCCGAAAAAAGGAAAGGTGGTATTTTGCCAGAACTTGAGGAAAAAAAGGAAGAGAAGGCTCCAAGTGCATGAGAACTGCTCAACAAATAATTAGTTTTCAGTTGCTGAAAAGATGAAAGTAGATATTAGCTTCACAACGTGCATCTCTTTCTCTCTATCACTAACTCACGCCCTCGCACTCTCTCTCCTGCTCTCTATCTTCCTCTAACTCTCTCCCATACTCACTCTCTCTCTCGCTCTCTCGCTCTTTCAGCTGCGTCGCCATCTGTGACGTCATCACGATGCTCTCCTACCTTATCTACATCTTCCGGTTCAAGATTTTCGAAGACGACGACGAAATCTACGGGTACGGTACAATTTATAACTTCTACAGTAGTTAGAATAGTCTTGAATCAGAGGGGTATTTTTTTCTCAAGTGGTAGAAAGGCTGCGAGAACTCCCGCGAAGATCCGCCATCAGAAGCAAACAAATAATAGTGAAATATAAGAAAAAAAGATGCAATTACTTTTCAAAATCAGTAAAGCAGAGGAGAGTCTGGGATTTAAACAAATTGTTGTTGTTGTTGTTTTTGTCTTTCTTTTAATGGGTGTTCGTTCTCTGAATCGTTCCGCCAATAAATAGAACGGCGTTCGACGTCAAATTACTAACACCCTTTTGTTTCCCTCTCTCTTCTCTCTCTCTCTTTCTCTCTCTTCTCTCTCTCTCTTTCTCTCTCTCTCTCTCCTGAGGGAATTTGTGCCATGGAGAAGTAGTCAAGCCTTCATCCGTTCATGTCTCGCGAGACTCGTTTGACAGTCCCTCGTTTTCACGCACTCATTCTATGTATGTACTTCTCCTTTTCATTCTGCTGCTCGCTGTCTGCGCAATCGATCTCTATATTTCTCATTTATCCTCTCATTCCCTTCTCTCTCTCTCTCTCTCTCTCTTCTTCTCTCTTTCTCTACCGCTCTCTCTCCCTCTCTGCGATTTCAAAAGATGAAATGTGTGGGGAGCAATTTACTTATATTACTTGCTTGTCGTGACGTTGAATAAAATGACATCTGACGATATACTTTTCCAAAATGCAATTATGCGCTATTTTAATTGTAATTTTGCTTTCTAGTGCTTGTGTATGATTGTGGTAGCACTTAATCTTGAGAAGGTCAATTGCATATGCATAAGTTTGCCCAGAATAACAGTAGTCAAGAGAGAAAGAGAAAGAGAAAGAAAGAGAAAGAGAGAGAGAAAGAGAAAGAGTAAGAGAAAGAGAAAGAGCGGGAGAGGGAGAGAGAGAGAGGTAGAGATACAGAGGGAGAGAGAGAGGGAGAGATAGAGAGTACTCAGGGGGCAGCGCTGAGAAGGTCGCAGATCAGGAAGTTCATAATGCTTTCTGGATCCCGGGGGCACTTCATGTCCTGTCAAGCGGTTGCAAATGAATCCGGCCGATGGTCAGAACGAGGAAATAATGAATATTTCAGATGCACCAACCCCCCCCCTCCCCCCATCTTCGCTTGCCACAAAACAAAGTAGCAATCCCAGCTTGCTTTCATGCTCCCGGGAAAACACAGGGTGACGAGAGAAGGGAGAGACCAAGAGATAGGCCTATGTATAGGCCTATAGCTTCAAGTGCAGACACAGTACTGGTTTCCTTGAAGAAAACATGTGCCATAAAGTTATTACCACGAAAAAAATTTAAATTGATTCTAAATATAAAACTGTATAAAGGCTGAAATCACCATTAATACATGATTATATTTATACTCTCACTCTCTCTTCCTTTCTCTCTCTCTCTTCCTTTCTCTCTCTCTACCTTTCTCTCTCACTCTCTCTCACTCTCTCTCCCTCTCTCTCTCTCTCTCTCTCTCTCCTTGCAGCTACAGCTACAGCTGGCTGCTCTTCCTGATGTGCCACGTGATAGTCTCGATCGCCCTTCACACTGTTTCCATCTATCTCTGTGTCGTCATGGCATTCGTGCGGTGGAATGCACTCGATCGACTGGACTCGAGATGGGTCAAGACCAGATCGGTTGGGTGCGTTCAGACAGAGAGAGAGAGAGAGAGAGAGAGAGAGAGAGAGAGAGAGAGACAAAGAGAGACGAGAGAGAGAGAGGAGAGAGAGAGAGAGTGAGAGATTCCTCTCGAATTCGAAGCCCTTTCCTTCAGCCGTGTGTTCATGGCGACCTTCACTGCCGTCGCGGTGCTCTCGATTCCTACCTTCATGGTGCATAAGATCGTACCGATGGACGAAGTCCTCGCGCGATATCATCGAGCGAATAGAGTAGGTACTTTTGTGGATAGGGAGTACGGAAGGTGAGAAAGAGAGGATGCACAATTCTTGATCATGATTCTCTCTCTCTCTCACTGCCACTTTCTTTTTCACTTTTCTTTCTTCTCTCTCGCTCCCTCTCTCTCTGCCTCTCTCTCTCTCTCTCTCTCTCGCTCCCTCTCTCTCTCTCTGCCTCTCTCTCTCTCTCTCTCCCTCTCTCTTCAGGCCAAGCCCCACAGTCTCCTCTACACGATCACGATGGACGACCGCGCGTTGCGTGATGGTTGCGCTCTACTGAAAGGCAATCTCTGGCTCACTGGCATCTGCTTCAAGGCACGGCATATCTAACATCGTTCTATGCAAAACAAGGAACAGTAGAAGTAGTACTCAGTCGTTCATGGAGTTTCAATATGTACATATGTTTCCAATAATAGTTTAAAAACTTGAATTCGCTTAAACGTGCAGAATAAAGCTAATAAAATAAGTAAGAACAATAAAATGAATGACTATGTAGATTAAACGAGGGCAAAGATAAATCCTAAATAGGTGATCCCATGCGCGCTTCTCTTCGGGTTTACGGTCGCTCTGATGCGTAAACTGTGCGAGATGAGCAAGAAGCGACGGCTTCTCCTCGCGTCCACGGATGATGAAGCTACCATTGATACGGTAAGGATTACGGTAGAGAAAGACAGGATGGAAGGGACTTCCCTTGGCAGCTCGCCAAGAAACTGAATCATCGGAGGAGGAAGGCGAAAGGCGTGGATAAGACGACCGTGATGCTCATCATCATGCTCACTGTTTTTCTCTGCACCGAACTGCCGCAGGGTCAGAGAAAATCATTATTTTATGTTTAAATGTCAACTAATAAATATACTAATTAATAAAAATAATTTTTTAAATTGTGACAAATAAGTAAATAAATGGCCGGTAAAAAAATACTTTGATTTTGCTCATAGAAACAAAAAAGGTTAGGCTAGTTATTCTTGATATCGATAGGTAAACAATTTTGTGAAAATTATCCTCTCTTCATCTATTATTGCACCTTTTTCGTTGGGCATTCAATCTATTTTTCAATCTTCAACATTTTCGCCTTCTCTTTCCCTATCTCCCCTACTTCTCTCTCTCTCTCTCTCTCTCTCACTCTCTCTCTCTCCTACAGGCGCTCTGGCCATCCTGAATGCAATCTATACAACGCACGTCCACGAGTTCGTCTACATCAACCTGGGCGAGCTGCTCGACCTTCTCTCCCTCGTCAACTGCAACGTTGGCTTCGTGCTCTATTGCGCAATGTCATCGAGATATCGGTGAGGGAGAGAGAGAGTGAGAGAGAGAGAGAGATCGAAATAGAGAAAAAGAGAAAAAGAAAGAGAGAGAGAGAGGGAGAGAGAGAGAGAGAGAGAACGGAGAGCGAGAAAAGGCGAGATAGAAAGGGAGAGATATCCATGAAGCAGCAAAACCCTGAGGAAAGTATCTTATTTACTAATAAATATGCGTACTAGTTTGTCTTGAGTATCACATTCCGCCGTCTCTTCCTGAACTCGCTTGCGTCGGGTAGCAGCAAGCCCGCCGCCGCCGCCGCGAACGGCTTCGGCGCACTCAACACCAACACCAACAACAACCGACGCCACTCCATTACGAACGCCGTCTGCTCCGTCAAAAATAATCTTTTCGAATAGCTGCTGCTGCCTTCTACGTTAGCACCTTACAGTAGCCAGAACGAACGCTTGAATTCGCGCCTTTTTGCCTGACACAAGGGACGTTTATAGAGACGCGACATGATCAGGAAAGTTGAAATAGCTTTCGGTTGACTTGGTGCTTCTTTAGTCCCCGCTTTAGGCTTATCCTTATATGGAGCGCGACATCCATTCTACAGTAAAGAGCGCGGGAGCTCTATGGAGCGATAGCGCAAACTAATCATGTGCCTTTCTAGATTTGCTCTGTATTTTTCCTCTTATACAATTTTCTTCATTCTACTGCATCGCGATTGAAAAATTCACTTATTGTTAGAATCGATTGTTTTACAGTACATATTAAAACAGTATGACAAGTTGTTTCTCAAATATGTCTGTAAAAATATGCCAACAGGGTTTCCGAGATCTCTGCGTTCCTACTGCATAAGACGTGTACAGGCCTTTCTTGTGTGTGTGATCCTCATGTCTTCGTGCTCTAGTTGTAAGGCGTCTACGCCAACTTGATCAGAATGATTTGTTTTTCTTGTCATAACTGTTTTTTTTAAAAATTAAACTTACTAAATCTCTGGCTCTGTCAAGAAGTTCATCGAATATCAACAGTGATTTTCGTTCACCAAAGGAAATGCCTCAATATATGAATCTCTACAACGAATAAACGAAACGAACACATTGTTAAGTGCCCTAAACAACGCTGCAGAACAGCTTCACTACTGGGCTTTAAATGAATTTTACACCATGTTTTTGAACATCTGGAAGTAACGAATAGTAATCGCCATGCAGCTCGCAAGAATACCCCTGGTTCGGTTACTGCATTTACTTACCTGCTCACCAGCTAGCGAAGACCTGGTCATGCTGTCACCTTCTCTTTATCACAACAAGTACGATATTAACGAGGATTAAGAGGAATTAAAAATGGATGGACTCTATTAATTCTAACTTCCACTCTTTCTCTTTCTAGGAAAGAGAAGGCCGCATTAGTCCACGCAGGTACTAGAAACAATTATTTCTTCAAATAAACATAAATAGCACGTCCCTATAAAACAATAACTTTATGATAGTCTTAGCTGAAATGAGTGAAATAACTCGATGGCAAAGAATCGCTAGTCGGAAGAAATTACCCTTCAAATGACCATCTTCAAACAGTATTTTAAAAAAAACGGTATAACTAACTAATAGGAAAGAATGTACGCATGAGAGCATTTTAGTGTAAAGCTTAGAACTGATTGATATATTGCAGACAAATCAGTTGCCGAATCCCTTCTTAGATTGCGGTAACAACAGGGGGTAGTCCTCTCACATGACACAGCACAATCGCTTCTTTCTCTCCGTCTTGCGTCGTATCTTCTGCGAGTAGATCTCAGCGACCACCTAGACATCTTTCTTCTTCTTCTTCTTTTATTTTCTATCATATCAACTCAAAATTGTTTTGAAGGTATAGAGATCCTCGAAGAATTTTGCATCCTCTAAGAAACTATTAATAACTTTCAAAACTAAAAAAAGTATAGTAGGCAATAATATGATGGAGAAAGAAGAGATATGAAGCAGGAAAGGGGTGATAACGAAGAAGAGTGAAGAGAGAGAGAGAGAGAAAACGAGATAGAAATGAGAGAGAGTGAGAAAATGAGACAGAGATGAGAGAGGATGAGAGAGAGAGAGAGAATGCGAAGACGAGATAGAGATGAGAGCTGAAGAGAGAGAGAGAGAGAGAGAGAGAGACAGAGAGAACAAACACACCTCTCCAGGCATCTGGTGGAACTGCATCTCGTTCAAGTCATCCTCTTTCATCGCTGCTAGCTTGTCGATAAGGAGCGTCATGGTCGAGCAGTTCGGGTCGCAGTGGGAGAGGGCAGAAGTCACCTGAAAAGAGGGTATGACGTGAGCGAGACGAGAAAGAACCCGAGGGGAGAGGGACAGTGCAGAGAGAGAGAGAGAGAGAGAGAGAGAGAGAGAGAAGGAGAAAGAGAGAGAGATCAATACTTTGCACTAAAAATGATAAAAACTAAATCTCATTACCCGAAAAGGATTGTGCGCCCAGATCTTGCTCTTTTTCATCCAATTTTGAGCTTGAATAACTTCTAGAGAACACTTTCTTCCCCAATAACATTGATATTGCCTCGGAATCTGAAAGTGCGGGCCCCCCGATAGCTAGACCCAATGACACCTGGCACAGACCCCTGAGCCTACCTGGAACAAGCGCGCCCTATCGAGAGTGCAAGCAGTTCTCGCAACGAATGCCTCACAGCGTGCCAGTACAGGACGCATGTCGAACTTGGACGCGATCTTCATCACCAGAGACACGTTCGAGACTGAAACAGAGTAGAAAACAATCTTCAATTTTGAATATAAAAATAGAGTTGAAAGAAAAGCCAATAAAATTTGAGGAAGATCCAATGCTTTTCAGTGGCGATTGATTTTGGTATATTTTTACATCAATTTTACATTACAAAGACATAACGTTAAGAATATTTACCGCGCTTTGCACTTCAACTAGATGGGATGGGATAAGCTGCGTGGAATATGCAATGGAACCGCCGACTAACCGGTGAGTGGCTTACGCGTCGGGCAGAATGTGATGCAACGCATGAATTCGAGCACCTGAAGAAGCAGAGGAAAATCACTCTCATTACAACTTTTTTTTAAAGAAAAGATAGAAAATTCACCATTTCGCATTTACCATGCTGTTTAAAATAAGGTTTATTTAAAAAAAAACACTTATAATATGAGAAAAGATCTTAATCATGCCAAAATCTTTTAATCTTCAGGAGAAGAAATTTGCTTAACAAAATGTCGACTACTGCATGACTTCTCAAGTCAGCTATGCTGTAGAAAGCACAAGCCTTACCTCCTCATACTTAGTGTCATCGATGTGGAGAGGCTCGTGTTGTTCGGCTTCGGTGAAGCAGAACTGAGCGAAGAAGGGAGAGAGCTCGGCTAACCAGCCGGCATTCACATACCTAAGACAGGCAAATCAGTGGTAGTGTCATTAAGAAATTTAGGAACCGGAGAAGAAAAGAAAAAAGGGGGAATTAAACTAACAATACGCTGTTCTCAACGATGATCTCAAAGTTGCGCCAGGGAGAGGGCATGGAGAAGTCGTCGTATTCCGACTTCGTGACCTGAATCTCATCGCTCAGACGAGAGATGTTCACGTTCTTCATCCCTGTGAACAAGAAGAATTGATAGAGGAGCACAAAAGAATATTCCCAAAATATAAAATAGAATATAATGTCATGCAAAATATTTCCAAAAGTTTGCTCTCGACTATTCTTCTTTTTGAACAAAAATCCATTAGAGATCGAAGAAGACCCATCCAGCCCAAGGCAACAATAGCAAATAAGTGAAAGGTTCATCATTGGTGGGTGGGGGCCCCCATGGGGGGGGCGAAAAGAATAACAGCTGCGCAAATTTCTCCTGATGTTAAAGAATGAGCGAAAGGAGAACACTAAGAACCAAACGAACAGCGCAAAGTGATGACAGAAGCACAGAAAATTCGCATTCGATAAAGATGGCTAAAGAACGCACGATTTCCACCAAAAACAGACAAAAACAAGCTCACAAAAAACAGAAAAATAAAATTTAAACCCCCGCACGTGACCGGTACGTGATTTAAATTTTCTTGAAACTGTAGCAAAATGTCGCTCTCACTCCTTGCACTATTCCACGTTTAACTTCCACACTATAAATAAGATTCGAAATATCTCGTCATCTTTTGCTTGTTTATTCGTTGTTTTGACATGATCTTTATGCTCGCTTACTATTTGTGCTTTTTGCTTATATATTTATTGTTCTTGATGGAAGAAAACTGCATGACTGTAATTGCGTTTAAGTTTGTGAAGAATTCACACTTAAGATCATCAGAATTCATTCAAAGGAATTAAAGTCTTGAGTAAATTTGTTGTCAGATTTGCTTGATTTCTCGTAAGGAGGCTAACCCTCTATCGGCATTCTTGTCTCGAATATGTCTTGTTATTCCTAGTTTTTACCCTTTCAGAAAGATGTCTACCTATGATAAACCGGGTGGCTCTTCAGTTCCCGGCGACCACCGCCGCAAGTGGGACACGAAGGAGTATGAGGCGAAGGCTGTGGAGCGGCTGAACGCGGAGCGAGACCAGGAGGCGGATGGGAAGCGGCCGAAGGGGCCCAAGATTAAGCGCGAGCTTCTCAAGCATCGAGACTACGCGGTTTGCACTTTTTTTTAAAGGAAGAATGATTGCGTCTCGCTTTATGGAAGTTGTTCCATTGAAAAAAGTGTTGAAGGTTTTCGTAAATCTTAAGTTGTGTACAATACCTGCAGTCAATATGGCTAAATAAAGGGATTTTTTTTTCTAATCGACTGTGATTTTTCAAGCTGCCTATTTAAGGTAGATCTCGAGTCAAAGCTTGGCCGCTCCGTCGTAATCAACAAAACTACTCCCTCCTCCGAATCAGGCGGCTACTATTGTGACGTCTGCGATTGCGTCGTTAAGGTTCATTATATTTGGCTCTCTCGCTCTCCTTTCATCTCTCTCTCTCTCTCTCTCTCTCTCTCTCTCTCTCTCTCTCCTCTCTTTCATCTGGGTTTGCTATCTCTGTCTCGAACTATTATTCTTGTTGTTTACAAAGTTACATAAGAAATGTTTACCATAACATGTTTTGTATCCATACTTCTCGTGTTATTCCTTGCAGGACTCCATCAACTTCCTCGACCACATCAATGGCAAGAACCATCAGCGTAACATGGGCATGTCAATGCGGGTCAAGCGGAGTACCGTCGAGGAAGTCAAGGAGCGACTTCTTGTCAAGAAGATTGAGAGTACGGTACTTTTGTGTTGCTGTAATATCGTTCTCCCTCCGATATACGATAAAATGCGAAATTTGATATGAATTTATTGTGTGTTATTTCAAACTTGTCGCTTCTACATACCAGGTTTTTATTGTGATTAGAACAGAATTTGGGTGTAAAGGCTAGTGTAGTAAAGTAATTACGAAAAATTTTTTTAAAGAAAATACATGATTTTAAGAAGGTAATAATAAGCGGTAGTTTTTTTAAGTCCATTTGAAGAGAAATTTGGCTTTAGAGGAACAAGCGAAATACGAGGCGTGCCACGAGACGAAGGCAGAAGATATCAAGGAGGAGGAGGCGAAGATGGCCGACTATCGCGCGCAGAAGCGGAGCGAGCGGAAACGGAAGAAGAAGGAGGAGGAAGAGAGCGGCGAGCTCGACCCTGACGTGGCTGCCATGATGGGATTTGGCGGATTCTCCACGAGTAAGAAAAAATAGCAGGAGATACAGTAGTACTTTGTGAAGTGGTAACTAGGTAAGCATTCAAAAAGAGCACTTGATTCCGATTTATGGCCTTAAAAGATCTTTTCTCGTGTCCTCTGATTGTGAGAGCAAAGGCGAAAAATCGCGTTCCGTGTGTTGTCGAAAACTCTGCTGTTTTTTTAAACGCTGACTTGATTCTTCCACTAATACTTTTCTCATCTGATCTCGTTCTTATAGTTACTTCATTCATGTTTTGTACATTTAATGACTTGCTGATAAACCTTTGAGGAGAGACGCGACGAGTTAGTTTTTGAAGTGGTTGTGGAACCGTGAGAAGTACTTGTTTAGAATGTTGTTCTTTTCTTGTGTGGTGTTTATACGCTGAGGATAAAGTAATGGTTTCTTAGAGTTTTTTAAATGACAGTTTTGATTGTTAGTATTAATCATTAGGCTTGGTTAAAATCTTTTTGTCCTAAGGTTAATCTAATGGCCGGCCACGCCACCGCCGCAGTGGGCGTCGCGATGATTCTTCTGGCGGCCCTCGCTTCCGCGTCTGCGCCAACTCTGGACGAGAAGGTGAAGGCGCTCCAGGACTCCATCTACAAGAAGCCCGTGATGCATCTCAATGTAGAGAAGTATGGAGCCGACTGAGAAACTTTTCACCTTCATGTCATTCTCTCTCGTGTACTCCATTTCAGATGGCGAACTTATGTCCGCACGCAGCCTCGAAACTATTCCATGATTGTCATGTTCACCGCGCTGTCGCCTGGCGTTAACTGCCCAATTTGCAAGTGAGTTGTAAGAGAAGAGAAAGAGAGACGGAGAGATAAGAGAGAGGGATAGAAATGGTTAAAAGAGTTTGTAGTAGGAATAGCCCTTTTTGTTTGAATGCAAATTACGTCAGTTTTCTTTAATGTTAGTTTATTATTATTATTAATATCTTTTTTTAAATTAGTAAAATGTATTTCCCAGACCTGCGTACGATGAGTTTGTGATCGTCGCAAACTCTTACCGGTACGCGCACGCAGATGCACGCGCACTCTACTTTGCACTCGTGGACTACGAGGAAGCACCCAATGTATTCCAGCAGGTAAGAGAGAGAAAGAGAGAGAGGAGAAAGACGAGAGGGAGTGGAGAACGAGAGAATCGGGAGGAACTATACGGGGATGATAACTTCTGGATTTGAAGCAAAGATTTAGTTTATATTTGAACAGTCTCATTTTGCCATTTCGTTTGTTGAGAGCGAAGCTTAAGAAGAGCACGAGTTGCTCACAAACAGCCTTGTAATGAATGGCTTTTCCAGATGAACCTGAACACTGCTCCCGTGCTCTACCACTTTGGTGCGAAGCTCACTGCCAAGAAGAAGCCCGACCAGATGGACTTCCAGAGACACGGCTTCGATGCCGATGCCATGTCTCGTTTTATTCACGACATGACTGAGATTAACGTCAGGCTCCGCCCACTTCTTATCGATTCTTTTTTTTTGTTCTCGCCAACCTTTATGTAATGCAAAGCTATCGTGCCGAAATTAGTCGGGCTCTGATAGTGGATTCGAACCCGGGCCCACCTGATCGTATAGCATGCTGCCAGCACTGCGCTACCAGGACACCCTTCTCGATTCCAGATTCGCGTCCTCCGCCCGCCGAACTACGCTGCGCCCGTGATTGTACTCCTTCTAGCGATGCTTGTCCTCGGCCTTCTCTACATGCGCCGCAACAACCTCGAATTCCTCTACAATCGCACTTGCTGGGCTGTCATTTGTGTTGTCAGTAATATATAAATGCGTTTCTTTTTACTTAAGGATGTAATTATTATGACCGCAATTATGCCTATTTTGACTCTTTTGGAGAAAATGTGTTGCATCAGAACAATGAGGACTTTTCTACGATTTAAGCTTTAAAAAAGATTTAAGTATATGTATATATATATATATATATATATATATATATACATTATATAAATTCCAGGGCATCTCGTTCATCTTCATGTCTGGCCAGATGTGGAACCACATCCGTGGCCCGCCCTTCGTTATGACGAATCCCAACACACGCGAGACGAGCTTCATCCACGGCAGCACCCAGTACCAGGTGGTGGGGGGGGGGGAGGTGTAAGCAGCACCCAATATCAGGGGGGCACTGGAAGCACCCAAAGCCAAGAAGGGAACACTAGACATCTTGAAATCTCTCCACTTAAGGTGCCGTGAGGAAAAGGAGAAAGTTCACCCAACGACGCCCATGAAACCCTTTAAAACTTTCAAACACATATATTTCACATCCGCTTTAGATGCATTAACGTTAAAAAAGTGTTTTAAATTAATTTGAGTTAATTAGTTGAAAGATTTGTTTGTCCAGCTCGTGTCGGAGACGTACATCGTCGCCGTGATGTACGCAGTCATCACTTTCGGATTCATCCTCATGAATGACGCCGCGGCCATCGGAGGCGAGAGAGAGGGTTTGGCCTTTTTAACTTTTTTTTTCTAAAATTGTTCACTTTTGCGAATATTGGACATTTTTATTCACACAGTAGTCCAATTACAAGGATTTGATTATTGTACCGGTAGGATCGATTGACAGTATCCTTATACGATGCCTGATTCAGGAGCGGGCAAGAAGTCGCAGAAGGGGATGTTTGCGATTCCGCCGAATATCCTTGTCTTCGTGGGCGCTGGCCTTGTGGTGGTCTTCTTCTCCTTCCTCCTCTCCATCTTCCGCTCCAAGTACCAGGGGTACCCCTACTCCTTCCTCTTTAGCTAAGAGGGCGGCCTAGCAGACCCAGTCCTCGCTCAGTCAATCATTCTATTGCTCCAACAGAACTCGAGCATGCTTCCATTGTTCTTTTTTGTTTGTTTAAAATTTGGGCTTTGCTAGATTTCGAGCCAAAGAGTCTTAAATATACTCTATTAAATATTTAATCTCCGGGAAAATGCTTAAATAGTGATTATTTATTTCTTAGCGCTTTAGATGTTATTTTATATTTATGTGAGGTTTTCCCTCCTTGTTGAAAGCTTTGCCTGTTAAGCCTTTTGTGAAGTTATTGTAACCCCGACGAACTGTGTTAACTTATTTACGGTTCTGTGAAATAAATTACTTCTTGAGGCATTCGACAGGAACATTACAGCTCTATGTTTTATCATACTTTTTAAATTAGAACTCGTAAAAGGAGGATCATGACAGACGAGTCACAAGAGAAATGGCGACTCGCTGAAAGAAGGGGGGAGGGTCGTAGCAGAAGTACCACTAGTCAATCTGACGCGCCTTCTCCCTTTGCTTATTTTTGATATTTGCTTGCCTTTGTCGCCCATCACTGAGCTTCTATTGTTATAATGAGGGATGATATTCTGAGCTGCTCCCCCTCTATTTTGCCGAAATATTTCGAGTCCTTGTATTTCTTTAATTTCATATTTTCGCGCAACCACAATGCGCTCCTCTCGTCGTGTCATGCGCCCTCAGCTCTATCTCCCCCATCTTCACTGCGCGGTCGCTTCTCGCCCTCTCTTTCCCTATGTCGCTAGAATACTCATTTTATAATTGACATACATTTGTTTATCGCAACAGAAACAAATTACAAAGGTAAAAAAAAACAGCAAAAAAAAACATTTGAAACTGCAATGATATTACATCGAAAAAGAGTAAACAGGACAAAAGAGCTGTTCACTAGGCGCTGGATGAATTTTTCGCCCGCACATTAACTCAACTAATTATGAGAAGAGAATCCACAGTATATCGGTTTCAACAGCCGTAAAAATGAGTGTCTGTGGAGAGAAAAGTCAGATAAACCAACACAGGGAAAAAGATAATGATAGGATCAGAGAACGAGAGAAAGAGAGAGAGAGAGAGAGAGAAATAGAATTCCAGCCTATCAATTCTCTGCCTGAAGCAGTGCCTTGATATCCTGGCTCGTTGCCAAGTCGATAGGCCGCTCTCCATCCATGTTCACGAGGCTGCTATCCGCACCCGCCGCCAGAAGAGCACTCACCAAATCCGTGCGATCACAGATTACGGCTGGAGAGAGAGAGAGAGAGAGAGAGAGAGAGAAAGAGAGAGAGAAAGAAAGAACGGGATAGAGGGAGGGAGATAGAAAGACAGCGATGGGTGAGAAATGGTTTAACAATGACTAGAAGAGAGAGGAGGACGGAGTAAAAGAGGCAGAGGGAAGGAACGCGGGAGAGACAAAGAGTGCGAGTCAGAAGGGGATGGAGAGCCAAGAGGAGAGAGAAAGAAATGGGGAAGAAAGTAAGTGATATGGAAAAAAGAAAGAGATATGGGAAGGGATAGATCGCAAGTGAGAAATATGCCGAGCGAGAGAGAGAGAGCGAGAGAAAGAAAGAGAATGGAGAGATATGGAAGATATATGGAGAGGGAGCTAAAGGTAAAGACGGACCTATCTAAAGTTTCTGCAATGTTTTCTCGCTCATTTCTCCGTCTCCCCCCTCTCCCTCTCTCTCTCTCTCTCTACCAATATGGAGTGCAGTGCATCCTTCCGAATCGGCTGCATTCACATTGGCGCCGGCGCCAATCAGAAGACGGGTCGTGTTCTCGGCGCCCGAGTCGACGGCCCACTGCAGGGCGGTCGTCTGGAAAGTCAAGCAGATCTCTTTCTCATTCTGTAGCAACTCTCTTCTTCTTTTTTCTCTGCCCCATCCTCCCTCTCTCTCTCTCTCCCTCTCTCTCTCTTTCTCTCTCCCTCTTTGTTTCTCCGCCCTCTATCGCTCTCAGTCTCTTTTTTCTCTGCCCTCTCGCTTTCTGTCTCTTTCTTTCTCTGCCCTCTCTCGCTCTCTGTCTCTTTTTTTTTCTCTGCCCTCTCGCTCTCTGTCTCTTTCTTTCTCTGCCTCTTTCTCTCTCTGCCCTCTCGCTTTCTGTCTCTTTCCTTCTCTGCCTTCTCCGCCCTCTCTTCCTCTTTCCTTCTCTGCACTCTCCGACCTCTCGCTTTCTTTCTTTCTCTGCCCTCTCCGCCTCTTTCTTTCTCTGCCATCTCCGCCTCTTTCTTTCTCTCCCCACCAACCCCCGTGCTGTCGATTCCATTGAGTAGTCCGGGTGTGGCCGCGAGAAGTCTCTTGGTTGTCTCCACATCGTCCGCCTTCGATGCCGCGAACCACAGCGCAGCCTCAAGCTCGTCCGGTGCCGCCAAGGACGTTGCAGCAGCGGAAAAGTCATCCTGGCAAATCAATACTCTTTTTTTAGTCATCATTTGAGCATATACATTTTTAAAATTTTTCTAAACAATTCAGAATCGCCTTTCCTACGTTGCCACCGCTCACTATCACCAACTCAAGGACTTTGGATGGAGGCGGCATTTTGGGGAAGAACTGGTCATCATCCTTTAGCCGAAAGTAAAACACTCGGGAGGGGGGGGGGGCATTGGCGCCCTCTCTGGTCTCCCTTCCACCCCACCCCAAGAGGGCCCTCTTGACCAACTTCTGACATCCTCCTCATGGTACTGGGGCGGAAACCGAATCCTCCGGAGGCCCCCGGACCAGCTCCCGCCGATTTGCCGGCACTTCCGCTTGGCTCGTCGCCGTTTTCCTTCTCCCCGAGAATCTCAAATTAGAAGAATAAAATATAGCTGTAATTAAAAAAAGTGCCAACTAAAATGATATTTAATAAATATTCATGATTTAAAACATTCAAACGAGAAATATGGCACCTCACAAGAATACAGGAACAGCAAAACGAACAGGATTAAGGTCTCCACTGGGAGAAATATAATATGTGAGCAGCAGGAAGGTAGAGGTATTTTTCAAATCGTTGTACAAAAAATTTTCTTAAGACACCCCCCCCCCCTTCCCAAATAAAGCAATAACTAAACTAATATTATTAGTATTATTCTTGCTGACCTGCTCTACCACCCTGGTATACTCTGCCATGGCCCCCTCTCTGTCCAACTCGCTGGCCTTCTCCCACGCCGCAAACTTGGCGCGATTGCGAACTTCGAACACGGAAGGCCGCTCCGTAGAGTCTGACGATTTTTCATTATTCTTAATTGTTTATTTATTATATCTAATTATTCATAGTTACTATGCGATATAATTAATAGGAACTTTGCTCTTAATTAAAAGGCATAGAGGGAAGGAAACAGAGACCGCGAGAATGAAGGCCATAACTATTGTCAAGGAAATAAACAAGAATGATAAGCAAGGATTAGGAATGTAAATAAGTAAACAGTCTCACCAGCCCAATCTTCATTACGCAGTTTTCTACCTCCATCTACCGTGTTCCCTCTGCCAAATCAATCCACCGTACCTGCGACTCCAGCAGTGGCTCGCTTGTACAGACCGTAGAGTCGGATCAGCGACTCCTGAGGAATAGCCGCGGCAGCGCCCTGGACACGGTTGGCAGACGCGTGGAAGCGGGTGGAGATCAGCTCGAGTTGAGAGATAAGAGAGAGATAGAGAGAGGGGGGAGGGAGAGAGAGCGAGAGAGAGAGAGGTACAGACAGAGAGGGAGAGAGAGAGGAAGAGAGAGAGAGAGAGAGAGAGAGATGGGGAATGAAAAGGAGGCAGAAACGGGGAAGGAATCAGTGAGTGATGAGTGAGAGCACAATAATGCATTATAATAAACACTCCAGAACATCGAAGAAACTAAGATAGAAAGGTATGAGAAGGAAGTAAAATAGGCCGGTCTTTATGGCACTTCCTCTCAATCTCCCTCTCTCCGCCTCACACATCAGTCTCTCTCATTACCTCATCGACTGGCTCTGCCTCCTCCATCTCAATACCGAACTCATCGTAGACAGGGATTGAGGAGGAGGGCTGCTTCTCTTCACGGCGTCCACCAGACAGAAGCTGGCTCATACAGTAAACGAACATCGTCCTGGAAAAAAGTGGAGAGCGGGGGAGAGTTAGGGAGGGACAGAAAGAGAAGGACGGAAAGAGACAAAGAAGAGAGAGAGATAAAGAGATTGGGAAGAGATGACATAGGGTGGGAGAGAAAGATAGGAGAAAGACAGAAGAGACTGAGGGGAGATAGAAACAAGACATGCAATATGTAAATACCGTGATGATGAGGAAAGCGAGGAAAGCAATGACCTCTAACGAAGGTAGCAAATGTAGACAATCCTCTCTTCATTTATTGTTAGAGTGAAGACGCCAACTCCGTTCATGCTTGGTGCTCCATTCACAATCAGGTTGTTAGATATCGGATGACAGAGGCTGTAACCGGAAGAAGCAAAGCAAGACAGCATTACAAATTGAGTACATTTATTTATTATTATCACATCATGAGTCAAAATCAAAGCTGACCATATATTTGCATTACAGGCAAAATATCGCAAAAGCAAGAAGTTCGAATAAAATTTCACAACAGAAAAGAGGGAGAAAAATACTAGCTTAATAAGATCACAGCACAACAACACAAGAAAAGCGAGTTACGGTAACCGAACCGCGTGCTGTGGTTCGGAGTGTCAGACGGGCAGTCAGATCAGCGATCCTTGCAGCTCACATTGTACCCTTCTGCTGCATCATCTGCCACTGCTCTTCGTTGTACGACTGGATCGTGACCGCGTGGATCTGGTCGGACACAGGCTTCAGGCACTCGTGAACCATTCTGGAAGAGAGTGAAGAGAGAGAGAGAGAGAGAGAGAGAGAGAGAGAGAGAGAGAGGTAAAGATGATTGAAGGCGAGCGGGAAATAATACAAACAAGAACGCCTACTCTCCAAAAATGGAAACATTTCTACACCTTGTATGCTATGTATAGAACAACCTCCCAGGGCCCCCTCACGAAAAACTTCATTATTAAAATACCCGTACCGGTGTCGCTCGAGAACGCGCTTTCCGGTGAAGTTTGACGAAACCACGAGGATGTTGAACTTAGCGCCGCAGCCATCAGAAAGGTCGGAAACCTCCTTTTAGCAGAGAGAGAGAGAGAGAGAGAGAGAGAGAGAGAGAGAGAGATGGACAGAAGAGAGAGAGAGAGAGAGACATGGGAGAGAACGAGAGAGCGAAAGAAAGATAGAGAAGGGAAGGAGAGAGAGAGAGACAGGTGAGAGAACGAGAGAGCGAAAGAAAGATAGAGATAGGAAGGAGACAAAGAGAAGCCTTTACCTTCTTTAATTTAAAGTTTAAAACTAATGTTTATTTTTTTATAAGAAATAAATAATTAATTGCTTACCATATGTGTCGGCTCGAGGCTCGCGAGGAGAGTCTCGATTTCTTGCTCACTCACCACCATCTCTCTCGACTTTCTTAACAGTTCAAGTTCACAGCAACTTTTGAAAACGAGGTTTGATCACCCCCTTTTACAAAGTGGATGGAATTGAGAACCCTTGAAATTGGAATGAGTGCCTCTGGCCATACTTGATCCCTCCAACCATGCCGACATCTTTCTTGTTCGTAACCACAATCCCCGGGCACAGAATCTTTTCGGCATTGTCTGGGTGGTTTAAAGGACTTACCTATTCCTCCCCGGCCCCCTCCTTTTGCCAGAACAAGAACCAACAGAGCCTTTCGCTTTCCAACTGGGTTCTAAACACTATACACCTGCGCGATTCCAAGCTCTGTTTTTTTCCTCCTAATAACTTAAATAAAAATCTTTGATGTAAGTTAGTCGACATTAAACGACAAATAATTTCTCAAGTAAAAGAAAAGAGATGCAAACACTGCCCTTTTTTTATTTTGTATGCAAAACCGAAAGAAGGAACAACAACGGGGGAGAAGGAACTACTGCCGAGCAGTGCAGTTTCAGAAGAAAACAAACTAAACTTCAACAATCGATCTCTCTATTCAATTTACGAGGTCCTGAGTTTCGGTGGAAAATTCGAATGAAAGCTTGAAACAGTTAAATACTATCACTAACTAGTAGGACAATTCCATAGCCTTCAAGGAGCGAAAAAAGGCGAAAGAAGAATTATAAGTCTGATACAGGAATATCAGCTAGAATAAAAAATACAATGCTAATTTAAAACGATAGGCACCAATTAGCATACGAAAGGGAGAAGGGCGAAAAGAGAGAGAGAAAGGTATAACAAACAAAACGGCACAAATTATCAATAAATGACCCCGGGGATGTGAGGTCCGCGGATGATGTGGTATTCATGATAATCATGGGAAGAAGAGTCGAAGGGGGGAAGAGGAAGCTATTTAATCTATAATCTATTAAAGATTTCTCTCAGCAGAAGAAACTAGAGTATTTCGCCAAAATCACCTGAAAATAAGCTAAGGAAAAAAACAAATAGGGTTCATAGAGTAGTAGCAGGATATGGCTTCAACTCTCAGTCTCAGCACAGTTCTGTGCAACGCTGGAGCATGGAGACTAATGGAGAGAAATAGGCACATGAGGGGAGGGTCAAAAGAAGCAGCGAGAGAGAGAGAGAGAGAGAGAGAGAGAGCGAGGTGAACATGAGACAGAAAGAGAGAGAGAGAGAGAGAGAGAGAGCGAGGTGAACATCAGACAGAGAGAGAGAGACGCAGAGAGATTTACTGTCCAAATATCTTCTTGCGTCTCTCCTCCTCGGCCTCTGCCTCCTTCTTCTTGATCTCCTCCAGTTTGCTCGGGTCCGTTGTACGCGCAGAAAGTACGAGGCGAGGACGCTCGCTTTCATCTTAAATAGATATATAAAGTCAGAAATTTTCAAAGGCATTCATTTGAGAAAAATTTGCAGTATAAAAAAGCGAGTATTAAGTGAATAGCACAGAAAAAAAAGCAACGATGGAAAACTGCAATATGGAGATAACGAGAGAGAGAGAGAGAGAGACCTGCGGGGGGTGCTTCCTCTGCATCTTGTCTCTCCTGATGGAAGCGACCTGGAGGGCCTCCGCGACCGCGGACAACCTTAAAAAAATTTCTTCAGTAGTTTAAACTATTTTTTTTCCCACTACTTTACTTAGAAGACAGTTTTTTTCCAATTAATTTATTATAATAATTATTATTAAGTCAGCAAGAGGTCTTTGCGTATCACGCAGCGATAACAATCACCATTGATGAATAGCAGCAGAAATAGAAAAGAGCGTTTGCAGATTACATGACATATTATAAAATGTTTTACGATCACAAAACATTATTTAAAATGGCCAGTAAATGAGAATTATATTATATTATCAAATTGAAAACAATGCCAATCGCTAATTTGTGGGCATTTCAAGTACCCAGTCAGTGTAACTAACCAACATTAGACTTATGTAGTACTGTTTAGCATTGCGAATATCTCGCGATGACTCTTTTTCAGCTAACCTCAAACTCATTGGAGCCGCCGCGGCGGGGTCCTCCGAAACCGCCGCCGAAGTTTCCGCCGCCGCCGCCACGGCCACCTTCAGCGAAATCATTTTTAAAGGAAACACTTGTGATGGTTTGAATGGATCGTTAAAATGAGAAGATAACTCGAATAATACCTAAAATATTTTTAATTAATGAGTTTTTGGAGAAAAAACTACACCAACAAATTGACTTGATAACCTTGCGGCATATTCAATGCAAACTTGTACATGATCTTAACTATACTAATAATGGGAAAGAAGCACAAAATAGTGAATAGCTTGAGATGCCTCTTTGCATGTCGAATCCGCCTCGTCCGCCTCCGCGTCCACCTCCGCGGCCGCCCCTTCCACCGCGAGCTGGCGCACGATCCACGCGCAGGCGTCGTCCTCCGAAATCCTAGAACAAGAACAAACTCGTATCTCTTTAAAAAAAAACTCTTCAATTGAACATTAAAACATAACTTGCTATCCACCTCGCAATTTTACGGTTCTAGGCTCAATTATAACCATCCCCATTTTTATCGGAATTACAGTAGATTCTAAGATCCCTGACCTTTCGAAATACGCACACAATAATCCTTGAATCTTGCAGTACAAGCAATCTTATTTAAATTTAAAAACTTGGTAACAAGGTCCTCTTAAGAATAAATTGGAGAGAAAGCGCGAAAATGTAGCATTTTTGCGAAAGAATTTATTAGAGCCATTAGAATAATAAATGTGGAAGTTTCAACAGTGCAAACTCTGATAGAATAGAAGCAAGGAAAAACTCATTTTTCACCTAACCCACCCTTTATTGAAATACCATCAGGCACGTCTTTTATTCCCTGAATAGAACGATAGCATGATATCGAACCTTGTATAACCACTTTACTTGTGTTAGCAAAATACAGTTAGTGCCCCTATCAGTTGCACTTCCTTACCACTCCGTTCTGCGCGAGTAGCAAGTCGACTTGTTCATCATTCGCGAGGCTAAGATAAGCGAATCCCTTGAACTGGTCCGACTCGCGGTCGCGCACCATGTGAATGTCGAAGTTCTTGAACTGAAAATCATTTCAAAATGATGCGCCGGCAACTTGCAGTGATAGAAATTAGTCTCCTTCTCTACAAATTAAAGTGTTTCTTACGACCACACAAATGAATTATACCTTTCTTTTAAGCGTAACCTTATTGTTCAACGACTTTTCAAAATTAACGAGGATTTGATGACATCTATTCGCGTTTTTTTTTCCAACCCCAGTACGGTGTCGAGGAGATCTGCTGCTGGCTTCATCCACCCCCCCCCCCAACCTTCTCCTCTTCATCCATTTACAGTAGAACTTTCCCCACTATTTTATTTTATATAAAAAATTTTTTCTTCCTCCTCTCCGCGGATTATTGCATTGCATTCCCTTTTTCTTCAAAACGTTACTGTTGAATCTTGCAATCTTCTCGTTCTTAAGCTCTTAATGTCGTCACATCTTAATGATGTATTGAATAAATAAATAAATAAGTTTGAATTGAAACAGTTGGACACACCTCACTCTCGGAGATATCTGCGGCCTTCAAGATGGTTTCGATGTCCCCGTGAACTGCATCGGACGGCAGGTTGCCGAGATAGACACGAAAAGCCCCATCAGACATGCTTGGTGGGACTGTGGAATTTGCCAAATTAGTTTAAAGGAATTCAACCAAATCGGCATACACGCAAATAAGGCCGCGCTTCCTTGTAATACTAAGGGGTGTCGGCGCAAGTTGAAACTAGAATGGGGCAAACGTCGTGTTAAATATAGTAGAGATAAGTATTGAAAGAAAGGGAAAGAATTAAACGTAATAAGTCGTGTAAAAATTCACAGGAAACTGCACACCAATTTTTACACCATGCAAGAAACAATAATACACAAACAAGTCAGTGAAATGCACTATGCACTTTTTATCACACTCTGAGTTTATGAGGTAACTAGGATTTGACTACAGGTTCATCGTCTCATTGGCAGCCTGTAGAAGATCTGTTTGATGTGGCCAGCATCTTTTCTGCGATAGCAAAGGAAGATGAATTCCCGAAGAAGGAGGCAATGGCCCAACTGTGCCTTACCCAGTAGTTGCTGCATATTCTTACAATTATGTAGTGTGCTCGGATGTTGCAATCCTCACTTTTTGTTTGAAAATAATAAAAAAAAGTGAAGGGAATATTAGACAGTCATACAGTAGACAATACCGTAATTGTATGTCTTGTGCGGTCAATTTAGACCGACGTGTGACAAAAACGGAAAAGCAGCTTCGTTCATAACTACTCGACTTGGCTTATCAGGTTTATCAATTCAACACAATAATTAAGGTGGAACGAATACCAGAAGAAATGAAAGAGAACATCCGGAGACAGCGCGAATACCAAAGGAAGTGCTGGTGTTAGACTACCTTGACATCAAAAGAAATTACAAACAATATGGATGGATTTGACGATGATTACTAGCAGCCAACAAGAAATCTTATATTATTTCTAAATTAAATGCATGTGTCTAAATTAGTTATTATTTTTATTTAATTGCTGTCTCCGATGATGAACTACATTTCTCGATAAACAAATCATTATTAATAATTAATCCGATGACTTGCAAATGAATGGTAGGTTGATGGCAGTTAGCTCGAGTCACCGACCATTCTTCTTCTTCTACAACGAGGAAAAACTGCCCGCCGCATTGGGTGCGAGAACGTCAGGAAACACCGAAAAATCTTTGATTATGCACCAAATTGATAATTTTTACAGCATACAAATATGCCAGGAAAAGCACGTACCAGAACGGCACGGCGCAAGAAATCGCCTGAATGAGCGGAGTCATATACCGAATCACAATGTTATTCGTGTAGTCGCTCAAAGTCTGTGAAAGTAGTAAATAAATAAAGTTAACAAACTCGTATACGGCCATAAAATCTGGCTGGATCCACATTTGGCATTTTTTTTTGTCTAGCAGATCCATTTCATCATGAAGCTTAATGACCGAAATATTGCAAATAATTATGAAATCGGAGTAAAGGAAATTGAATCCCGTGCCATTGCGACGTAGAAGACAAGATATGATGCGAAGCCGAGAACAGAAGAGACGGCGACCCCACGCTCTGCCTTCCCTGCTGAGTCCGCCCATTGCGGGCTGCGTTTCATTGCGAGAAGAATGACAATGACGATATTGGCGAGCAGGGTTAGAGCGGCCATGCCAGCCAAGTATGTCTTTTGGAGGAGGGTGGCGAACTGGCGAAGGAAGGAAATGCTACATCTCCACGCCAATAGCATATTAGGGACAAACAGGGGAATATGAGATGTAGATTTATTATAAGACAAACGAGCTTTGTAGAAAAATATATACTGTTCAACAGAGCACCGGCCATAATGCAGCAAAGCGTTGCCAGGTTTTTAATGCAAGTGAATAATAATAAGAATAAAAAGTGAAATAATGAATGGCGTAACTTGCCGACTTGTCATATGCAAAGTCAGGGAGCATTGCTCGCCGTCCGTCGGATTCAATGATGACGAAATAGTGGAAGCTACGGTAGGCACTCGGCATTGTCAGAGGAATCGGGAGAAGAAATATTAGTGCTACCCAGACACGAAAGACAATCCGATCGTACTAAAAAAATACATCATTGGACAAATATTATTAAAATATTGACTAATAAATAATTAAACAGACATACATGTATGTATATAACAGAAACTTGTTAGAAAATGTTCGAACTCGTTTTCTCAGCGGAAACGCGATGGCGAAAAGGCGATTGACGGCAAGCGCAAAGCTCGCCTGCAGCTGCGCGGCCTGGCAGTACAGATAGAGGAAGCAGCACGTCTTCGACAACTTCGACTGTTTCAGCCAGTTGAACCTACAGAATGGTAAGGAAATAATTGCATTTAACGAAGCACGATCACGGAATCAGTAAATAAATAAATGTATATTCAAATTGAAGCGTTCTTCCTAGGAGTAGGCAGTCTCGCGTGTCATTTGGCAGATCGCGCAAACCCGCTGAAAATATGTAACTCAGGCGCGAATGAGAGTTCATACGTATTTACATATATAATTTTTCAGTGATCGCCTTCCTTCAAACAAATGTTAATCAGAGATAATTGTAGGCAAAAAAAGTAAAATTATTATACCAATGTTTATGATTAATGCAAACCTTCTTCATTATATTCAAACCATGAAAAAGCTACATTTGTTGTCTATATAATAATTCCTTATGATGTTATTTCAGTACTCTAAACTTTACATATGGTAAAATTTAAGCATCTCCAAATTACCAAAAGAACCACGTCGGCCACGTCGTCAGCATCAAGAAGAACACTGTGCTGAGGTAGACCGCCATGTCCTTTAATTTGAGACCAGAAAAAGCTCTTTGTTTTTCTTCAAAAATAAGTGCTATCAGCTAATTGTTTTTTTCTCATAATCTCCAAACCATTGTAAGCGCAAATCTCCCGAACGGTGAGCAAAGAGAGATAGAGAGAGAAAGAGAGAACGAAAGAGAGTTGCAGAGAGCGGGACATAGAGAGATCTGCAGAAAAAGAATAGACATGTAAAGGAAGAGAGAGAGAGAGAGAGAGAGAGAGAGAGAGAGTAGATAGAGGGATGGGAGAGATAGAGAGGGGGGAGGGAGATAGAGAGAGAGAGAGAGAGAGAGAGAGAGAGAGAGAGAGTAGAGCATTAAGTACCTGTGTGTATGTACATAAATTTTCATAAATAACAAGAGATATTGCTGCGCAAATGATTTTTTTTTAGGTCTTACTAACCGCAATTCCGGCAATGACGATAATGCGAAAGGTGCGCAAGACGCGGAAGGTCTTGCTGGCAAGAATTCGACTGTAAACAAAAAGAGCGAATGGAAACGTGGCCAGTCCAATCACAGTCATCGCGCTTGTGGTCGTCCAGTCAAGCACGTTCAGAAATTCAAGCTCAAATAAAAAAAATTATGATTGACTTGGGTGGGTTCTCAACAGGTTCTTCTTAGTAAAAAAAGGCAAACTTTGGCATCAGTAGAGTCCGTTGATACAGAAATATTATATGTCATGACAAGTGAAGCATGTTATTCTGAAGATTGAAAGATATACATATTTGGACATAAATAAAAACATTTGCAGCAATCAAACAACAACCTGCACTGACAGCACAAGAGCTCACAGAGAAATACATACAAAAGCGTATGTACATCCGAGTCTACCCTGTTTGTTATTTGTATGCATGGGTGTTTGACACATCTTTCTCTAATTGAGTTCACTAACAATAAAGCAAGTGCCCTTTCTAGACCAAGATATTCACGGAAACCTGTCGAAGTCCATTCATGCCATCCATTTGTCCTCTCATCAGCATTCGTTCAGGAAATAATAGCAATTTTTTTTGTTCCCTCTTTTCATTCTGACAATGACCGTAATGAACGTAAATTGTAGGTTGCGAAAGCAGTCTTCTACCTCTCTACAAACGCTTCCTCTTTTACGACCGGTGAACTGCTCAAGGTAGAAAATGCTTGTGAATCTCCAAAGTAGTAGAGACGTACATATGTACATATGTTACCTACCAAATGAAACAGCCAAGAATGTCTGTGATAAATAATTAGCCAATTCATTGAGTAAAGTGTGGGATTAATTACTCTATAATTGAAATAAATGGTGTAGTTTGCTTTTCTTTCGTTGTTTGTCGAGTACCGTCCAGGAGAAAGGGGATACGGCTCGAGCGGCCCCGAGCGGCTCGAGCCGAATCCCCTGGCTCGTGGGCGGTACTGTATATGATATACATAAGTACTATCAATAATGCAATCGGTCGAACTGATTGTGAGAGCTTGCAAAGAAAAGGGAGAACAAATGATGACAAATGAAACTACAAAGCGTATTCATAAAGTATGGTATTCAATCGCAAGTGCCCCTTTTCAGTTTGCAAATATTGTTTCACTTTTTCTCGTTCGATCTCCTTCATTTATGGTCCTTCACCTTCTCACTCTATAGCTACTCTGGCTCTTATCGTTGTTTCGATGACAAGCGACTCAGTGGGCGGCGAGAAGAGGGAGAGTAGCAGAAAAAGAGAGATTGGTGTGCCTTCACAACACAACTGAACAAACGATGGCGCCTCCCATTTTGATGTCATCATATCTCACCTATTTGTATCTCATCAAATGCTGGCTCCCATTTTAGTTCACGTCAGAGTTCGTGTTGAAAAAGCCCACCACTGCTTCCAGTGCCATATGTGTATGTATAAAGTCCTTTGCAAAATCCACATTCGCAATCACGCTGAAAAGCTCCTTTTGTATAAATTGAGTGAGCACTTAATCTACCCTTTTGACCGGCTCAATCAAACAAGTACATCTAGGGTTCTTAATTAGAGATGTTTGCCGCAAGCGAGTTGTGTTATCTTTTAGATTCTTCTCTCCTCCAATTCCATGTCCGTCGTCATTATCACCGGTTAGCTGCCAGATTTGTTCCTGAGCTTATAAAATCAGATATGGCATGCAGAAATGCGAGCGAATTGTATACTGTTGTGGTCTCCAGCTTGTAGGATATAACGGTTAGAGAAAGCAGATCGCAGGACTCTCTGAGTACTTTGTGTCATCCAATATTTCGAACATATAATATTATTCAACGTTGTCGCCTACATACATTTATGATGTACGAATGAATAAGATGAATAATAAATTTACATATGTATTTAGTACCTTACCACTCACTCAGGCGCATCGTCGGGCATCGGCAAGGGCATCGCTCTCTTAACAGAAGTGGCGGCTCTCGCTCTCGGGCAGAAATGTCAAGGCACTCGCGGAGGTGGCCGTCCAGTGCGTCAAGAAGGGCGCTCTCGACGTCAGTACTTTAGAATAAGAATAATGCAATTGATATTCTAAAATGATTAGCAAATCCTCTCGATGAGGAGAGAAACACAGTAATTGATGGTTTATAGTCACACGTCTTAAGGTCGTCACAACTGCTGGCGATATCACCTCGCAGACAACCCGTGAAGCAATTCTCAAAAACACAATGGACAAGTTCGGCAAGATTGACACGCTGGTTGGTTGCCACTGGGGAAAAGTGTGATGAACTAAATACATGCTAAATAAAACACGAAAATTGTTTGTTGTCGGGCTGATTTTCAGCCAACCGAATATGTAGATAAATGAGTTCTTTGAGGGTGATTAAATTGTGATTTATATCGCAGGTGAACAATGCTGGAATGGCGATTCGTGGCGAGCTGGCTTCCACAAACGTCGATTGTTTTGACAAGATTTTCGACGTCAACGTCCGAAGGTTACGTTTTAATCACGATTCTTGTAATGTTTTCTTTTTGTGAATTTTTGCGCCTATGAATTTTCACATACTCTCTCGTCGTTGTGCTATGCAAAATAAGATTGAGTAATTGGTTCTTTTCTAGCGTGATCCAGCTGACACAGCTGGCGCTGCCGCAGATCATCGCTACGAAGGGAACCATCGTCAACATCAGCAGCGTCGCCGGACTCGTCGCGGTACGACCATTTCACCATTACAATAGGACTCATCACATTATATGACGCTATGATTTAAATGAGGGCGATCACCGAAAAATCACACGATATTTCAAATAGCCGCGGCCCTCGCAGTCTCATTCGCACGTGTGCTATTTGCATGGTCAATCAGCAGGCGAGGATGGGAGAGTGCCTACTCCCAGGCCAGGCTTACTTTTTTCTCGGTGATCGTTATCGTTAATGAAAAAGTTTTTTAAACGAAAAAAATCTTTTATTTTATATTCTTCCCACACTTTAGACGCCTAACTCTGGTTACTACTGCATGTCAAAAGCTGCGCTCGACCAGTTCACAAAGGTTCTCGCACTCGAAGTCGCAGACAAGGGCGTGCGCGTCAACTCTGTCAAGTCGGCACAATTTGAAACTAATTTCTGCTTCTTAAATTAATATTTATATAATAAATAAAAAAACTTCTTTCAATAAAAGAGATTAAAGATTTGGATGATTGAATCGCAGAACTTACAGTCCCGGTCTCATCACGAGCGAATTCCAAATTCGCGCCGGAATGCCACAGGAGTACTACACTGAGGTTTCATTCGGTTCTTTTCAGATAATCTCATGCTTCTTTTTGTTCGTCTTTTTTTCTTATGAAGTCAGAATATGTTTTTGTCATCTTTTTGTATTAACATTAGTTAAGCTTTTCATAAACCATTGACGCACTATTCTTCGATTTCAGGTCGTTGAGGCCTACAAACCAATTGTCCCATTGAAGCGCATTGGACAGCCAATCGAAGTTTGTTCAGAGAATACCAAATTGTTTAGAAATGTTAATCTAGTAAAACGGTCGCTTTAAACAATCAAACAATAAGGATAATCTCGAGATAAACTTCTGCAGGTTGCAAAAGCAGTATACTTCCTTGCGACGGATGCATCTTCGTTCACTAGCGGTGAACTACTAAAGGTAGTTAACATATCGATTTTTTTCCGCAATAAAATGAAAATAGAAAGTAATGATATTGTTGTTATGGTCCATTTTATTGTTAAATGTATTCTTAGGTCGATGGAGGTGCTGAAATTACCCGGCCACGAATCAACCTCCAACCGGCTAATAAATAGATACTCTCGTTTTGAAGTCTTTGTTCTTGGCTCATGGAATGAATATATTCGAAGCAATTAATGACTATAAATTCTGCAGTATTTTTTATTGTTTTGTTTGGTTTGAAGGCGCCACGCTCTGCATCACTATCAAGACATTTGATAAAACTAACGATAAATTATTTTCAAACACATAACATGTCTCTTGTAAACTACTAGGTGTATTAGTTTTTTCTCTCGAATGAAAGACTGGCATATAGTTATTACTGGTGAAAGGAGACAATTGCTTGTTATTTCTAATAAGAACCATCATTAATAACAGAAGGCGAATTAGAAATGGAATGGGGAAGAATTCGTTCCGGATCGCCAAGTCCATAATGACAAAAATATTTATAGCATAAAATGTCATTTGCTGATTGTGAGACTACAGAACACAAATACAACAAGTTGTACCCTGCTGCTCTGATCCACCTGCTCTCTCTTTCTCTGTCAGTCTGTCTGATCTTCTCTCTTTTTCTCTGTCTGTCTGTCTCTCTCTCTCTTTCTACATCTCTCTCTCTCTCTAGATTTATTTACTCTTTTCCATTCAGAAACTACAACACATCTCTGCGCTGAACCGAGTGAAGTTTATAAAAAATAGCATAGGAGGAAGAGAGGAACAGACAAGCCGAGAGAGCAGTAATAATCTTCGCTGCAGAATGAACACAGTTCACAAATGTGTGTTTTTGTGCAGCAAAGGAGCACGAAAAACTACGAAACGGCACAATTTGTTCGCTTTTATTTCTCCCTTATTTTCCACATTATCACCATTTCTCATTCCTGGCTTCTTGCTAGATACACATTCACCTTGTAACGAACTTTCAGTCTCCCACTTTTGCGGTGACAATTTCGTTCAAAACTGGTTTTGTTGTTTAGTTGATTATTTAATGATTTCCATACGAAGCCTCTTTCGCAATGGCGCATGCAATTTTGTCATCAATCGTTTCACACGTTTGCATAGAATACCCCATATGCGCCGTTCTCGAAAATGCAACTTTCGCCGTATAACTCTACTATTTTGTCATCACAGATCATTTCAAATACAAAGATTTTGACCCATTATTTTATCATACAAATCAACATCGATTCCATTTCCCCTTCGTTACCGGCTGCTTGTATTAGGGAAGGTACTTTTTTTAAACTTTTACTTCGCTTGAAAAATTTTACTTTCAATTTCAGATTCGCCTCTAACAAAACCTCATCACCAAGATGTCGGTCGTGGTCATCACAGGTATGTTGCTCCTGTCTTTTTTTTGCCCTTATTACAATTTCATCGCAAAAGAACAGCCTCACTAGATTCAAAATAAGATCATGAGCAGAAAATTAAGTGATTAAAATTTCCATACATGCACGAGAATATTTGCCAACCTTAAGACCATTTTTAATCTACATGTGTATTTTAAACATGTATGTGTGTACATACCATTGTATTTTGCTCGAACAACATAAGAGATTATATCCGAATTGTTTGACAGGGTCATTTCCAACGGCAAGTCGAAAGGGAACAAAAGCACCCGTTTCTGCGCGCAAAGCAGGAGAAACTGAAATGATTGTAAAATGCAGCCATAAAACATGCTATCTATGTATATATGTATATGTAGTAGATTTAAAGTTATCCTTCCCTTCAGGCGCATCGTCGGGCATCGGCAAGGGCATCGCTCTCTTCTTTGCCGAACAGAAGTGGCGGCTCTCGCTCTCGGGCAGAAATGTCAAGGCACTCGCGGAGGTGGCCGCCCAGTGCGTCAAGAAGGGCGCTCTCGAAGTCAGTGCTCTTGGCAGCAATTCTGAGCTGTGCACAAGTCGCGAATTTCAAGTGAGATTGTAATATCTCAGGTGGTTACTACGGCTGGCGACCTCACCGAGCCGGCGACTCGTGAAGCAATCGTCAAGAATACTGTCGACAAGTTCGGCAAAATTGACATATCCTATTTGAATTTTATAAATCTTAATGGTTTTTTCACAAAATGTAATTTTAGGCACTTTTTGACTAATTCACATGAATATGCTAAATTCGAGAAAAAAAATGCATAGATACAAATCTTCACTCAAATGTCGCAATTAGCTCATTAGAATGCATCTAGAATAGCAGAGAAAAGCGAAACATTGTCTAAATTCCAGGTAAACAACGCCGGAATGGCTCTCCGTGGCGACCTCGCGAGCACCGACATCGATTCTTTCGACAAGATTATCGATGTCAACGTGCGAAGGCACGTCTGAGAACTCTGAGATTTGATTATTTGTCTTATATTTGTAGTAAACAGTATCGTTAACTTACATACATTAAAAAAATAATAATCTTTTTTTTTATTATAAAACAATTTTCTTGATACAGCGTGATCCAACTGACCCAACTCGCTCTGCCACACGTCATCGAAGCCAAAGGCACTGTTGTTAACATCAACAGTGGCGCCGGGCTCTTTCCGGTTTCGTCATTATTTGTTTTAATACATATCTTGAAATGCTTAGTTTTTAATTTTTTTAAATAAAATTAACCAAAGTTACTGTAATTTGAGATCCCCGGCAACGGTTACTACTGCATGTCGAAGGCTGCGCTCGACCAGTTCACAAAGGTGCTCGCACTCGAAGTCGCAGACAAGGGCGTGCGCGTCAACTCTGTCAAGTTAGCACTTCATGTAATGCCATATTTATTATTTCATTCTCTTCGTATAATAAATAAAAATTGTAAAAAAAATCAAATCATTAAAACTCATGCATATTGTTTCTGTAAGTGTATTAAATATATATCTTTGTAGTCCCGGTCTCATCACGAGTGAATTTCAAATTCGAGCAGGAATGCCCACGGAGTTCTACACGGAGGTTGTAGTTGCCCATTGCAGATTTCGAGAAATGAAAAATAGCTTGTTATTTTCTGCTAACATTGAGTTACTCATTTAGTAGGAATCTATTTCTCTTCGATTTCAGTTCATTGAAGCCTTCAAACCAATTTGTCCAATGAAACGAATCGGAGAACCGATTGAGGTTTGTTGAAGTTATTTTTGCTATGAAATACTAACGGGATATTATTTACCTTATGTTTTTTAATCCTAGTGATTGCGCGAAAAACAATCATCCTGAGGTGGACAATTGCAGATTGCCAAAGCAGTTTTCTTCCTTGCGACGGAAGCTTCTTCGTTCACTACCGGCGAACTACTCAAGGTATTCTCATCATGTCATTTTAGTCTTTTTACCTTTTTCCACGTATATTTCTAAGGTTGACGGCGGCTTCGAACTTGCGCGTCCTCGCGTTAATCTGTAGCCAGCGTAGAAGTAGACACGAATACTTATTTCCATATTGGTTTTTGTTCGTTTTTAATTGTTTCTCGAACCGAAGAATTTTTCATTTTTGTAATAAAGTTTGATATTGTACAAGATCTTTGTTGCTCGTATAAAATACAGTTGTGAGAATACAAACGCTTCCAATCAATATCAAATCGAAAATAAAACCTTCGTTACGAATGCACGTGTTCTTGGCCATTTTCATCATTCGCTCTCCATTTGAAGCAGCAAGATGCAGCTTTTCTTCAATTTACAAAAGAAAGTGGCAGTCCTGTGACTCTCGTCTGTTTGTTGCTTGGCAGAGAGTACAGCAAACATTGTGGGTTCATTGACTATGACATTTGTATGGCGGCAGGATTCAGCCTTCTCCAATTCTCCTTTTCGCTGAAACAGTGGGGTGAGAGAATGACCGAGCCTTCTAAACTCCAGCCGTTTAGCTTTCTACGTTTGAAAGGTGGAAACATCCGCAATTGTTCTCTGCAGGTATCAGTTGAATACCAAGCCGAATTAATTCACCAAAGATCTGAAAAATTTAATCTTCCCGTGAAGTACAAGCTGACTGTTTTTATTCTGCCACGATTCCATCATTTAAAAAAAAGGATGTTGGATTGCCGGGAGAATAAAAAACAGTTTAAATTTACATTCTTTTTGAGGTTGGCCTAAAAGATCGATTGGATGCGGTCTCGCTTTATGAAAATTAGTATTCAGGTAGAAATTCTCATTCCTTCAAAATTTCGAAAAAAAAAAGTCTTTGTCGATCCGCCCGATCCGTCCTCAAAACCGACAACGGGTGGGGGAAAAAGAGGACGCGCTGCCCGTCCTGCCCAATTAGCACTCTATTTTTACATAAAAAATGCTACAATATGCTTTATTGCTATTACAAAGTCATGTATTTCGGATCGAATACGAAAACACGACACCAACCCAGATACTTCGCTACTCCAAAGAAAGAGGTGATTGTGGCATGCACTCTAAAGAGGGTATATTCGGTGTTTTAGAAACGATAAAATAAGGGACGGAAGAATATCAAAAAATAGAAAAATAGAGAAAGGAAGAGAGGGGGCATCGAGATAGAGAGAGAGATAGGGAGACAGCGAGAGAGGTAAGGAGACTGAGAGACAGCGAGAGAGGTAAGGAGAGGGAGAGACAGCGAGAGAGGTAAGGAGAGGGAGAGACAGCGAGAGAGGTAAGGAGACCGAGAGACAGCGAGAGAGGTAAGGAGAGGGAGAGACAGCGAGAGAGGTAAGGAGAGGGAGAGACAGCGAGAGAGGTAAGGAGAGGGAGAGACAGCGAGAGAGGTAAGGAGAGGGAGAGACAGCGAGAGAGGTAAGGAGAGGGAGAGACAGCGAGAGAGGTAAGGAGAGGGAGAGACAGCGAGAGAGGTAAGGAGAGGGAGAGACAGCGAGAGAGGTAAGGAGAGGGAGAGACAGCGAGAGAGGTAAGGAGAGGGAGAGACAGCGAGAGAGGTAAGGAGAGGGAGAGACAGCGAGAGAGGTAAGGAGAGGGAGAGACAGCGAGAGAGGTAAGGAGAGGGAGAGACAGCGAGAGAGGTAAGGAGAGGGAGAGACAGCGAGAGAGGTAAGGAGAGGGAGAGACAGCGAGAGAGGTAAGGAGAGGGAGAGACAGCGAGAGAGGTAAGGAGAGGGAGAGACAGCGAGAGAGGTAAGGAGAGGGAGAGACAGCGAGAGAGGTAAGGAGAGGGAGAGACAGCGAGAGAGGTAAGGAGAGGGAGAGACAGCGAGAGAGGTAAGGAGAGGGAGAGACAGCGAGAGAGGTAAGGAGAGGGAGAGACAGCGAGAGAGGTAAGGAGAGGGAGAGACAGCGAGAGAGGTAAGGAGAGGGAGAGACAGCGAGAGAGGTAAGGAGAGGGAGAGACAGCGAGAGAGGTAAGGAGAGGGAGAGACAGCGAGAGAGGTAAGGAGAGGGAGAGACAGCGAGAGAGGTAAGGAGAGGGAGAGACAGCGAGAGAGGTAAGGAGAGGGAGAGACAGCGAGAGAGGTAAGGAGAGGGAGAGACAGCGAGAGAGGTAAGGAGAGGGAGAGACAGCGAGAGAGGTAAGGAGAGGGAGAGACAGCGAGAGAGGTAAGGAGAGGGAGAGACAGCGAGAGAGGTAAGGAGACTGAGAGACAGCGAGAGAGGTAAGGAGAGGGAGAGACAGCGAGAGAGGTAAGGAGAGGGAGAGACAGCGAGAGAGGTAAGGAGAGGGAGAGACAGCGAGAGAGGTAAGGAGAGGGAGAGACAGCGAGAGAGGTAAGGAGAGGGAGAGACAGCGAGAGAGGTAAGGAGAGGGAGAGACAGCGAGAGAGGTAAGGAGAGGGAGAGACAGCGAGAGAGGTAAGGAGAGGGGAGACAGCGAGAGAGGTAAGGAGAGGGAGAGACAGCGAGAGAGGTAAGGAGAGGGAGAGACAGCGAGAGAGGTAAGGAGAGGGAGAGACAGCGAGAGAGGTAAGGAGAGGGAGAGACAGCGAGAGAGGTAAGGAGAGGGAGAGACAGCGAGAGAGGTAAGGAGAGGGAGAGACAGCGAGAGAGGTAAGGAGAGGGAGAGACAGCGAGAGAGGTAAGGAGAGGGAGAGACAGCGAGAGAGGTAAGGAGAGGGAGAGACAGCGAGAGAGGTAAGGAGAGGGAGAGACAGCGAGAGAGGTAAGGAGAGGGAGAGACAGCGAGAGAGGTAAGGAGAGGGAGAGACAGCGAGAGAGGTAAGGAGAGGGAGAGACAGCGAGAGAGGTAAGGAGAGGGAGAGACAGCGAGAGAGGTAAGGAGAGGGAGAGACAGCGAGAGAGGTAAGGAGAGGGAGAGACAGCGAGAGAGGTAAGGAGAGGGAGAGACAGCGAGAGAGGTAAGGAGAGGGAGAGACAGCGAGAGAGGTAAGGAGAGGGAGAGATTAATTGACACATTTACTCGAATAGTACCGAACTTTTTTTGCAATGATGAGAATCTCTGTTACCAGGGGGGAATACATTACTATTTTATTAATCGAAATACTTATGACTTGTTTATGTGACTACTTACATCCTGTGCTTTTGCTCTTGCAAAAGTATGTTCAAGCACGGATCTTTTGCTTGTTGGGAATAAGAAAACGGGGTTCACCAAAGATTATTGGAAACTGTCCGCCTACACGGTCATAAATTTGTGGACTCTTGGTTTCTGGTTCACTTGACGTGTGCCCGTATTCTGACTTCCTGTTTGATCGTCCTCTTTCTGTCTCTCCGTCGTCTTTCGTCTCTCGCTCTGTCTCTCCTTCTCGCTTATTTCTCTCTCTCTTTCTCTCCCGTTCTCTCGCTGTTTTCAATCTGTATGCACATGGCGTGCCATTCATTCGAAAGTGTACTGCATTGATAAGAAGAAGAAATCGCCTATGGAGGCTTCCGGGGGTTTCGATTCTGTCACAGCCGCGCTCTTCTCACTCTTCGCTCTCGTTGTCAGCAGATGTCTCCTATTCTTAGATGGCTTCTCCTCTTCCTCGCGGCGCTGCAAGTCGCTGGTACGGAACAATTTTTTTAAATAACTTTTTCTTCTGTTAATTTAGGTATGGGATCAATGTTTATTTATCTTGCTTACAGGATAAAATACTTATATGATCATGGCTACGCACATACATACATAGGTGTTTTTTATGGCCCAAAATATAGAATATTAAAGTTGGTCATTCTATGGCAGACGCCGGGAGCTGCCCAAACTTCTACGAGCCGTGGTTCGGCGGCGCGTGCTTCCGCATTCATTACGCGCAGCAGCCATTCGAGAACGCAGTCACGGAATGCGAGAGGGACGCGGCCGAGCTGGCTTCCATTCACTCGGCTAAGGTTTGCGGGCAGGGAAAGAGAGAAGAGAGGGAGGGAGAGAGAAAAAAGAGATAGATTGGTGAGAAGCAAGAAATAGCACGAGTTCTTAATGGGAGTAGACATGAAAAAAAATTATGTGCAAAATTAGAGCAGAACATTTGCATATTGATTGAAACCGTCTTTTGTAAAATGGTCTTCTGCTTTCGTCTCTTGGTTTTCGGAGAACGAGCTAATTCGCCGCCTGGTCGCAACGTGGCCGACCATCGCGCGGCATCAAGTATGGCTCGGCCTGCGATGCAATCCATCTACTCGCAAGTACTACTGGATCGATGGCAGTCCTCTCGACTACAGCAATATTCGTATGCCACGCACTATTTTCTGACATATTCCAACAGCAGTAAAAGTTTTCGTGTGTATCTGATGAGTTTCGAAAAACGATTCCACGAGATGAATTGTAGTGTGCCATTTACTGAAGCACGATAATTGCTGTGATTCACCAAAGCGCAGATACGCCATGCACGTCAAAGTCGTACGGCTATCTGCTGGACGGAGTGACGGGCGAGTGGAAGGCGGTCGACGCGTACTCGTATATCAATCCACTCTGCAGAATGCCGAAGAGAATAGGTCGGAGAGAGAGACAGAGGGATAGAGAGACAGAAAGAGACAGAGAGAGAGAGAGAGCGCGAGGAAAAAGATCGCAAATGTACAGACGATAGCTGCGACGGCTACGAGAAAGTACCCGGATCGGCGACGTGTATCAGCGTAAAGACAGAGAATGTTGGCGACATATAAACTTGGGGAATATTATTTTATTTTATCTTTTTTCCTATGAAAGATGTGATAATTGTCTAGTGAAGTAGCAGCAATCTCATTGTCATCAGCAATACCTGAACGTCGCCGAGCTGCAGTGCAAAGCAGAGCACTCGAATATCGCTTCCATTCACGATCAGGAGGTTCGCGTCCGCATTTCGTTTACTTCCCATTCGTTTTCCACCGACTCTCTCTCTTTCTCCTCTTATCTTTCTATCTCTTCGCCCACCCTTATTCTATCTTCTCTCTCTTGTCTCTCTTTCTCTCTCTTTTTACAGACCAACGACTTCATCCTCGCCCGCGCCCGCTCCCTCAAGATCGTGAACGGCGTCCACATCGGTCTGCGTTCGAATGCGACCGGTGCCGGCCCGGATAGCCAGCAACCACAGCTCGCCTGGAGCGATGCCACCAATGTGTCCTACACTAACTTTGCGCCCGGTACGGTAGACGCCTTCTTTAGATATTAAAACATCAAAATTGTAACAAAAAACACTTCTCACGATTAGAATTTCTAATTATTTATATATAAAAAGAGTAATGTTGACGCCAGGCTATCCATCCGACATTTTTGGCCACTGCGGCGCGCTGGAGACGAACTCGCTGAACGGTCGCTGGATGAGCAGCCAATGCGTCACGAGCGTGATGCCATACGTATGCGGTCGGCCAGGTACGGTAGAACCATGAACGGGCATTCGGATACTTCTCCCTTGGGACGTTGGCGATCATTTATTTAAAGTGATTTTGTTTATTGTTTTTGCGCCGCAGCTTGTGAACCGATTCTTCGACTCTGTTCGTGCAAATAGAAAATGACTATTTTTGGCTGTACAGTTTTCAAATCACCACGAACCTTACATTTTTTCACATCGGAGGTCTACCTTTACATTTGTCCGAGGTAGAAAGAAGCAAGTGAGGCACTCAAATCTGACAAATTAGAAAAACGCTTTTCACCTGCAATTTGCAGCACCCGACACGAATGGAACCGTCACGCCACCCGGCTGTCCGCAGAACCCGTACTATTACAATCAGAGCGAAATTGTGAGGATACAATATTACTTTTCTCATTTATTCCATTTATGACTTTTTATTGCATTAGTTCAATGCGATGCTATGTGAAATACCAAGTTACATATTTATTCTTTACCCAATATACATATCTATGTACATACATATGTAGAGAAACAAAGGACCAAAATACTTAACGTGTTCCCCACTCAACATGAATATCGTAGTAGAGTGTGATCTTCTATTAAATGGTGTGATTCTAGTACAATGATGTGCCAGGTGTACTCTCCGTCGTACCCGCTCGACCCCGGCCCTCTCAGCTGCGACTTCTACCTCGTGGCCCCCGAACGGAAGCACGTCTTCGTCCAGTTCGCCGACTTTGAGCTCAACGAATGCTGCGATCGACTCGAACTCTTCGACGGCGCTTTCACTAATCTTCCCATCGCCACGTCAGCTTTTCTCTTGTATCATTTATCTGTTTTTTTTCTCTCTAGTACCTTTGTAATAATCGATAAAAGATAAAAACTCAGCAGCGAAGCGAAGCATGTAGTGCATTATATGTATATCAGCAGGCATTTTTTTAATGAGAAAAAGATATACGGCATTTTTTTCATTATTACTCTCGGGGTGTACTATTTTTCAATACCCTTGCGAGGGGAGGGGCAATATTATAAGGGGGTTCTATTAGAAGGAGCTAACTATTTTTCAATACCCTTGCGGGGGGAAGGGCACTATTAGAGGGCACTCAAAAGGGCGAGAGTAAATGAATGGCCTCTTGAGGTGCGATTTTGAGGAAAATAGCAGGGCATGCCACAACCGGGCGTCGGTGTTTTGGCCCATGCGCGGGTGATGGTTTTCACCAGCATAATCCACACGAAGACAGAGAGCAATTTGTGGCAAAAATAATTGATAATTGGGACTGAAAATATTGTATGGCAAAAAAGGAATAGTGACACGAAATATTTTTGAGGCAAATTAACATTTGTGACCCAGAATAGGTTTTTCGCTAAATATGTGCATATATGCCAATATTTCATATTCAAATTAGGTTAACCGGCAAGGGCGAGCCGGGCCGCTTCTACTACACCGCGGGCTACAACATTCTACGCATGACACTCACGGCGACGGATGGCAGAGGAGTCCGCGGATTCAAGGCCATCTTCAAGGCCTTGTAGATCGCAGCCGTGAAATAGGCGGTATTGATTGGAGGTTTCACGGCCAATTTATCGACTTGTATAGTTTTCGCTTCTTGCTACCCCCCTCTCTTCATATTCACTCCGTTTTCTTCTTACTTGACGCACCTAATTATTATTATTTTTTAAAAGATTAAGCGATTAAATAAACTCGAATCATGCCGGATACGCCGTCCAATAATTGTTTTATGCTGCTTCTGGATGCGAGTTCTCAACAGCATCCAACACAGAAGAGTTTATTTATCGACATAAAATAAAAATTCTTTCGCACTTAATTAGAAGGCTAGAAAATATACAAAAAAGCGGGAGTGAATTTGAGTCTATCTTCGGAATTTTGTTTTTAAATTACGAACAGTAAATGACCTTCCTTGGAATGTGTCATGCTCTTCGATTCTACGAACTCCTGGCGAGCTAGGTCTGCGTCTTTGGCATCTTTCTCGTCTCGCGTCTCACTTTTTCTGCATGAGACACGAAATATTTCTCTTTTTGATAAACAAATTGTGGCATTCCGCGTACGAGGCATAAGTGGCGAAAGCACAATTATGGTGAGGTATGTAAGTGGCGAGGAGAACGATGAATGCACAAACCAAGAAAGATTGAGAAATCAGAGAAAGGGAGAGAGAGAGCCAGAAATTAACCGCCATTATTAGCCAAGCTTGGCCGAGGCAGCTCTTCCCGTGTGGAACAAGTCTCGAGGCGGCATCTATTGAAGGAAGAAGAGACAAGGATGCGAGTGAGACAGGAAGATATAATGGGAGATGAAGAGAAAAGAAGAGAGTGCGAGTGAGATGATAGATGAAGAGAGAGAGAATGAGAGAGAAGAGCGAGAGAGAGAGAGAGAGAGAGAAGAGCTAGAGAGAGAATGCTCGAAGGTCACCAATACGCCTAAAATGCCTGTTTTTCTGCGCATGGCGACCAAAACAAATATGAAAATAATCGTTCCAGATTGGCTGTAACAATGGAAAGTTGCCGCTATTAACAAGGACAAGCGAAAATGTATGAACTAGCACAATAATGGCAATAGTAACAGTGAGAAAGGAAAGAAGCAAGGATGACGCATAAGGGAAAGTTCTTGAAAGTTCCTCTTTATTCTTGTTTTCCCTGGGGCAAAATAACGAGAGAAAATGAATATGCACGTTCGACCTCGAGCCGTTTTCAGAGAGAGAGAGAGAGAGGGAGAAATAGAGAGAGAGAGAGAGCGAGAGAGAGGAGAGAGAGAAGGGAAGAGGAGGTGAAGCAGCTAATCAGAGAAAGATGAGCGCACAACAAGGTTAGTAAACAAGCATTAACGAGGGTGATGTCATTAGAGTTAACTAACGGGAGTATAAATACAGGAGGTGGGGTGGGGTGACTGAATAGACATGGGGACTCTTCCTCTTTTCGGAGTCTTTGAACATTTTGTATCATAATAAAATTTTTATGCATTTTTTTTACATTAATAAAAAAAATTTATATTGTTATTTCACTGCTATCTTTCTTATAATGTTGTCAAACTCTGGTTTTGTGAAGAATGATTTGATTCACCAGATGGGCGCGTCCGACCAGCTTGCCGCCGTGCTCTCCGTCGCCGCTGGCGCTCTCATGGTGAGCAGCCTCGCCGGCGTCGGCCTCCTTCTCGCCGACATCAATGCCTTCTACGAGACGTCGCTCGAGGAGCTCGGCGAGTTCAGGGTCATTTATCTACTCTTTTCTTTAGTTTCATTGTAACGCGTCGAAGTATTGGGTCCCATTATTAAAGGTAAATAATTAACATAGCTTTTTTAAGCGTGGATCAGCTCGTACCGTCGGTAAAATATAGATGTAAAAAATTTGAAAGCCTTCCCACTTTTCGGTTCAGGGAGATTTGATCATTTTAAATCTCATGACTGGAGAATTTAACTATGGTCCGGATAGAGCTTGCGAATTCATCAGCAAAGTGTCAATTTTCTAAACTAAAAGTTAATGAAGTATTTTCCACATGAAAAGCGTCGACTGATCTTAAGGAATTATTACTGTGCTACACAGAACTTTAAATTAAATAATTGTCACCAACTATATTATGTCCTTAACGGTTTGTCGCAGCTTACAGTTAGGACGACCAGAGAGGGTCCATAGGCCGTGAAATATATGCCGACAAGTTCATGATTCACTACCGCACGCAAACCGCCAATTGAAAATTGTCCAGGCGAGGATTGGTTTACGAGGATTGGTTTCGAAGCAAGGATCTTAGCAAATTTCCAGGAACTACGTTGCTTAAACCTATCGTACTATCTGATCGGCCATTTCGTGTTAGGAGTGAATGATTTTCAACTCCTTTAAGTTAAACTGTTTCCGGCATTTATATAATGCTCACATTCACTTATGTATTTACATACGTCTTCGCGCGGAGGTCATGAAAACGTGAATATTTGCGTATGTAACGCAACTATCATATTAAGGAGGTCGCGGATGCTTCGTGGCGCGACATGGTTGTTGCGAACCGGGTGGACGCCGCGTCTCTTTCCGCGTCGCGTCTCTTCGGCCGCGCCAAGCGCCAGGACTACGCCGCCGCGCCAGTAGAAGTGGCCGCCGTGAAGGAGGCCGCTGCCGCCGCCGCAGTTCCATCATGCGCGTGCGCCGCCGCGCCAAACTCATGTCCTTCTGGTCCGCCGGGACCGCCCGGTGAGCCCGGACTCGCTGGCGAAGACGGCCTGTCTGGTGAGCGAATTTAGAATATTGGTAAATTAATTTTGGTCAAAAATCGTTCATTCACTTTTTTCTGAAATTTTTCCTTTATGCAATGTATAACTAATTAGTAATAAAGCATGCCACCAAATAACCCATGTTTGAGATAGCCCCCTTCCCTACCGCCCTCTGGAGGCAGGGAGCTTGATCGAAAAATCAGCTAGAACCTTTTAACAATCCCGAATGTTCTTAAAGGAGGGCGATCACCGAAAAATATTTAATTTCGGTTCGAATTGCCGCGTCTGCCTTGTGATTCCTCACTCTCATTCTCGCATGATTTTTCGCTGGTCGCACAAACCCGCTGCGTGAAAATAGCACGCGCGAATGAGAGTGCGAAGGGCCGCGGCAATTTGAAATATCACATAATTTTTCAGTGATAGCCCTCCTTTAAGCGGTCGACTTCTTCCCCGGGATATGCAATTGCAGAACATTCCGAAAGGGGCTACAGAAGCCCCAAACCATGTAATTTTGTGGAAGATTTTAAATTGTCTGCATGGACTCTTGAAGTTTCCAGAACATTTTGGAAGGGTCTGGCACCTTAGGACCTTGTACATTCTGGATAAGGTCGAGTACTGCCCCCCACCGGGCCCGGTAATTTTCAGGAGCAATTCGTTCAGTAAGAATGGTTCTTTCTATCGGCTATCTAGATATGTCTCACAAGCAACTTTATATTTATTGCTGTTTCGCGTGTAAACACACTAAAATTATTCACATATTGTAATAAGCCAAGCCAAGGACTAGCTGATATAAAAAAAATCTTCCATCAATAGGTGAGCCTGGCAAGGACGGCAACACACCAGCAGCCGACAGCCACGACCAGAAGCCTAGCGAATGCACGCAGTGCCCGGCCGGTCCACCCGGAGTGCCGGGGCCTGACGGTCCTCCCGGTCCTGCTGGCACTCCTGGAAATGACGGTGCTCCCGGAACAGGCGGTGGCGCACCTGAACCTGGTGCACCGGGCCCGCCAGGAGACGCCGGACCGCCCGGCACGGATGGCCAGCTCGGAGCGCCTGGCACTCCTGGCACGCCTGGTAGCCGCGGCGGAAGGGGCGCGCCCGGCCCGGCCGGGCCCGCGGGACCTGCTGGGCCCGCCGGCACAGCCGGAGCACCTGGCGAACCCGCTGCACCGGGGGCGGACGGCCCCGCAGGCGGCCCCGGTGCACCAGGCAAGGACGGACAACCAGGCGCCGACGGAACACCAGGAACGCCCGGCGCCTCTGGTGAACCCGGCGGAGACGCCGACTACTGCCCGTGCCCGAAGAGAACCGACGCCGTAGTCGCAGCCGAGGGAAACGAGGAGAAGGAGGTGAGGGAGTGTACTATCTTCTTTGTGTACAAATTTAAAAATAAAATAAATAAAAAATCCACATCCACTATGCCAGAGTCTAACTCAAAACCCAACTCTGCGTTCATAACAATCAGGGGTGCAGGAACTTTCGGAAAGTTCCAAAATGTCCGATCAAACTGCGCGTTTCTCGATAAACAGTCATCGATTTGGTTTGTATATTTATATTCAGGCACTCGGGTTTTACCATTATTGCCAAAATGGAAAATTGTGTGAATTTGATGGTGGGAACACCATAATTCGTAATTATCTTGACATTTTAATGCTCAGTTATGGTAAAACCCGAGTACTTGAGTTTAAAACTGCAAACCAAATCGACGTGCATTTATCGAGAAACGCACAATTTAATCGGACATTTCGGAACATTCCGAAAGTTCCTGGACCTCTCATTGTTGAGCTACATATATTGTAATCGAGCTATGTATTTTCAAAATATTCTGAACGTTGTATTTAAATAAATAATATATCGAAAATCCGCTTTAAAACAATTTCGTGAGGTCAGGTTCCTCCCGCGCTGAACCTCGCATCTGGCACGTCCGGAGGCACCGCCTACCGTTTGAAGCACCGACGAGTCGCGGTCGCTAAGGCATGATCATCTTAGAGAAAGAGAGATTCGAAATATGTACATGGTGTAAACTGTGCACAATTCATTGTAATTATGTGAACGAATTACTCGTAATAAAATAATTTTTGATAATGATGCAACTCAAACCGTCGGATATACATATGTATCGGTTGAAAGATTTAAAACAAATAGATCACCAAGTCTACTTCGTTAATGATATATTCTGTTGTATATTGCATACTTTCGAAAGTCTGGATGGTCTGATGAACGGAATGTTTTCAAAATTATACGTTCAAAAGTTATCGTTTGAAAATTGTTGCACTTTAAGATGCAAAAAATTGGGAACTTTTAATCATAAGGGAAGTGATCACATGTAACATTTAAGTGGTAAATTTCGGAAAAATTAGAAAAACAGAGATTAAATCTACATCACTTCCATGCAAAAAATGCTTCATTTCTGTTCGTTCCATTTTTACTTTTATCACACGATGCAGCATTCTTATTTTACATTTCCTGTATAATCACTTCTTTTCTCCTCTCCTTGCATTCCTTAACATACTCTCTCTCTATTAATCTCTTTCTCTTTCTCTCTCTCTTCTCTCTCTTTTCTCTCTCTCTCTCTTTATATCTCTCTTCTTTCTCTTTTTCTCTCTTCTCTCTCTCTCTTCATTCTCGCTCACCGCATGATCACGTCGGGCCTCTTTTATCATAGCGTGCCCGCCTATCACTGATTGTGAATCATGCGTCACCATGACATCAATGAGTGGGAAATATTTTTTTTTTCCTTATTCTTATATTACTCTCTCACTTTTCTTCCATTCACCTTTTCTGTTCTCTCTCTCTCTATCTCTCTTTCTCTCTCTCTCTCCATCTCTGCTTTTTCTCATCATCTCTCCGTACACAACCCTTAGAAATGTCTCTATCTCTCCCTCTGTCACTCTCCTCCTTATTTCTTTCTCCCTATCTTTCATAACATCGCTCCTTATCTCTGTAATCTTACAAGACCTTTTAATTTTTCGCTACTTCCCCATCTCTTCGACATTTTGAATGCCCATGCACATTCTTTGTCCCCGTGCCGCACTTTGGTTGCCAATTCTAGAATGCTGTTGGGCTACGCTTACTACTAATTTTTTTTTTGTTTCCTCTTCATGGAACTGTCAGAGACTATATGTAGCTATCGATTCCGTGATTTTCTTGCTCCGTGAAATCAACGCAGATAATCTTATGCGTTTAAATTTCCTATGTTCGATCTAGACTCCCAGGAAGGGTAATCTTCTACTCTTCTAAACTCTTTTAAATGTACTCCTCTCGCTTCTCTCCCCTAAGATGCACCTGCAGCCAGTGGCCTCGTGTCCACTCGGCACAGCAGTGGTGGCTGCGACTTCCTCGGTCGCCGTTCTCCGTCTCCCCGATGCATTCAGTTATCGTCTGCTGCCACTCATTCGGCTACGCGTCGGCGTCTCTGGAAACGCTCTTTCTTTCTGGTTGGCATGCCAGAGCCGTAAATGGGACACTAAACTTGAAAATATAATTTTTTGACATAAAAAAATAAATAATTAAATTAAGGTTTGACAGGATAAAGAAAGGGTTGAAGGTTGCATTCGTTGAGTGTCGGCCCCGTCTTCCACCCCGTGTTCCGCGCCGTCTGCTTCCTCGACACACGCTCGATCTTCTTCCTCGAGTCTGCCGACCATGACTATCGACTCATGCTTTTATCGTCCACCGCAGATGACTTCTCGCAGGTTGGTGAGAAGCGTTTACCTCTTTCTTTTATCCCTCGCTTTTTCTACTCCCTCGCTCTCTCTCTTTCTCTCTTTCGTTCTGCTTCTTTCAGTGTCTCTCTATTTCTCTCTATCTTTTTCGAGCAATATTCTTTCTCTTTCCATCTCTCACTTCAAAATATACTTTAAGTAGTTAATATTTTTTAAGTAGTTCGCTATTCCTTTAAAACGAAAATATTTTTCACCTTTTTTCTTTAAAGAGATAATTATTCTATTTTTATAAAGAAGTTAGATAATCCTTTAAAATGGAAATATCTTATACCCCTTGATTTTTTTTTAAGATTTTTATTATTCTTATGATCTATGTATGTATGTGTCCTTCTTGGAGGAAAAAATTGAAAGACAAAAAAAGTGTTTGTTTTCATAAGAATGTGAGGCTGCGCTGCGTGGCGGGAAGTCTGCCAAACCTTCGCCCGGAAGGGTATCGAATAGTCGCCATGCGGCGAAGCGAGAAGAGCGACGAGAACGTGCTAACAAATTTTTTTATATATTAAATATGTAAAAATTTACTAAATATGTAAAAATTTTCTTCAATTTAAGCCTTTGTTTTATTCTTCACTCGGTATAACTTTTATTATCTGAAGGCGTACAGGAACTAGTGGTCGTAGCCGAGAAGCTACTCGAAGGAGACATCAAAGTTGTCATTAGACAGACACACCTCACGACAGAGGGGTACGAGCTTGATCTTGGAATGAAGAGGAGGAATGAAAGGGCGAACAATATGGTGAACAAGCTACAAAACGAAGAAAAAGTCTAGTAAAAGTCATTCACATATATTATATTTTAGCAAAAATCTCGAAAAAAGTTAATTTTTTTCAGAGTTGAGATATCGACTGTTGTGGACGAAGCGTGCTCGGAGGCGACGGCACTCTCATCCTTGAGAGCAGGTTCATACTACATATGTAGTTTAAAACCAATCCTGCGATATTATACATACCCTAGAAGTTGTCAGAGAAGTCGACCAGGGTTCAATCCCGGGGTTTCCCTATTTAAGGGGATTGCAGGACAAGGCATCTCATTCTGGCGACGCCTTCTTGTCCTCGGTCAGCGTCGCGCCGCAGAGGCTCTCGGTGAGCAGGTAACCGAGCAGACAACGTGTGGAACACCAACAGGCATCTCTTATAATTTAATTTAAACCCGCAGAACCTAGGGCGCGATGGAGCGACTCCTTGACTTTGTTGCCCGTGACGAGACGTGCCATCGGCCTTGGTGGAAGCTGGCGAGACGGCGTCAGCACGAAAGGCTTGAAGTGACGAAAGTGAATGGCGACTTGCTAATCTCGAACCGGGGACCGCCTTGGAAGGCAAGAATCTATTTGATTCTGTTTCAAACAAATAAGAAATCGCTACGCAAATACATCTGCGGTTGTAGCTGCAAACACGGTTTTGCTACATCGTTCTAAATTATTTCTAATGACGCTCCAACTGTCAGATCTTTTTAGACGGGTTTCCTTGATATGGCCTCAGGCGCTACGTGGAAAGCGGAAGTCTTGAGGCCGACTCTACTATCCGCATGCGTTGACTGGCGCGTTGGAAGCGTCGTCAGCGTTGCGAATGGATCGATATTCATCGTGAGAACAGAGAAAGAGAGAGAGAGAGAAAGAGAGAGAGAGAGAGAAAGAGAGAGAAAGAGAGAGAGAGTGAGAGAGAGAGATAGAGAGAGAGAAAGAGAGAGAAAGAGAGAGAGAGTGAGAGAGAGAGAGAGAATGGCGATCTATCGGGAGAGAACGGGTACAGAATATTCAGGCTAACTATGAAAAGAAATACAGGGCCATCGCAGCCGCAACGCAACCGCGGTCGCGTCACTGCACGAGCTAGCGCGCGCCGCGTGCTGGCATGCTGCCAAGTTGCCTCTTCGTCGTGAGATCATCCACAAGGCCGCATTTGATCTCCGTGACTTTGTGCTCCTTCTGCTCAAAGAATACGACGACGGCGCTAAGAAGAGTGGCAAAATGAGATGCTGGGTAAGCAGGATAACGAGGAAGGAGAAGAAGAACTAGATTGATTAACGATGAACAATTATTATTCTTAGTATGTATGTAAGCATGTTCAGGCATATTGCAATAGAATCAGAATCAATTAAAGCTGCCGCAGCTAAATCTTCCAGCTTGAATTTCGTTCAAAAGTTCTTTATATGTGCATTCTGACATGAATAGATTGGAACTGATCTAGGAATCGGAAAATGCCGCTTTAGACTTTTTATAGACTTTAAATTTTGGACGAGCTCTCATTTTACCAGAATCAAACCTGCACAGTAGTATAGAATATGAAAAAAAATTTAATGCACTATTGGGTTTTGGAAACTTAGGATGTCTCTGATGTTTCCTAATCTATTATTCAGGGGCGAAGGAACAAATGGCCTTTTTGATTCTCTTGCAAACCGCGTCATACACACATATGTACATACTATGGGTATGATGTGAACAAAATAGCTGATTTTCTTCGTTGTTTCACTTGGTATTTGGCCATGATTTTGGAAATTTCGATTAAATCGCTTGGTTTTTTGCACTACGTTTCATAAGCATGCGACTTATATCGAGTCTTTGTACTTGTCGAGCGGGTACAAGGCTTCTAATTGTGCTGACGACGCCTTTTTGTAAGAACGTTAATGTTATTCGTGACCGTTGTTATGTATTTTTTAATTGCTGTTTCGGGTATTTTTTTAATATTTTAATTTCTTTATAAGAAAGTTATTAAAGGGAAAAGCCTATTGCAGCAGTTATTGCTCTTGTTTTCGCGGACTACTTCAACGAGAAACTAAACAGCCATATATCAACAAACGCATACAAACATTCATAAAAGCATCATTTGGTCTTCTTTCTGCCCAACAACGTGCGTCGCTGGCGCGAAGGCCAGAAAACATCTCGGATATCCTGCCGAGTAGCTTCCATCCATGGGAACTGCCACGAGATGTTGGAGAGAGAGAGAGAGATGTATGAGAATGATAGAGGGATGCAGAGAAAGATGTAGATGATATGGGTGACGAAGGAGGAAAGGGGGATATACGAATTTAGAGAAAGAGAAAGGGTGAAGCAAAGAGACAGAAGGTATGAGAGACAAAGACTGAATAAGAGAACGAGAGAGAAGACACAGAGAAAAAGAGCGAGAGAGAGAGAGAGAGAGTGAGTAAAGTAAAGGAGGCATGCGAACGCCTCTTCTCTCGTTATTTGTCCAGACATTTTCGGACGCTACCATCGGCCACATCGATTTGGATGTACATACATACATATGTTGAATATAATGCCTAAATTTTGACAGAAATCTTTTCATTTGCGCTGTATCGTTCCGTGATACTACATACTTATGTACTATATATATTAACACGGTCAGAAATATGTACATATCCATAGTATGTACATATGTATACCTTCTCATCCGTGTACATGTATGTATGTGTACATACATATGTACACATTTCTGCATAATACAAAGTATGAAGGATGACCAGGTTATTGTTTCGATAATTGATAGCAATTTGTCTTTAAAGTATTAAATCCGAATCCGTTTATGTTTCTGTTCATTTTGTTTTGCTACCGCGCATAAAGACGAATGGAAGCGAAGGAGAGAAGGTAGGAAACATAGCAAGAGTCAGATGACAGCTAGCCTTTTCGGGCCCACTTCCGATGTATTCGTATAGCGAAGAGTAGTTGTTTATGTACTATGAGCTATGCTACTTGGTAGAAGCTTCAACTGGAAGATCTGAAGCGCGTTTAATCTGTCTGAAGTTAGAAACATGTTTGGAACACTTGTTCGCAACATTGGCGTTATTGTTACAGGCTTGGAATAAGCTGGAGATATGTGGAGCTCACCACATTCAACCAAATCTCCGCAAATGTATTGTCCGCAAAGGAATTCGAACCCTTCACTTGCAAACAATTAATAGGCACGTTATACACTAGACCACGGCTCTGCTCGGGGAACGAAGCGATGAGGATGCAGACAATCTTTGCCCTACCGCTCGAAAGAGACGCAAATTTCAACAGATTTATTCAGTCAGTGAAAAGGCATGTAAGCCAACAGTGCTGACATGGGATAATAATTAGCATGGGGCTCAGCACTAGATTCCACCGCAAAATGGGACATGAGGAGTAAGAATGAGATGCTGGCAGCGAGAGGCGACTTCTTTTTTCTTCGTTGGTGACTAGCAAAAGCACACCGGAGCAGCTTTTGCTCGTCACAGCCTGCGCCTCCATCTTTGCGTTGTCGCTCCATTTTTGTGCTTGTTCTGACCAAGTGACCACCTCAGAAGTTCGAAACAGGAAGTGCACACAAGCGATTAAATGATCACAAGCTGGATACATGTTGGGAACACATGTGTATTAAGATAGGCTGGCGAATTGCCAATTCTTTTATTGCGAACATGTTCGAAACAAGATTGTTTTGAATATGTTTCAAACTTAAGACAGATTGAATGCGCGGCTGCTATTTCACGCAGGAGAGTTGCGCGACCTGCGATATATCACAAGAGAATGAAATTGCCTACTCGCAAGAATAGCGCGGCATTCGCACTTGGAATTAATTATTTTTCGGTACTCGACCAACTTTAAGTGATATAACTTTAAATGTGTTCGTTTGGAAAGCATTACTTTCATGATTTAGCTGCCATGCTTCTGCCATCGCTGTCGCCGCTGCTTCTGCTGCACGTCGCTCTTCCGGCACAAGGTCCCAACAAGAGCGAGAATCATTTACTATTTAGTTGCTACAAAAGTAATAAGTGGCCGATTCGCGTTTAAAAAAGAGGAGATAACTGAAAAAATGTTTTTTGAAATTACCGCAGTAATCTTTATAGGAAAGTATTGCGATCATTAAAACGAAGCTTAATCAAATTGATTGTCACTCTTAAAATAACTAACAAATCAAATTGTCGGTATTCAGTCCGATGGAAGGATTATTTTCTAGTAAATAAAAAGTATTTTGTATGTAGTTAAGAAAAGAGGAGAAAAAGTTTGTAGTGGTGGCGTACGCGGGTTCCTACGTAGCGATGCAGATCGCTCGATCACCCGGCGTCACTCGTCGTCCCGAAGGACCGGATGACGCGGCGGCGCGCGACTCTCAGTTCCTCTCTATTTCGTCTCTTATGGCTGCTTTTCACTGAATTATTTCATATTTCTCCACTAAATTCTTCAAGTATGTAATTACTATGACAGTAAACAAGCAATAAACAGTTATGATCTTTTACAAACAGGCTTAGAATTTCCTTAAAATCCAGCTGGTGGATAGTTGTCATGAACCATTTATTGAAAGTCATAAATGAATAATGTATTCTTCTTGTACATGCCTATTTGAAGAATTTTTAAATTTGTTATTCACAGACATTCTTTTGTTTATGAATGTATCCTTCACAAACATCATTTCAGCTACCTAATCGCGTGGCTGGTGGTTGGCGCCGTGGCTTCTCTCATCGCCGTCCTCACCATTGTGGCAGTCGCAGTTCGCGTTCGCAAGCGGCGGCGTCTCGAGAAGCGCGTGGAGAAGCCCTACTCCATTCCGCATCTTCAACTTCGGTAAAACTAACTAAGTTATGCTTTCCCACTTCTTTCACAGCAATCCATTTTACAGCAATTTCACAGCAAACCACCGACTACTTGCGTATTATTTAGGATAAGCTTCTTAACAGTCGGTTTCTAGTACCGTCAAATTGCTTTTGCTTCCGAATAGCCAAAGTTCATCTTCGATGAAAGCGATCTTCAGAGTGAGACGTTAAATTAACAAGAGAATTAAATTATTATTATCAGATAAGAATTGCAACTTTTTTCTTCTGTGAAGACACTATTTTGCATTGTATGTCCTTGTCAAAGACATTGTCAGTAATAAAAAAAATTTCCTCTTTGTTTATTAACTCCCGACTCTTTCTTTCATCGTTATAGTCGTTCAAATTAAGAATTGAATACTAAGACCACAACTAGAACGATGCAAACATGCAACTTTATTGAGTTGGTCATTTCTGGTCTTCGAAGCACGTTTTTCGTGTGATTCCGGAGAGATTGAGATTCTAAGGCGACATTGAAACCAGTCGGGTCCTACATTGAAATTCTCCTTTATATATGTTACTCTAAAATCTTCTTGAAATACTTTTCTGATATCATAGGTTAAGAGACAGTGACGGTGTGACAGAAGCCTTCAGAGCAAGACGGCAGTGACCGTAATATCTTGTGGCCCTAGCTTCTGGAACGCGGCCGTGCCTGCATTAAGCGTCGCACTGTCGTACTTGGTCTGCTACGAAATCACGAGTGGTTTCTGGGCAGAAATATTTAAATATACCTTTTTTCCCCTATTTCATTTCTTTTTCTCTCATTTTTGGTGACTCTTGAGCAAGCATACGAGAAAAAATGTGTAAAAAAAATAGTTAGTCTTTATAAGGAATACATTCAAATCATTTTTTGATTGTGTTGAATAGAATATGAAATACAAATAAATTCTACAGATTTTGTGATAGATTTATGATTCACGGGTGCTTACCTTACCTTACGTATTATACGATACTGCGACAGAAATCAATATCGAATAAAAATCAGAAATAAATTGCCATTCAAGATCAGAATCGATTTCGATGCAAAATCAGGAAACGAAAAGAATCCTAGAATAACCATTATGTTTATGATGATTAAATAAGAATATATAAACATATGTACGTATATATATACATATATATATATATAATTTATATACATATATGTATGTATGTATGTGCATATATATACGTTTGGAAGAATGCGCTTAATTCTGAACAAAATGCACTCTTTTGGGTTGCAATTCCCTTCCGAGCGGGAGGAGCAAGGCGATGGAGAGGAGACTTACGGAATCAGTCATTTTCGTTGGAGTTCTACTCTCCGTGTATTCTGGCTCTCAGCCGACATTTATATAATATCCCGACGCTTTCCTTTTCGGCGGCCGGAAAGCTGAATACAGTTTTGCGGGAATGACACCATAATCTTTTTTTTAATACTTGCATACTATATTTCAGTCATTTAAAGAAGGGCGATCAACTAAAAATTATGTGATATTTCAAATTGCCGCGTCCCTTCGCACTCTCATTCGCGCGTGCTATTTTCACGCAGCGGGTTTGTGCGACCTGCGAAATAGCACGTGAGAAGGACAGTGAGGAATCACAGGGCAGACGCGGCAATTCGAACCTGATATTTTTCGGTGATCGCCCTCCTTTAAACTGTTGTTGCCTCCCTGAGGCTAAAGGCTGAACGAGTTGAGTCAGAGGACAAATGGTGTCTAGTTAATGAAAATATGGTCTGTGCCTCAATAATGGCTAACGGGGACCTCTTCCACCTATGCCTTTATGTTCAATGTTTGCTCAGATATGTTCTTCTGACTCGGACAAATTTGTGCTGTCTACTTCAACTGTCTATTTTGCATCATTCTTCAATACTTTCTGTGAGCTTTTACTTTTAGTTGTCGTTTCTATTTCGACCTTCCCTTTTGCGCTTTGAAAGTTATACACATATTGCATTTTATTGAAAGTATGTATGTATTATATATATATATATATATATATATATATATATATATATATATATATATGTAATTGCAAACAAATTGTATGTACATATATAGTTTAAACTGGGACTATATTTCAAGCCGCTATTGTTTGGATCATAGTATTCTTTCAAGGATTTCATCCCAGTACTAATACATATATTTTAAAACGGATAAACGAAATGAAAATTTACATGTGGGCCCTCATACAGAAAAGAAAAGATTGTGCATCTGAAGAGGAGGTGCATCCTTTCATCGACGCATTGCAATTAAAACAGCAGCCAGAATAGTAACGGATTGCCTGAATTCATACAACAGTCTCATTTCATCAAAAGAACTTATGTATAAAATGAAAAATTTACTGTTTATGCTGACATGCTCTCTCGCCCCTTACTCATGCGAAATGGCGCGCGTTCAAATTTGTTGGCACAAATAAAGTGAAAATGATCTATGTAGTTGCCTAACCATAAAAGAAGGCGCTGGCAACTGGAGGGAAGCAGCTCGTCTGCTTGTTCACAGCTCATCTCCGCGCACTGCGCGATGAGAATGTCGCAGGAGTCGCACACTTCGCAGAGCCACGTGCCAAAGACCGACTTGTACCGCCGCACGATGCACGATGGAACCTGAGCGAGGAGAGCATGGCCATGTAGGATGATTGATATGCAGGTCACGGGTTCGATTCCTCCCGGGTGCAAACGGACCCAGATGGTCGTCGGGCTCACTTTCGTGACGCAGCATTGCCAGCCACAACAGTCGTGCCCGTCTTGCGGGCAACGCCAGAAGAGCTCGGCGACTCTGGCAAAGGAGGCTATTCACATTTAACAAGAATTCTCACTTCACACTCATCTCCCTTTCTTCTTGTTCTTCCGTTCTTCTCATACATAGAACTCTCGCCCTCTCTCCCTAAACTGCTCATTATCGCTCTTTTGCCTCTCATCTCTTTTTCTTATATTCTTCTCTCTCGTGTCTCTCACATGTCTCTCTTTTATTTCTATCTTATCCCTCTCTAATCTCACTCATCTCTATTTCTCCTATATCCTCTCACTCTCTATTCAAGGAATGCATTCCAGCCTTGTCGCATTGCTGAAGAAGAGCGTGGCTGCCCGTCTCCCGTCTTCCTCCGCGGCAGGCTCCGGCAGTAGTCTCGAGCAGACCAGAGATGTGCACGGTGACGTGATGTCAAGTGGAGATGATGACGTCATCATCTCAGCCACGCCCCCTATTGAGATTGCTCCGCCCCCTTCTGTATCCGTCATGCAGTTCGGTGGCCGCCAGAAGTACTCGATGTCGTTAACGCTATTAAATATATTACTCAATCAGAAAGTGCGTAAAATTCAAGATGAGGAAGGTGCTAAGAATGGATTGTGTTAAGAGTGCCTGTCTGAGATTCTCGAACAAGAGCGTGCAGTAAAACATTTTATTTTCTTAGTTTTTTCCTTTGGGTAGCTTATGCATGTACATACATACATACATATGTATGTACATATGTAGCATCACGAGAGCTTCCAAAAACATTTTTTTCAAACATTATTTCTCTAAATTCATGTATCTAAAATAGTGTCCTCTGATTTCAATAATAAAGTGGTCCTATACATTTTTTCTTTACTCTTCAAGATAGCTATGAAATTTATCTGGAAATCGATCTACGAAATGCCTAAAATGTCAAAAACTGAACGGCTGATATATCCGAATTCAGCTGAACGAGAATAGGGTTTCCCTCAGTTTTTCTTTATAATTAAGAAATTCTTCAAATTTTTCTTCTACTGCTCACGGATTACAATTTTCTACTGATGTGGAATAAGAAGAAAAATATACCATACTTGAAAGTGTCCAGTTCCGCCGGCGCTGTGATGGTGGATGGCCGAGGCGGTGGCGGCACCGCCCACCGCGCCGAGTGCCGCCGCGCCCAAACCAATGCCGGCGCTCGGGGTATGCAAAGATTCGAAGATAAAAATGATAGACGGAATAAGCTTTGCAATCATACATGATCGACCTGCCATTTGGCAGCGAAGCGCCGGCGGCGCTGCCAGAGGGGCTTCGCGCATTCGAATAGCTGTGCTGCGAGCCTGAAAGAATAGTTTAGGAAATGGTTTTTTTTTTACTTTTTTTATTTAAACAAAAGTCAACAATGCAGGGCACTTTCAAATTACACAATTACCGAAATTTAGCGATGGAAAATAAAGTGCTATGTAAGTTTTAAATGAAATTTAGAAATTCCCGCCAAATCCGTTGAGGCGTCCGCCGCTCGCGCTGGCTCTCACGGCGCTCGCGCCACGCACGCCGGTCGCGCCTCCTGCCGTTATTTGTATCAAATTTAATATTTGATAAAAAATTATAACAATTTAGTAATAATTTGATAAATAATATTAAGATTTATGGAGTTGATCAAAGCAAAATAATAGGAACCCCTCGCGTCGACCGCACATCTTAAGCGGAAGACGACAGAGATAAGAAAGAAGAGCAGTAATATCGGAGGAAGAGATGGACGCCGCAGCATTCTGCGGTGGCCAGCGTCTTCTTCTGCTTCCTCTTCTTCCTTGGCTGCCCTCTTCAGCTACCGACAAATGAGATATCCGTGTGACTTCACGTGAGCTTATTAAGCTGAAAATGAAGGACGGAGGAGGTGGAAGAAGAAATTGACGTACTCTAAGAGGGCGAGGGAAACAGAGCGAGAATAGATAGGAAGGAAAAGATGAAGAGAAAGAGAGAGAGAGATGAAAGCGAAGGCAAAGATAGAAAAACGTGTTAAAAATGGAAAATGAAAGAAGAGAACAAGGCCTCCGAAGGTTAGCTCTCTTCAACCTCCTCTTGTGCCGTGGTCCCCACCGACTCGAAGAACGCAATGGAAACAAACTGAAGGCTCCCCGCATTGCAATCCCTCCCCCCCTCCCCCCCCCCTTCACCCAGGAGGCAACAATAGGAATGCTACCAAGAATCCGGCAAAACCTTTAGACTGCTCGCTGGTCTGGAAATACAAATTAGTGAATTCACAGGGCACATACATATTTATTAACAAATGCAATGTGTATAACTGAAGAAATTTGCATTGTAAAAATTTCCATAAAGGACTTTTCTTCAAAATCCAATAAAAGGGGAAACCTTTGTTTCGCGTGTTTTCCAAGAGATCAAAAGGGATTCTTTCTTCGCACTCTCACAATCAGAAAAAAATGCTGTCTGTTTGGCTTCCGGCCCAAGGTCGATTAACAGTAGAGAAATCACAAGAGGAGCTAAGAAGAGTTCGCAATTTTGGTCAATTTTGTTCACGATTTCCTAGTAATACTTGTGGTTTCTCTTCTTTATAAGAGTACGAAGAAAAGATCCCTTCTGATCCCCCGGAAAGCAAGGGACCAAAGGTTGAATGCAGCTTTCTGAACTTGTACCGAAGGTTAGTTTCGGAAAGAACGAGTTCATTTCATCTTAATTCCTCCTCAGCGGCTGGTAGACTCGGTTTAAATGGATTCGACAACTATTGAAGAGACGCCGGAGAGTGTGAAGAAGGAGGAAAGGAAAGATGAGGAGCAGAAGGAAAGGGAAGAGAAAGGGAAGGAGGAAAATGAAAAAGAAGAGGACGACGTGCGAACTGCACTTAGCAGCCACGTGGTTGTGCTTACCGATGATGGCCAGAAGGTTCTTTGTGCTCATTCGCGAGAGTCGAAGTTCCTGCATTAGGAAAGAATCCATGAAATTAAATAAACGAAGTAAGATGTCGAAAAAACGAAATCTGTCGTTTGAAGTCGGGGATCTATATTTTATATATGATAATAGTATAGCAACAGCCAAATCCAAATTTTCGCGCATGTCTTCCTTCAAACTATTGTCTTATATATATTCTTTATCGCTTTGCCCAGCATGGGTTTAATGTGATAACATATAGTCATACAAGTGATGAAATATGGGTCAAGCAAAAGGAAAAACAAACAAAAAGAAAAAGCAAAGAAAGGGGAATGTAGTCATGATGTAACATTCAAGCAATAGGTACGGAAGGAAGAGAGGGAATTTGTTGAGACATGGTGATCAAGTAGTGAGTTCCATAACCGGACTACACGATAAGATAGGCATGAGCGACGATAGCGGAGTGATCGAAGAGATGGAAATGAAAGCCTAAGAGAGTGACCACGGAGATTTGAAGAGTATCCAGTTGGGAATTGGAAGAAATGAGTGGGTTCAATTGGGGTAAGATTTCGCATAATTTTGAAAGTTGTTACTAAATCGGTAACAAGTCTGCGTTGCTCGAGCGAGGGTAATCCGAGGGTCTGTAAGCGTTGATCATATGACATAGAACGGCCAGATCTTTTAAAGATAGATCGGGTGAAACTTCTTTGGACTCTCTCAACCATATTGACATATTGAACAGCAGAAGGGTTCCAAACTTCGGATAGTGAATCAAGTATGGGCAATACATAAATGTTATATAGGCGGGTCAAAATAGAGGGGTTGCGAGATCGGAAAGAGCGAAGAATATATGCGCATCGTGCGGACGCTTTTCTAACAATGGTCAAAATGTGCTCCCTAAATGATAGTTCGCTATCATATGTAATACCAAGGTCCTTAAAAGAAGACACAGTTGGGAGAGGTATGCCGCGCAAAGAAAACACCGGTGGGATTGGGTGGTTACCGATTGTCATGATAACAGTCTTATCCAAGGAGATAATGAGACCCCACTTATTGGCCCATAAATCGATGGCATTAAGTGCCGATTGAAGGAGAGGCTGATCATTATACGTATATACCTTAATATCATCCGCGTAAATAGTGAAATAACAACCTGAGGGTATGCATTCAACAATGTCATTAATGTAGATAAGAAAGAGAAGAGGTCCTAAACAGGTTCCCTGATTTACACCACTGTTAATAGAATAGGGAAGAGAAGTAGAATCATTGATGATAACCGACTGGTTTCTATTAGCTAGAAATGAGTCAAAGAATCTCAGAAGGCTACCAGATATACCAATTTTGGAAAGTTTATAGAGAAGATGGGGTCGAGGAATTGAATCGAAGGCCTTGGTGAAATCAATAAAAGCAGTAGTGACATATTGGGACGAGTCTAAAGCACGATGCCATTCATTAAGAGTGGATAAAAGGGCAGTGGATACGGAGTGGCGAGGGCGAAAGCCGTATTGGAAAGGGGTGAGAATGGAATGCTCTTCAAGGTAGAGGAAAATTTGTCGGGAAATAATGCGTTCCATTACCTTAGATAGAGAACAAGTGAGAGATATAGGCCTATAATTTACACAATCTTCGTCTTGCCCGCCTTACGATAAGGAACTGTATTAGCTCGGGAGGAGGGCAGTGTAATAAAGATTCAACGCATGTTAGATGCCAGCAAAATGTCTTCTTTTTTTTTTTTTAAATAAAAACAGCACTAAAAACTTGTTTATGAGCGTGCAATTAAAAAAATTCCGTAAAGAAGTGTTTTGATAATCAAGAAGTTTTGCATTAAAAGCTGTTCAAAAAAGATTTGCAACCTAGCTTTTGTTAGAAAATATTTCGAATGAGAAGGATATTTTAATTAAATATAAAAAGGGAGTATTCAGTTCGTGGTGTCCGCCACTGATCTTGCCGAGCGCTCACCCTTCCTGAACGCGCTCTTCGCCTCGTCGACCGAAGCTTCCGCAATTCATCGGTGGATACCTATTTCGTTATTTTGTTTTGACATTTCGTAATCCCAAATTTGTGCATATAAATGCTATAATTAATAAAAAATAATAAAAAAGTGCGACGAATTCGACCAAAATCTGTCAACTACTTGGATGCGAACCGCAATCACGAATGTCATTGACTTTTATCTTGGCCAGTGCCTGTCCTTGATTGTGGAATATGTATACTTGTAAACTAGTAAACTTAACTTCCACTCCAGATTGCACTCCCTGCCCTCGTTGTGTTTTGCCTACGTGCATGTCGTGATGAATTCTCTTGATTGCAAGGACCTCAACGCGGTCGTCGACCTGAGGACGGCGATTCTGGTGCGTCGTCCCGTGCCGTGACGTACTGAAGAAGAGCATTGGCATATCTCATTGGACAAGAAAACAAAATAGCTTTGGAAATCATCCTCACGTGTAACTAATTAAAATGCACAAACCTATTAGAACTCTTACGGTTGTACGGTACCCTTTATCTCTCCTGCTATACCGTATCAACAGTACCGCATTCTCTTAGGCGCTGGACGCTTCGGTCTATCTCGGCGACGAGCAGGGGAAGCATTTGCTTGAAGGACTCGTTGTGCAGGAGGTCGACGACCGATCGCTCGTCCAGGTCACTGTAATTCTGGCATTTTTTACCTAACACGATCGCACGGCTAGAGTATGAAAATAATGATAGCATGACGACAATGTGGCATGACTGCAGTATGTGCGAAGTTATATGTCGACATTTGACATGAAACTACTTGGGTTTTTAATAATAGTTCATTCAAAAATTTTTATGCTTTGATTTTGTATTAGAAAATAAAAATATATATATATAAAATTGAGTCTTACATGCTTGCCAAAGAGACGGGCTTGAGCAGGCTTTCGGGATTGCTCTGGGAACTCATCATTCGCAACTTTCGCCGGGTTTGTGCATTCTTTCAATGCCGAACTAGATTCTGAATGTGGACAGATGTGCCGAGTCTATATATTGCAGGTGTTTGACAACAATTCCTTCGTCCGCCTCTCCGACGCTGATCTCAACGCGGCCATCGGGTCAGAAGACCTTGACATTCTCGTTCAGCAGGAACCGCTTCTCGCTGGGCGACGTGGTGTGCCTGCCAGGGCTGTCACGCCTTCGGTATGCTCTTTCTATTCCTCTCTGCCGCTCTCCTTCTCCCTTCCCTATCTCTTCTTGTCTGTCCATCTCTCTGTCTCTCTCTCCATTTTTGCTTCCAGTTTTTCCTGCCGTTGTCTGATCCTCCCACCACCTACGGATCGGTCATTGAACCCACCGTCTCCTCTTTCTCTCGGTATCCGCGCCACGCCGTAATCACTCTTGGTAAAGCCAACGACTAACATACTGTTTTTCATCTCATAGAACCTCGGCGCTCAGTGTTTGCCAAGGGAGATGAGGGAAGTGTACTATTTCGTTGAATACCGTATTTTGAACGACATGTTCGTTCGTTTAAAGATTGCTTAATACTATATTCATAATTTATATGCTCTTCCTTCCAATTTAGGCGGCTGTTCACTTTCTGGCTTAACTAGTGCCATTGAAAATGAGGTGTACAGCGATCGAAGCGGTTCTTGGGTGCGTGGAAACGAAAAGTGAGTGGCGTGCATTATTTTTCATTGAAAACTTCCAATCAAGCGGCTTTTTGGCGGGAACGTTCAAAACTAATATAAATGTCAGCGCGTCGGGTTCCATGGCCTGATCGCGCGTCCCGAAGGCCTCTTCGTCTACGGCGGCTTCAAGGGCGACAAGTGCCTTGAACGCGTCCAATTCTTCGACTACCACACATCGGTGGGGGAATATAATTAGGAATATGATTAATATAGGACATTGTTGAGCAGGACTTTGTGCGATCTGTGGGATATTCTATCCCTCTTTTTCTATCCTTTTCTGAAAAGTATCTCTCGCTGAATTCCGCAGACCTGGAGTGAGCTGCAGCCGCTCGAATCGCCTCGCAACTTCGTGAGCGCATGCGCCCTTCAGAATAGACTCTTCGCGATCGGCGGGTGACATGCCACGCCTCTTCTTTCTATGCCACGCCCACTTATCTGTAACTAGTTCCCAGTTCAGCCACTCCGGATCTGCCCGTCTGTCATCGGTGGAGATGCTCGACCTGGCAAGCGGCAGCCGTCGTGACGTCATTGAGTGGCGGAATGTGCGGTCCATGAAGAAAACGCGGTCCTTTGATCTTTGACTTTCATCTTGTGATGTGTTTGTCTCCTGATCCTCGGGAGCCGTGGCCATTTATTTATTTCGGTGCAGAATTGTGAATAATTTTAGTGTGTTTTCTTAAAATAATACAAAACAATGTACTTCAAAGATTGAAAAAACAAACAAATATTTCCTTTGGTCAGCTCCGACGCGAGCGCCGTCGCACTCGGCGGACGGATCTACTCGATCGGCGGATATGATGGAAGGGACATCCACGACAGTGGAGAATGCTTCGATCTGTCAACAGAGCAGTGGTCACTCGATTGTCTCTCTCGCTTTTCTACTTCCCTAGCTTTTCTATCTCTCGCTCGCTTTATCTCTCTTACACTCTCTTCCTTCTCTCTTGATCTGTCTCATTCTTTCTCTTTCTCGCGATCTCTCTATCTGTCTCTCGCTCTCTCCTCAGGACTCTCCTGTCCCGTCCAATGCGCTCTCCTCGCTCTGGCCTCTCCGCTCTTCCCATTGGAGAGCACGTGGTCGGTGTCTTTGGCGGCTTCGACGGCTCGAAGCGTCTCAAGTCAGAACAAATAATACAAATATGAATCGCGGCATACTGAGCATAACACGGTAGGAGATTTGAATTTGACCAAGATGTCCTTGAGGTTTTGCGAGTTCTACGACATTCGTGAGGGCCGCTGGCATCGTATTGGCGACATGGCAATCCCGAGGTTAACTATACATACATATGTATGTACATATGTATGTACACAGTGATCTTATAGCAAACTTGTGGTGGCATCAGTCGAGAGTGTGAACATTAGAAACCGTTTTAAAAACATAAAGTATGTTTAGCATGAAATTATGAAGTATTCAATCATTTGTTTTGAAAGCAAAAAAACATTTTTTTAATGATTGTAAACTTCCATCCAGTATTATTATTACGCTAACTTTGCGGTCGCGCTCTACGACGAACACAATCTCTTCGCACTCGGCGGCTTTATCGGCAACCGTGCGACCTACATGACCGACGCTAGGCAGATCAAAAAGTTAAAAAAAATTTAATTTAATTTTCCAAATTGACAGGCCTTCGAGCTGCGTGCCGATCGCTGGCGACGCAGCCACTGGCTCAGCCGCGCCAAGTCGGCCCACAGGATTTTTTTATTATGCTATTTAATATTATTAAGACGATATCCTGCGAATTTATCGATTTTTATATCCTGCGAATTTATCGATTTTTATATCTCAATATATTATTTATACTATACTCTTTTTTGTAACGAAATATTTTTACAGGCCATCGTCGTGGATGAAGTGGACGCCATACGCGCTCTCGTGTATCCGATCTGAGATCTCCGGATATCCCTGCTCTCGCGTGAATCCGCTCTCATTTTTCGGTGTGGACGGGTGGGCGGAGCCTGTCGTCTCAAGATTCGCTCTCCTCTTCAACCCATCTGCTGCATCCACTCCTCACCTTGCCCCCCTCTACTCGCCCCCCACCCTTATACATAACTGATATTCTACAGCGTCATCTTATAAAGTAAGGAGAGAGCATCTAACTATAGCATGTCAAAATCAGATTGCAGGAGACAGAGAGACAACAGATGGAGAGAAAAAACGGTGGGAGAGAGAACAGAGAGACGAAAGTGCGAGCGAGCAAGTTGAAGCGAGAAGGGAGAGTACGGGAGAGAAGGAAGACGGAGGGAGGGAGCGAAGAGATTTTTAATAGTGATATCCGATGCGATTTTAGAGAATTTTAGAGTTTTCAGAAAAAATTTTTTTCTTATGCTGGAACGAATTAATGTTCCACCTTAACTAGCGCAAGTGTTTAGACGCTTCTTTCTACGTGAGCTCTTCCTACATCCAACATTTCAAGTAACAACATTCCTTCAATATCTTGATAACTTACTACACCACGGGACCGTTGATCCTGCCCTGCGGCAGTAACACTCTCAAAAGTTTTAAAGTGTGTTCTCACCAATCAATTACTTACACCTGAAGATTTATAAACAGGAAATCAATACCTATAGATAGATTCATAAACAGGGAATCAATACCACAATCGCAAGGATTCAAGCTATCAGTAATTAAAAGCAGAGTGTAACGGGGAAAGCGATCGAAAAATACTCGAAAACCATTCACAGAAGAGAATCAAATAAGGCTGCACATAGAATAACTGTCCAATAGTCTCTGTAACTCTGCACTTGGCCGTGGAAAAGAAAATAAAGCCAACAGTTGTTAATGAAGGCTAATTTAAGGTAAATAGAAGACAAATGAGAACACGTAAAGAGAAGCCGTCAAGAGACAGGAGAAATTAGAAGAAGACCAGTGAATGTAACCCCGCAATATGGAATAAAGCTACAGCGCGCAAACCAGTCAGAACTCCTGTATTTTCCGTTAAAAAATGCGAATAAATATAAGCTATACTTGAGTTGAAGATCAACTGAGATTGAACTAATGGTAAGATACCCTAACTTTCATACATTCCACCCTCTCATGCCGCTTCTCCGCTCTGTTCCGGAACCCCGAGGACACGAATCTGAAGCAAAAGACTAAAACAAATTGCATACAAAAAGGAAACATGACGAGGAGGAAGGGATAGATGGAAGCGAGAAAGAACAAGAGAGATTCAGATAGGAGAGAGAGAGAGGAGTGAGAGAGGAGAGAGAGAGGAGAGAGAGAGAGAGAGAGAGAGAGAGGAGAGAGAGAGAGAGGAGAGAGAGAGAGGAGAGAGGGAGGAGAGAGAGAGAGAGGAGAGAGGGAGGAGAGAGAGAGAGAGAGAGAGAGGGAGGAGAGAGAGAGAGAGAGAGAGAGAGAGAAGCATACTCACAACACTGAGACAAGTGTGCGACGACCCGTGGTTGCTCCGGGCGATGAAGCGGACGAATTCGAAGGAGAGGGATCGCGTTTCATTCTGAAAAAAAATAAGAAAAATAAGGCTGAAATAAAAGTCAAGATGGCTAAAAATGAAATAGTTGATGAAGAACACGGATAAGAGGAATGGAGGTACAGGATAATTCGTGACTTACACTCGTGGCGCATCTCTGGCTGCGCACCAGCTGGAGAGCCGGGTCCACCAGCACATCTTCGGCGTCGTCACCTAAATGAGTCCATCATAACTCTATTCAGTCAAGGGGGGAGGGGGAGCGACAACACGAGGGCACAAATACGATCACTTCAGTCCGCAAGACATTAAAAGAACTGCGTAAAAGCTTAAATTCTTCTGGTGGCAAAAGAGTTCTTCACAATTTTGTCACCCATATTCTCTTCTATTTTTTTTTAACATGCATAAAATTAAGTTTTTTTTTGAAGTCATTAACTTGATAACCTGAAAACTCGCACTCGGCCAAATCGACACACTGCGAGCTGCTGCTGCTGCTACATCCCTGGAATATAATCTTTATTCTCGAAAAAAAAGTTCAACCACCCAAACGTTTATCACTTTTAGCCATCCTTCCTCTGTTTCTTATTTCTTAATTGCTCTTAGCAAGAGCTCAATAATCATCGTAACTTATACAAAAAAAGTCTTGTTTAGTAAGCTGGAAAAGTAGCCATAGTAGCATTGGAAAAAAGAATAGGAACTTGAAGAAGGAGCTGCTTGGGCGCGTTGGCGGGCGGCTTCTCCCCCCTGCGCCAGTAAGCGTGCACGTAGCTCAGCGAGTCTAGGCGGGCTTTCTCCGACAGTTGCAGCATCATCTCAAAAGAAAAGCCATCTTACTTCTTCCCGCCACTTAAAGGAGACGAAAGCTCTATTTTTACGCTGCAAGGATTATTCTGTATATGTGTTATGTGCCCAGTAAAGAGGGAATATTCTAAATAAAAAGTTAAAGGAGCAATTAGCATCCAAAATGTGTCATTTGGAAATGCCTGACGGGAAGGAAGTATTACTGTGTTTTACAGAACTTGAAATATAACATTAGTCCTCAACTAAATTGCAACCTAAAAGGATCCGAGCATAGGGAGAACAGCGACCGTGAAATATATGCCGGCAAATACGTGATGCGCGCACCGGATGCAAACCGCCAAAAAACCGTTCAACCTTACGCTTGTTTTACGAGAAAAGTTTTCAAAGCAAGTATCTTGACATATTGTCAGGATTGTCTTGCTCAAACTACGGTACTTACTGCGCAGTCATTTCGCGTTAGGAATTAACGACGTTCTAGCTCCTTTAATGTAGGGTTAAAAAGATACCGCATACCTTTCGTACCAATCCTAATTTCGGGCCTTCCCGGGGCCAAGCCCTACCCAAATTTTGACATGCAAACTTTGTTTTTTTTTTTAGTTTTTAGTTCTTATTTTACCTTCTGATAATTAACAAACGAAACCCGTAACTTAAAAAAAAACTGAAAAGAACATTTAATTCAGAATTAATAAAATGGAAGTCCTGAGCAATGAATATAAATAATATTAACAATAGTAAAAAAAATAATCATAATAAATAGACAAACCTCTCCAGTGGCACTTTCAAAGCAGTAGGCCTCATATGGCAATATAAAGGCTCTATCCTGCAAAGAAAAAGAAGTAATATTTTAAGCCTAGTAATAACAAGAATATATAAATTATTTCGACTCAGAGCGTTCGAGCAAAAAGTAAACAAAATTATGATTAATTAACTGGAAAACATATCCACACTAAAAAAAAGCAAAGCACTATAAATGCCATACGAGGAGTAGATATCCGCGAGTGTCATGAGTGAATAGAAAGCGGAGTATAGAAGATGATGCTTCGTTGTACGTCGGTGGCAGGCTAAGAATTCGAGCGCCTGAAATTCTGACATAAAAAGGCGCATTAAAAATTCCGGCTAACGCAAGGAGCCTCATTATGAGCTAAACCAGAAAAACAACAACCCCCTACCCCCGTGGTCTTCAAGGCTAAGTGATTGCATCATCAGCTGTGAAGGATCGATTCTTTGAAAGTTCGTGCAGAAAATATTTAGGCGATAAGTTCGAATGTCAAAAAGATTACTTCCCTTTGAGGATCTACAATTTTCTCCTAAAGTAAAAATATTCGCCTTCCAACCTTCTCGCTCCCTCAGCCTATCCTCCTCCATCACTCCCTTTTCTCTCTCTCTCTTTCTCTAACCTCTCTGCCGATCAGCCACATTGACTATGATGCTCGTCTCGCTCGGCCCGACGTGGTACCCTCCCTCCTTTCTCTCCGCTCTGCCGCCCTGCGCGTCCTCCTCCAGATGTCGCAGTCGCATCGAGTACTCCTTCATCTCCGAATCCAAGCGGTCGATCTTTTCCTGTAGCAGTTTTAAAATGATATATTACATTCAAGATATATCATGTTTTTAACAAGCATACATAATTAGTTAAGTTTAATTGCGCTGATATTTTGCATTCCCACTTTGACTGTACTGACCATGACAGTGTGCTGATACTCGCGCATGGCAGTCGCACTCCACTCAAGTTGATCACTCAGCTTCTGCTCCATCGCTGCCTTCAATAGGAGAACAACTGAGAAAATGAGTCTCCCCCCTTCGTGAAAATATTCTCCTTACCATAGTTCTCTATTCAATCTGTTAGTCTTCATCGTGCAAGAATTTTTATAAGAAAATAACCTTATTAAAGGATATTTAAAGACTTATAATTCCCATAGTTGTTCATACCTAACAACCCTTTGCAGGGTTAAAACTAACCAGTTTAGCGTAGAATTCTGTGTTCTCTCGATCATTCCGGTGACAAACTTCCTTAAAAGAGAAATGGAAGGGGAATAGCGTTCATAACAACATTTGTGCCAGATATAAATTTTTTTCGCACCCGATAATAGTGGGATTTATTACACCACCATAAAGTTGAGTGGATGCACGAAAGACGTTCAAACCTGAACTCGCTGCCATCTCTCTTCTTCATTCTCCTTCGGTGGTGTCGAATACTCCATTGTTGACTGCGATTCGTGCTGGTGACTTTCCTCCATTTCAACACACTCGGACATGGTAGACTCTTCGTTTCCTATGAAATGATTTGCGAGCATATGTTCTTTTTTTTCAAGTTCTTTACAATTAGGATAAGTCAACAAATAAACATACTTGGAATGTTGTATAGAATGGCAGGTAGGATCACAATTGCAGCAAACGCCACTCCGCTCACAACACGAAACCACCAAGGAAAGCGGTTTAGCTTGCCTGAAAAAATTACACCATCGTTATTTTCCTTTTTTACAACCAAAATATGCATTTTGTAATCACAATAAAAGAACTTTTTGCCAAAAAATTTAGTTTCCCAGGAATAATACAATAACCAAAATGGTTCTTACGGTAATTTTATTTTCGGTATTTCGGTGCATATTCATGGTAAAACGGAAACTTCTATTCTTACTATTTGAGGAGTCTGCAGAAGGAAATTTCAATTAAAAAATATGTTTGTTCCTTGCGCCCCGTGATTGAGTCTCGCAGATTGGCCCTCTTAAAAGGAACCAGGGTGTATACGGTACCCAACAAGCTAGCATTCCCAAACAAGAAAATTCTCAAATAAATTGCGCTAATTGAAAAATTGTAATAATTAAAAATGATAGTTTCCAAATACTTTTTGTCTGTACGAACCTCGACTGGAACGCACTGTAGCGGGGCGGACCGCAGGCGTAGAAGCCATTTGTGAACTGCCCACTGTTAAAAAAGAAAGAAATATCATCTCGTTAGAACATTCATTTATTAATTAGCCTCACTAACAATAAGATACAGCATTCGGAATCGCGGAGTATCTTGCAGATAGCAACCATACAGTGTTGAAAATTTTTTTTCTCGATTCCAAACTATTTTGTTGCGTAAACAGTATAACAGGGACGAAAATATGCTTTTCTCTGGAAAAGGAGCAAAACAAAATACAAGTTAGAGTGCGTGTACCTTCACAGACAAGTGATCCTACTTGATTTTCTATTCTTTCAAACACAATTTCCATTTTCTGAAAGCAAAGCTGTGATTACTTCTTTCTCTTGAAAAAATAGTTGCTCACGGTCAGTAGAAGAAATTCACTCATGGGTTCGACGAAAACTTCGCAACAAAATTACACACGTGTAAGCATTCCGATGCTCACATTCGGTGTATTCCAAGGCATGTTCTGTGAGGGTCGACAATGGCTATGAAGTATGGGGATAATATACGCACCCTCCGACTGGCTCGGGCAGTTCGGCGACAAATGATAGAAGCAGCTGAGCTGGGGCGGCGACTTCTCTTCTCCCAACTCACGGCTGAACTCTTCGCTGTCGCTGTCCTTAATTAAGCGAAATAAACTTACTACATAAACAAGAAAGTTACCGATTTCAAGAGCAAGATAAAGTTGTTCTTTAAATAAATTTACAAGTGCACCATTTGTGCAACGTCAGAAACCGAGAAAGGAAAAAATAGTGATGATTGCAAAAGTATTTGTATTCCCTTGGCAAATCTGCTATAATGCTAACATTGTCTCCCGGCGTGCGCTGACGTGCCAACTCGAGGCTTGAAGTTGGCGAACAGCTCGGCGATATCTGCTCGAACATTGGAGAAATCGACTTGGATAGCAACATCGTGGAATCAGAAGGAGCACGGCGTACGAAGACTTCGGGCGAGATTGTCGGATCCCGACTGTAGCTCACGGGACTTCTACGCATGCCAAGTCCACGCTTTCAACAATCTGTACGTATAGAGCAATACATTAAGGAAGCTCGAAAAGCACTTCTTTCAATTCAAAATAGCTGAAAGCATTGGATAGCAAAGTTGATCTGCTTCAAATTTGGCGGAAGAAATTCGTATTTTGCGGAACCAATGAAAAACGGATCGCTAAAAAAACTAAGTCATTATGACAAAAGATCACAAGTTGGTATATTTGATGCATTATGCGGTAAATGCTATTGTTAATTCTGTTCCAAATTAAATCAGAGAAATGTTTTATATAAAATTAATAAAAATTTAGCACTTTTGTATCAGGACAAATTAATTAAACTTAGTTGCGTGCAAGTGCTACAGTACACATTGAACTCACGAATGGTCAGCGTTCACACTATAATTTTCAAGAGCTCTCGCAAAATGACGCGTCGCAAAAGTTCACATTTATTTGGCTTCTTCACTTGTCATTGTTTTGATTTTCTTTCTATTTTGACTCGTTTTTCATAGTACGAGATGTAAATTTTTGCTTTTTTTCATGTTTGTTTTCGCATCGAGTCCTTTCACTTTTAGTCGACATGTTGGCGTTACTTTTACCCGATTTCTTTCTCGAAAATTCAAGACATAAGCGAACTCACCTTGAGATATGTAGCATCGTGTTGTCTTCTCTGATGCGCCTTGGTCGTTATGGTGAAAAGAAGGAACTCGACCGGTCTTGGCCACTCTTCGTCATCCTCCGCGATGCATCCGCGCAATCCGTACAGAAATCCAATCGACTTTGCACGCCTCGCCGTCAAGGACGCCGAGTTTCGGAATCACTGCAGGCTGGCGACGAATGGAAAGGTGCACCTTGTAAATACAGGATAAAATATTGAAGTAAAAGCTATCTAGACATTCGTCACAAGGTGCCCATTCTGAAGAGGCAAACTTTTTTAATCCCTTGTAAACGATATATACATTGCCTGAATAATACTCTAGCCTAAGATCACCCATTTGAGATAGTAAGTAATTCATTTGGATTTGCCTGATTTTAAAAATTACTTTAGTTCTAAAACAAAATTGTGCTCTCTAGATTTTGCGTTTTATCATATGTGGCTATCCATATTAAGCAGCAAGATGGGGCGGAATCATTTTGAATGGATATCACGGAAGAAATTATACTGCTGATTGTGAGAGTGAGACGAACCCATGATCTTGGGCATCTTGTCAATCATGTCCCACACTTCATTAAATAGCAATGTACCCAAAAAGGGCTGTTTTAGGCATATCCTACTCCGCTTTTAGGCAGTTAACACATTAGTCCGGTAGCCCAGCTTTTTTGAACGGGACCTCGTCAATGTCGCTTTTTGACTGCCTTTTATTGTCTCCAGTTTTGATGAATGCCTGTTGTCGCTGTTCTCTATTAATGCATTTCTCCCTTTTTAACATTTATTTTAACATACAGTCTAATATGTTCGATTTTATGTCGCTACCGCTTGAACCTTCTATTTTTTAAGCAGGAAGGATGACTGAGAATTTGTCTGGGCAGTCGCCTTTTAAACTCTACGGTAGCTGAACATAGATACCTTCAGTGAGATTTCTTCATTTCACAGGAAGTATAGTTGTAGCAGCGTAGTATATGCGAAGTTTTGAAGAATGCAATGGTGCATGTATTGACATGAAAATTGCCCTTCCTGAACTTTGCACGCGGAGCTTTCTCTCCCTTTCTCTCTCTCTCTTTCTCTCTCTCTCTCCCTCTCTCTCTCTCCCTTATCCTCATCCTGTCTCGCTCTCTCTAGTTTTCTCTGCTATCTCATTTCGTTATTACCCTGTCCTGCTCCCTCTTTCCTCTCTCCACCACCAACAAAATATCCTGTAAATTCGCACCTTTTTCTGTTAAGAGGCCGCCCCTATACTGGTTTCACTCCTATATTTCTGCTCCTTGTTCTTTCTCTTAGCTTTCAGATGTAGCTCGCTTGCTCACATTTATAATCGCTTTTTTGATAGAGTCTTTCATATTTAAAACTGGTTATCTTCCTTATCCTTATTTGTGTTGCTTTCAAGAGCTTCTTCGATCCATAGTTTCATATTTGTATCACGTTATCTACAGAACGAATGAGTATAATGAAAAGAAAAGAGAAATGGTGAAAACTAGTTCATATTTGTCTTTAAAGGGGAGAATTGCACCATCTTGCCTTTGTGACAGACAAAAAGGAGGTGAATTGGAGTGCGAGTTCCAGGTTCCTTTACATGATGAATGTTCCAGGTCCTCATCGACTTTACGGATGACGCAGCCGTCCGCGCCCTTACACGATCACTCCTGCGAGTCGACTTCGGCCTCAATGTCGCCCTCCCTGGGGTTCGTGCCAATTACGACGATCACATTTATTTAAATATGGGTTTTAATCGAGTACTCATATTTAAATATTTGTTTTATAGGTATCAGGAAATACAATGCCACTGTCCATTGCTTGGAAAAGACAGAGTGGGTTAACTGAACTTGGGGCCAGGAAAGCAAGGTGAGTAAGGCAGAATTATCACGTTGAAATCTTGGTTTTTTTCCTTTCGGGATGGCTCAGATCAGGATGGGTATGTAAAATAGACGGTGTAGTTTTAACCCTGGTAGGTATGTCCCCTTTAAAACTCATAGAAAAGATGGCGGAAGCAGGGTAAAAAAAGGCAGGTCGGAAATGAATCTGTATATTTGTCTTGGTAGCCTTCATTAAGTTGTTCACACTTGCCCTTCATTCCAGGGCTGCCTTGTCCCTCGCATTCCACAACGTCTCGGCTACCTTCTCTGGCTCGATGATCGACTTCGTGATTCAGGCATACAAAACAGAGATGTCCTTGGCATAGACATTGGTGAGTTTATGCACCTTTTACATCTGGACCCCATAGCCTATCTCCCTCTCTCTCTCTCTCTCTCTCTCTCTCTCTCTCATTCTCTCTGTCTGCGTCTCACTTTCTCTCTCGCGCGCGCATTCTCTCATTCACTCTTCTGCCTATATGAGATTGCTTCCTATTTACATTGGTACATAATCCATTCCATATTCCAATCCTATTGTTCTTCCTCTTTCTCCTGATTTCTCCTTTCTCCTCTTTCGTTTTTATTTCGTTCTCTACTCTCCGCAATCCCTTGTCATTTCTACCGCCAATTAACATCACTCTTAATCATCTCTCGCTGCTCTATCTAACCCCTTCTCTCTCACGCTCTTTGCTCTATTACTCTCCCTGTTCTCTTTCACTCTTTCTTCCTGTTCTCTCTCACTCTTTCGCTCTCTCTCTCTCTCTCTCTCTCTCTCTCTCTCTTTCTCTCTCTCTCTCTTTTTCTCCCCAACCCTTCTTTCATGCCTAGGAACGGGTGCCTCGTGCATCTACGCTCTGCTCGGCGCCAAGCTGTTCAACTGGCGGTTCGCAGCAACGGAAACGGACACGTCAGCTGCTCGCATTGCGGTCAGCAATGTCGAACACAACCGTCTCACCGTCAGTTTCTCTCCCTCTCTCATTCTCTATCGCCCTTTCTCTCTTTCATTTTCTCATAACTATAATGATAATAATGATAGTAATAATTATTATTTCAACTCTTTTCTTAAGTCTGTTTGACAAATTTGTCTTCCCATCAATCCCTCCATTTTCTACCCAGGTTAAATGTTCAACCTGGGTAGGCTTTACTTCATTATGAATCATGATGTAATTTTAAAAAAACTTTGTTTTGATCATAGCTTGTTGCAGGAGCGCATCCAACTTTGCTGCATGGAAGAATCTGCAGACACCTTGATTATGGTACTTTAAAGACATGACTACGGTATTATTAAAGGCACCATTCGATTGTTGCAAAAACAATTCTTGGAGTCTTCTGCTTTTAATTGTTTTATTCTTAATAAGAACAAATATTTACTGGAACGTTTGTTTTAGGATGTTGTCTCTGGTGAATACGGTCATGCAGAAGCGACTTTTTCTATGTGCAATCCGCCTTTCTTCGCAGACGATGAAACGGAAGAGGTTTGTATAACTGTAGTGATAAGATTAGATATCTCAATTGTATAGTAGATTTAGAGTCGAATTTGTGAACAACGCTTCCAAAACTCCCGCAATGTGTCTTAATAGATAGAGAAATATGAATTTTAAAATTGTAAGAATAGTAATATTATTTGTTGAGCGCTTTGTAACGGCGGTAGGCGGAGAAAGTTGGACGAACGTGTGGAATAGAGAAGATGAAGCCAGAAAAGGAACAAGGCAGGAAAGATGTCTAGGTTACTCTCTCTCTCTCTCTCTCTCTCTTTCTCTCTCTCTTTCTCTCTCTCTCTGTCTCTCTCTCTCTCTTTCTCTTTTTCTCTCTTTCTCTCTTTCTCTCTCTCTCTCTGTCTTTCTCCATCATGTGTCCCAGCCCTTCTCTTCATCCCTTCTCACCTTCTTCCCTTCCACTCCAGCTGCTGTTTCTGAAGAGCCGCCGAATTCCCTCCTTCGCCTCGCTCGCTCTCCGCCTCGTTCAGCCACAACTGCAAAGAGCAGCGAACTCAAGACCGCAGTTTGTTTTCAGCTGAATTTATTTGAAGCGCTGACATTTAAAAGAAAAAAACTCCATCTTGAATTCTCGTCTTTTTGCCTGACACAAAGCGAGAGATTATGTGATGTGGTCACGCGTCTACAGTGGTCAGGAAAGTTCAAATAGATTGCGGTCGAGTGTCGAGCATCTTTAAAGCTACTTTAATAAAGGAAAAGTGGCAAAGTAGATTGTCATATCTTATTTTGGTGTTACTTCATTACCGAGCAAGATATGCTGATCGCTTTTCGGTCTTTGTATTGATTTTTTTTCTTGATATTAGTCTTTAGTAGCTATTTAATCTGGCAATTATAATTTTGCCTGAAGGTGACTGGTTTTTCGTGCATTATATTATTTGGAGGAAAAAAAATGAATGGAACGGAGTAAATGTCATTTAGGGCGGAGAGGTTGCGTTCATTTCCCGTCTGATCGATGAGAGTTGTGTTCTGCGAAAGAAAGTAAGGTTTGTCAGTTGTGTTCAGTCGTTGGCGACGAATTAAGAAGAAAGAATATGTTTGCAAGTGTTTATTCTGCGCTATTATGTCTATATTAGAATCTAACTCCATATTATGTTTCATCCGTTGAGAATACTTCATTTTTTGAGAATGTAGCTTTTTTTATTTCTTTGAGGCTCTACACAACAATGCTCGGCAAGAAGTCGAGTGTGTCTTCGCTGAAGCGGCGGCTGGAGCAGCTTCTGGCAAGCGAATATGGATTACGGTATTCGACGGACACCCTGAATCAGGGAAGAACGCCGAGATGGCTACTCGCATGGACATTCGACGAGGCCATCAAGTTGCCTGGTGTTAGAAGGGAGTGGAGTGAGAGTGGAAGACTAGAAAAGAAGTAAGGGAGAACAGAGACTTTTGGCTTTTGATCAAAAATTATTTGATCAAAAATCAAGGCATCTTATTTAATTGCTGTGATTTTTTTTAAATACGAACATTGGCAGTTTTCAGCATTGCTCAAGAATGTCAATGAATTGCGGACGAAGTTTCAGCTCTGCAGAAGAAGCTCTAAATTGGTGCGAGAGTCTTCTACGAGAGCAAAGAATGAATGTAGAGAGGTCAGTTTCTCATGTTCAGAGTTGGCATTACCAAAAGATAACAGTACATCAGACAAATGCAGGCTGTACCTCCACATTAATGCTTATCATGACTCCGGAATGTTTAAAGTTAAGTTGTAATTTTACAAAAATTAAATGTAATTTGTTTCAGGTTCAGCGAATCTGACGGCCCTCTCCCCGCGATCTATTTGGTATGCCAAGCGAGTGAGAGATGCTGGGTGGGTGGAGCAAAGAGGAGAAATGCGAGAGCCGAGAAGAGAGCGAGGTTTTTTTTCTTTTATTGTATTTTTCTTTCATATCAGTATTAATTACACCGGAGCAAGCTTATAAAGGAAAGTTGACTGCTATCCTTTTATTTGTGAAATGAGAAATTGTATTCTAAAAAGATTATTAGTAACAATAATCAAATAGAACAATTATATTATATTTGCTATCTTATTTTGTATTTATTTGAGACAATCCAGCATAAGTGTAGCTGTGCAGACAGAAGAAGCTGAACTAGAGGAGTCCAATAGAGTGGAGGGGAAATTCGGAGAGAGCGAGATCGAGGATGATGAAGAACTCGAACAACTGGACAATTCGAGAAGGAGCATTGGAGTCCAGGTAAAAGTGCACATATATGCACTTTCAATTCGATTGTTTTTTATGAACAGTTATTTTTAAAGTTAATGTTGAAACGAGTTAGCTTGGCTGGCATTAACTTACTTAATCAGTCAATCTAATTTAGTTTTCTTTTGATAGTATGGTTGATTAAAACAAATATTGTATATTTGTTAGGCGACACTACTCTTGCAATCGAAGATGATAACGGGGAAAGTGAAGCCGACAGTTGGATTGTTGTCTTTCGAAGTCACGGCGAGCAGTGGTAGGAGTTTATTTTGTGGTTTAAAACGTTTAAATTAATATGCTCACTCAGTGAAAAAGATTAATAAAATTTATTTATCGCGATGCAAAAGCTTGTTTATTGTTTGAAAAAATATTTAGTGAACGCGCAGTGATTAAATAGCTTTTTTGTTGTTGTTGTTGATAAATTGTACACTTCCAGATAAGAATCTCGAGTTGCGATTAATTGACGGTGAATCGAGGCATCTCCAGGAGCTGTTACAGTGGCTGAAGAATTCGCTTCATTTTAAGAATCATTAACAAGCCTTTAATTATTATTTTGGCCAGAAAATAGTTGATTTTCTGATGATTATATTTACTTTATATTACTGCTTCGTATAAGCATTTGGTTGCAACCTTTCCGGGTATTTGATTATTCTCATGCTTATAAGGTGTCTTTTATACCTGGCTGTTTTTGTTTAAAAAAAATTCCTTTCGAGCGAATAAAAAAAGATATCTCGATATAGAATTAATGTTTTAATGTTTGCTTGATTGGTTCGAACCAATCAAAATACTTTTTCTGTTTTACAGCATTGATTGGCTCTGCATCATTTTCTATCTCTTTCTCTTACATCTCTATTTGTCTCTCTCCCTTCATCTATCTTTCCACTCTCCTTTATCTCCAAGTCTCTGCTAGATCCAACACTTTCCTCCCAGAATCCACGGTCTTCACTCCTCCGATCATGTCCGAGATGGAAGTGGACGCTGGTGCTGCTGCGACTGCCGCGGCAGCTGCCAAGTCTGACGGAGAGACCATCTCTCAGGCACTCTCGAACAACCAGGCAAGGGGGAGTGGACATGGCGGGGTTGGAGACATCAATGTTCACGGGCAGAAATGATTTCTCTATGATTAGAGGAGTAAGTTGGGAATGAGGTTAAAATTTGAATGTAAAATTACCATTTTTAACCCTTTGTTTTACTGTTGTTTATCGGTAGTACTATAGTTACTTATTCGAGTTAATTCTTAGTTTCTTCTTTCAGGGCGAGGCTCAGCCGGCCGTTGCTGCGGCGCCTGCTCCGTTGGCGGCGGCCTCGAACCCGGCTCCGGCCGCGCCGAACCCGCTCGCCACCATCACCACGCGCCAGTATCTCGACCAGACGGTCGTCCCTATTCTGCTCCAGGTCAGCACTGATTCTTCTAGATATTCTACTCAAAAACAGTTGTATTCTTGCGGGGATGCAATAATTCAGAGATAAAATTGTAATACCCGGAATGCAATGTCTGCCGCACTCTAGATTTGCATAGTTCTTGTCTGCCTACCGCATTACTGTTCTTTTTCGTCCTTAGGATGAGAGCGAGAGCTTTTTTCTCAGTAACAATGGTTCTCTAACATGAAATATGTTTAGTGGTAAGGAATCAAGTGATTATTGCCGTTGTTCTAACAATTGGTAAACTTGATTTTACACTTTCCTCGTGCCAGAAGTGATTTCAATGTAATATGGACTAAAAATGTCTGCAAAATGGCGTAATGATACTCTGAAAATGAAAGAAAGAAGGAAAAGGTCCGTTCTAGGGCCTCGGCGCAATAGCAAAGGAGCGGCCCGAGAATCCGATCCAATTCCTGGCCAACTTTCTGCTCGCAGAGAAGGACAAGTACCAGGCGCCTTCTCAGACGTCTTCCCAGTAAATGGCAGATTATGGTTACTGTATTCTACGGTACACCCGAATCTTCTCCCAATGGCGTGGTTACTGTAGTTTCCGTTAACCCACTGATCCTCTGCACGCTGACTGATTTATCCCTTTCTTTTTTTTTTAATGCAAAATTTCCTGTCTGCTCTGACATTTATCAGTTCAATGCGCACAGTAAACATTTGGCTATCTTACCGTACTTGCGAAGTTCTTTCCTACGAATTATTTATACACGTTTCAATTTATTCATTGGTAAATTAGCCACGACACTCTAAATCTCTCTTTTTCTGTCACCTGTGGTGTTCATTGGTTTTAATTGTTCTCTACTACAATTTCGCGATTATTCTCCCCACAATTAGCGTACACTATTTTATTGGGAATTAAACTCTATGACCTTCGAACGACTACCACGTACCACTCAAGGAAATTTTTTTTATCGAATTGCTCGAAAACGATGATAAGAGCGATGCGGACAGGCACTCGCTAGCGTGGAGTAATGTAATCAAAGTAGTTGGCAAGTAATTGCATGAGTTTGCCTGAGGCTGGAAGTGGAGAGGATGCAGGGTTCTTATCAGCAGCAGAAGTCTCTGTTAGCCTCTCCACTCGGATTAGAGGGTCGTCGCTGAGGAGGGGACAGGCTTCCGTTACAGCGGACGAGCCTTCCAAGACAATCAGTAGGGGCACCTGCTGGAGAATCATGGTAAGTGTGAAAGGAAGAGATCTCTTTGAGGAGGAGAGGACGAAAGTGAGAGAGAGACAGAAGCCCTGGGTCTGAAAGGCAGAAAAGGGGAGAGAGTGAGAATAAGGGATAGAAAGAGAGTAACCCGATTAGCAGATACGAAGTCACAATAGTCTCTAAATGGTTCAACTAGAACGTGGCCAACGACGGTACCGTTGTTCTCTTCGACGAAATCACGTAGACTCTTAACCTAACAAAAAATGTCTTGTTGAAAGTTTTTGTAGCAGAAGTAATTCGAAAAAAGCTATTTAGGGTTGTTTAATAGTTAATCAATGGTATGATTAACATAAATATGCATACATGAATAGCCTTTTAACATATCAGAATGTTGTTTTTTACATCAACTTTTGAAAGAATGGTGATGGAAAGCGCGTGCCATGTCTGAGTCGACGAAGCCGACGCCAACCACGGCGACACGGCGGAGCTTGGCTGCGCGAACGAATGAGGCGAGCCGACCTTCTTCAAATCATTCGTTACGAGTTTCTAATCTTATTAGAAAAGAAATCAGCAAAGACTGAAGATCCGATATTGAAATCATCAAATAAGTGATGAAGACTTGGGATATTTTCTATTTACCAAAAATGAGCAATTTGAAGTAACAGTACCATGCTTAAAGACAGCAGAGGATCGTGCCAAGAGTGCGCGGTGCCCCGAGGCTGCTGCCATCTGCAGCATGGAAGGGCGACCAGCAAGGAGAGATCCCGTCGTCCATGACGCATTCGAAGAAACACCTTTTTCAGACACTCGGATACAATTGGCTTTAACTGCTGCTTACAGTTATCCATTTCATTTTCTATCTAGAGAGCAAGAAAATAGGAGAGAGAGAGAGAAAGAGAGAGAGATAGAGGGGCTCTTTCTGGTCGTTGAACACAAGGATTGTTCCAACCAACCGTTAGTATCCCCTTGAATGAAGAGTACGCTGGCTCTCGTCTTTATGAGGAAAGGCGGGTTGCTCTCGTGAAAGGAGATCTGCATGGCAAGCAATGTCATTATTCCATTCTTGGAACAGCCGTTGTTGTGAGAAGTGAACACAAATAGACTCCCCAGTCTTGCACTATTTTTCTGCATATGAATTTTCGCAAATTTAAAATATCTACTTGCAGGTTCTCTAACAAGGGAAACACCTAACAATAAGCATAACTCATGGGTTGCATCCAATAGTAATGTCAGTAATCTTTTTCTGTAGTCCTCCTCGAAAAATGAGTCTTACAGTTCATGCTTAAAACTGCGTCTGTTGCTGTTGCGGTTGAATGGAAGCGAGTGAGCAAACCTCCTCGGCATCGTCGACCCGGAGACTTCGCTCTTCCACGGCAGCGTGCTTGCCGTTCGCGACTATGTAGAAGTTGAGGGGGCGTTTCTGGAGACTAACCTGGAACCTTTTAAAATTTATAGTTCTAATTAATTTCAGGAAACATAGAAATAAAAAGTCATTTTACTTTTTTTAAGTTTATTAACCTGAGAGAACGATAACTTTGGCGTCGTGGTCACCTTGAGACGTCGTGCGGACGCAGCAGAGAAGAATACGCACAGAAATGGGAGCAGAAGAGGACCCGCACAGCGCAGCATCTTTTTTCGTTCTTCTTCTTCTTCTTTTTTCCGGCTACAATTTTTTTTTCATCATTCACTGAGAAAAGGATAGCGTAAACAAGACTTGCTATTCACTTGAATTGTTTGCTCAAGTTTAACAGACATTATTACTGAGAAGATCTGCCCAACGATATATCATCAATTGATACTCAAATTTTTGCATTCACGAAGACAGCAGATAAATGCAGATTGACATATGACATTCGTTGAACCACCAAGGGATGCTATAGCAATTATGTTTATTACAGTATTAAGAAAGTGCATGATTAGTTAGACAATGAGAAGAGCTAAATCCGGCGAGCCCTTCTACCTGCGTTGGAGTGACACGGACCATATAAGGGGCAGCCTTCAAACAGGATGTATGTCTGCGTCCTTATGTGTGTGGATATCCAGTCTCCTTCCTGTTCCCTTTTGTACGCCGACGAGTCAATCCGTCATAAGGCTCTGATCAATCCGCCTCATTACCCATCATTCCGATTTCTCAGAGATAGAAAGTGAAATAAGATAAACTTAGAGACCGAAGAAAGTTGGAATAAATTAATGAGAATAATTACATGACTAAGGGTGCAATGGAGACTTCATAACTCTTTTATGCACGAGTCATTATTGGACGAATTATCAATGACTGCTAAATATATTAAAAATTACGTCTTCCTCTGTCTGAAGTGTGACATGTCTGATAGATGCGATTGGTTCAAGGACGGGGACTGTTTTTCTAGTCGCCACAACATATGAAAATCGCTCTCTCAATGCAAAGGCGAACGAGAAAGATATGTACTTCTCTCTTAGCACCAAGCGAGCGACTTCTACACGCTGCCCAATTCAATGCTGCCACGTCACTTCACAGTTTTGTGAAGTGCAACGTCTTCAGGCTCACTACCGCTGATGAGGAATGTTAATGGACAAGACGATTACGTGAATGAGGAATCCCGCAACGAGCAGGAGAGTGCGGCGAACTGAGAGAGAGAAGATGCTGCAAGGCATTCAACTTCCAGTTGGGCCCTCACCTCTTCCGTGTCGAAGGGGTTCATCGGGGCAATAGCCGGCACCCATGTACGACGTGCAGCCACGGCAGTCCTTGTAGACGGACAGCTCGACTCTGACGTATCCACGAACACCGTAAAGGCAGGAGAGTGACAAGTCAGCGGCCATATAGTAGCCATGGAGCGAGATGATAGCGATGAAGAATGGCATCGAAGTAGCACGCCACGCTCCCTCCTTCTTCCTTCTAGAAGAATAATTCAAGCAATGCTTGGTTTCCAATTGCCTTTCTCTTAAGTAGTCAAATTCATTCTTCAGGGTTCGGTGGGTCAGAAGGAGGAGATTCGGTCGGGCATCAGAGAAGGTTCGGCGCGTCACAGAATGTTTCGGTGGGCCAGAGAAGGGTCAGAAGGGCGTCGGGCATACGGTGTGACGTTTAGCGGTGAAGCGGCAGCCGAAAGCCGCCTCGAAGACGGCGTCGTCCACAAAGTTGGAAATGATCGCGATGCGCTGCTTGCCGCTGGGGTGCGAGTCTGCGAAGAACTGGAAAGAAAGTCAATCAATCTGGAAATTACATTAAATCGATAAAATATATGGCTGAATTCGATTTAAAAAAATTAATGATTAAATGCATAAAATCAGTAACTGCCGATCAACTCAATAATCGGTAAGGGAGCGCGAACCGTGATGAGATCACCGATCGTCGCGCCGGAGACATCGAAGCCAGCCAGCTCGGACGGCCACTCCGCACGCTCGAAGCCGCAGAATCCCGCGTCGGTTGCGGCAGAGAGCAGGAAGGTCTGAGAGAGAACGAGAGATAGAGAGAGAGAGAGAAGTGAGAAATAAGTAACAAAGTCAGAGAGGCGGTGTAAATTTCTCTCACTAATTCATGGCTGCCGATGCCTGGAAGCGGAAGGCGACCCAGCGAGCTCATGAGAGAGAGGTATGCGTTGAAGGCCATGCGGATGCCTTGATAGGGAGATGTACAGAAAGAGGGGAGAGAGAAGCAGAGAAGCAGAGGAAGACAGAAAATGGAAACACAAGAGAGAGAGCGAGAGAGAGGAGCAGAGCTAGTTTAAAAAGGTAAACCTAGAAGATCACAGTAGGCCTCGAAGTTTGTCTGCTGGCCGTTGACATGCGATGAGTTCGCCACGTCTCTTTTCTGCAGAAAAAATGAGTTTAAATTACGAAAATTAATTTTTTTTTCCGAAAATTTAATTACTATATTTCTTTCTTTCACCGAAACTGACGTCAATAGAGCGATCGACGGCTGAACGCGCACATTGGAAAGTGTCGCGTTGCGCAGCGAGCGTACGTTTCGAGAGGCCTCTAAAGGAGAAAGAGAAGGAGAGAGAGAGAAGGCGAGAGAGAGAGAAAGCGCGAGAGAGAGGGAGAGAGAGAAAGCGCGAGAGAGAGGAAGAGAGAGAAAGCGAGAAAGAGAGGGAGAGAGAGAAAGCGAGAGAGAAAGAGAGAGAAAGCAAGAGAGAGAGATGGCTGAGTGAGTCGTAGCACCTACAGTAAACATTATTTTGCGGACAGCTAACTTGGCAACAAGAGGAAAATAACGACTTTCGGGAACTCTTTTATTAATTGCTTCACGTTCAAAACACCATATTCTAATCATTCAGTGAACGGCTCCTTTAAAAAGAGTGAGAGATACATATTTATGTAAAGTAAAACGAAGAGGATTTTAGTAGGATATTTACTATCTGAAGAGATCTTTCCTTCTCCTTTTTTTCTAAATTGACCTTCCACCCCTCGCGCGGTCTTCGTCATGAACGAGGCGGGGAGTGAGATTATGCGCCATTTCGTGAGACATCACAATGAGGAGACGAGCGAGGGCGGCGTGCGGCGCAGACGAGGACAGCAATGTGTAGAAGTCACCCGCTTGGTGCTGAGAGAGAATGAGAGGGAGGGGAGTAGAAAGAAGAGAGTGTGAGAAGCTCACTATTTGGCCGTAAATCTGCATGTAGACGCGAGAGTTGCTGGTCGTCGTGAAGGAGCCACTTCTGTAGAGAGAAAGTAGAGGACACTCAGAGAGAAATAGAGAAGGTGAGAGAGGAGAGAGGAGAGTCGCAGGGGAGGGGGGGGGGGTTGTTCACCTCGCGTGATTCTGGAGTGCGCGGAAGTCCTGCATGATGGTTGCGTAGTGGACGGCGCGAACATTCGCAAGGAAGTCGTCGGGAGAGAGAAGCGGCCGGAGGAAAGCGAGGGCTGCAGGGAAGCAAAGAAGTTATCATCGCATTATTTTTCTGTTATATATGTACATACATATATGTTTATAAATGCATGTTTATACAGAATGACCATCTCTCTGCTCTTGCTCATTCGGCTCGAAGCTCATGTTGATATCGATCGAATTGACGCGTTGGAGAAAGATCTTCTTATCCATTCTGAAAATAAAAGTATATTCATTTTCTCAGCGGAAATATTTTTGAGCGCCCAAATTATGCACCTTTATAAATCAAATATTCGAAGACATATTTAAACCTGTCCAGCAGCTCGCTCTCGTTGATAACTCGCCTGAACGTCGCAAGGATCGCGCCTTTAGCGTTCTCGAACTGAAAAGAATATTAAATATTCAATATTAACTATTTTTATCTATGTTGTAAAAATTTTTTAAACATAGTACAAACATCTATTATAAACTTTTCCATAATGGAACCAAAAGGTTGTCAAACGAGTCCAGTATTGGTTCCCAAGTTCAAAAAATGATTTTGACGTTTTCTTTGAGATGCGACGGCGCAACTCGCTTGAATGCAGAATTCTCAGCGAGAGGAAAGACATCGAAGGCAGCGTGGCCGCAGTCAAATGCTGCAAGCCATTTTAAGGTAAGATATTCACAAATTAGCCTGCACACCTCTGACGTCACGGTCGTCAGCGTCCGAGACGTTGTCGCTCTTCAGCGGCATCAGCTAAAAAACAGTTTCTTCACATTTCATTTTCTTCTTCTTTTTGAAACACTTCATTCCGCATTTACATTTTATAATTTTAAATTAAATTTACCTGACATTCGTAAATGTTATGTAAACCTGAAAAGCGTTGACTCGCTCGCCGACTCGCCACGCGAGATACGCGAAGAGGAGGTGGCGCTGAGCGGGGTCCGAGAGGATCCTGCAAGTCATTTCATGTTCTAGATATTCGCTTTTAAACTTTAAATTACTCTAATAGTCCTGAATTGCCCAATATCGAGTAATATATTTATCTTCTTATAAAAATTAAATGGACTGCCGAGTACCTCGTGACTGCGAGAAGGCGCAGACTATTCGCGACTACAATGACGCGCCCGTCAATCTTGACTGGCAGCCGCTCGAGAAGGAGGGAGAAGTTGAACATTGCCGTCGAGTACTTCGCGGCGAACTCAAAGATTTATGCAATTAATGTTTATATTTTTCATATTTTCTTGCTTTTTCTCAATTTTTCATTCCTAAAATAAAAATTTATGGTTGCAGAATCATAAAATTTGCATCCGTTGTTCTTTGTCCCCGATATCGATCTGAACTTGTTGCCCTTTTCGTCTTTTCTTGAAAAAAAACCTCATCACGCGTGTATCGCCGCATGTCCGGTTCGTAGTGCGCGGTAGGAGGCAGAAGAGTCAGCATACGGTATTCCAGCTCAAATTATGTGGTATTCGAAATAATTGTTATAAAGAATTCAACCTGTAAATTAATTGGTACTATTAAACTATTTCGCCCCCAGAGGTCAATTTTTTTTGAAAAATTTTTTTCGCTGAAAATCACTCCAGAGGGGTTTACGGGCACGGGGAACACGAATATCATATTGATTTCTTATCATAACGTCAATTTCCCGAGTTACGGTAAGTTTACGGTACTTTGCCTTTTTGCTCGAAACTGCCTTTTGTGAGGGCGGTACAGCGAAGGGAGAGGTAGTGTATCGATTTATTTATTTTACTTAACATTAAATGAACAGTATATTCGTATTCTCCTTTAAAAATAACATCAATGACATGTTTTACAGGCAGTTTCGACCAAAAAAGCAAAATACCGTAAACTTACCATAACTCGGGAAATTGACGTTATGATAAGAAATCAATATGATATTCGTGTTCCCCGTGCGCGTAAACCCCCCTGGAGTGATTTTCAGAGAAAAAAACTTTTTCAAAAAAAAAATTGACCTCTGGGGGCGAAATAGTTTAATAGTACCAATTAATTTTGTCATGATAACTTTTAATTGAATTTCATATTGCTATACCTTGTTTAATTCGCAATAATTGTTTGTAAACAGAAATTTTTAAACGTAAAAATTGGTGTGTTGATCCTACATCGACAAAGTCGGCGATGGTGACATTGGCAGCGCGGCCAATGAAGCGGGCCGCCTTGCCGCCTCCGCTTCTTCTTCCACCGTCAGACGGACGCGGTGGCCGCTGCCCACGCGGCAGCAGCCGCAGAACAGCCGCCTGATGCCGCCGCGCCGCTACCTCGCGGTGGATCATTCGTGTCTCGCCATGAATTTTGTCATTATTTTATACAATGTATTTTATTCTTGTTTTTTTTTACATTAAAAAAACATATGTATATAAAATGACCGCCGCGATGATCAGCTCGTTCTTGGCCGTCGCGGCGAATTGGAAAAAGATGCCGTCGACACCGGAGGCAAAACGCACGATGGCCTCTTCGAGACGAGCCGCAGCGGAACGAGCGAAGGCGAGAACGGAAGAAGCCTTTAACTCATCGTTCTTTTTCATATTTCATTATTACTATTTACTCTATTCTAACCACTTTCATATACTTAAAATTATTACTAGCTTTAGTTCATACGTTCTTCTTAATCAGAATTTCATGAATAAAGGAAGATTGGCTGCCTCGGCTTCTGCTCGGAATCGAGGGGCGTTCGTGCAGCTCTGAATTTTGAAAAAGCTTAATCTTGTTCCTAATTCACGGTCCGTACTTTTAAATTAGCATTTCATGGCCGATTCACGTACATTGTAGAGCGTATGAAGCATGCCGAGAGGGGAGTCCGTCTCTGCTCGCTCCGCCTCTTCCAAGATGCGCGCTCGCTCCGTGGCAAGACGCGCGTCCGCCGCGTCCACCGCAGCCAGCTCGCGCCGCACCAACTCGGACGCCGCCGCTGCAGGGGCTGCAATCTTTTTTTTGTCATGTGAAAATTTTGTAAAAAAAAAACAACAGTTCTATGCTATTTCGCATAAGAAAAACGCAAAATAAGAACAAACATTTCTTCTAAAATTCATAGCGTAGAATAGTTGCGCGTTCTTCCTTATATCTTTATAAGAAAACTGGCAGGAAATTCAAATAAGTTTTTCTACAAAAAAGTTATTTTCCGGACGATTGCAAGCGTGCAAGAAGAGGCTGTCGCACGCGGAGACGGAGCGGTTGCGGCCGGCCTCGAGGTACTCGGCCAGCACACGGCAGCCATCGGAAGGACAGAAGGACTGATGGTAGGGAGAGAAAGGATGAGAGAGAGGGAGAGGGAAAGAGACAGAGAAGACAGCGAAAGTATCAAGGAGAGAAGGTGGGAGGAAGTACAGAGAGAATGAGAGAGAGATTAAAAAGTACTTTTGCAGAGGATTCTGTTGCGACTTCTTCTGTCAGAACTTGTGAGGAGAAAGTGAAGAGAGCTGCGATGAGTAGGAAGGCCGACAGAGAAGGGTGGAGCAGGCCGTCCACCATCGTGACGATAGTACGAAATGATTCCAGATAATTCAATTTTTTCATGATCTAACAATAAGTACAAATGTACATATGACGCGATTTGCGAGAGAATCGCAAGGGATCTAATGAGCCGGGGACCCGGCAAAATTAGATTTCGCTCAAAAGATGATTATAGGTACTTTTTAACACGACGAAACGATTGGAATGGGTCCGGAAGTCTGAAAACGCCATTTTGGCGAGCTATGCGAGATATAAAATTTGATTGCTCAGTGAGACCATCCGAGATGTCCGCACATTCGCGTTCGCAGATTCGCGCACAAGAAAGCATTATTTGTGAAATTTTTGCCATAAATAGAGAAGAGATTGCTTTAGAAAGCTGTTCAAGTAGAATTTTAAAATATTCAATTTTAGAGCCGCTATGGCTTCTAGACTTTGGAGAGGCGTCGTTATCTTATATGGCATTTTATCATGGGTTTTCTATCTCATTTCGTAGAGCTGAAAATTCTCTTACGAATGAGCTATAGTATGTCAGATATCGAAGAGGTCTTTAATGTTTCCCAGTCCTTAAACCGTTGAAATGCGCGGAGTTCGGCGCTTGCGGAGCGAAGCGCACTTTGTATGGGCGCTTCCCACGCCGAAAGTGCAATTCAATCGATAATTTTTCAAAAGGCAGCCGAGAAAATTCATTTTAATGGCTATAAATTCAATATAAATGAAAAAGAAAGATTTTCATTAACCGGCAAAACAATTGTACCGTTTTGGGAATCGAACCTGGGACGTCATGATTGCAAGTCAAACACTTTCGCAATACTCTATGCCACCTTTAGTTGGCCCGATGATGCGTTTATAATGACGTGCCCGAACACAACCCTAAGAAATGCTGCGCAGACGCTGAACACAATAGTCCAAGGACTGGGAAACATTAAAGACCTCGTTGATATCTGACATACTATAGCTCACTCGAAAGAGAATTTTCAGCTCTACGAAATGAGATATAAAACCCATGATAAAATGCCATTTAAGATAACGACGCCTCTCAAAAATCTAGAGACCACAGCGACTCTAAAATTGAATATTTTAAAATTCTTTTTTAACAGAGTTTGTCGAGAAGAGTGCGCTCTCCCGTGTTTACTCTTCAAAGTAGAGGGAGAGACCCTTACTCGTGACCCTTATCCCTTATAATGTTGCCAAGACACAACTCGTAGTAAGACAAGTTTATGTACACTTGGTCAACTTCTAAGGAATAACAAATGATGACGAAGATTCGAGTAAATAAAATAAAACCAAGAAAACCCAGAAGGGGCCGTGGGTGACTTGACTCTTGTGACGAGGGGAAAGAAGGAAGAAGCCGAGGGGGGGTCGGTGTTGTAGAGAAAGAGGAGGGACGGGAGAGACGGAGCAGTGGCAGAGAGGCCACGCTCCGACTGTCAAGAGACAGTCGTCTCTCCCCACCGCCGCACCGGGCGGGAACCGACTTAACACTGACACGAGGTGAGAAAGGGGCGAAGCGAGGGGAAGAGTCGGAGACATGTCCAAACATGTCTTAGTCATTTAAATTTAAGGCGGGAAACTACGGTAAAAACACAATATAACTAGGTGGTTCGCTATGTCACACGTCATTCATTCGTGGCAGAATGAACAGAGTTCTAAAGCAATATCTTTTCTATTTATGGTAAAAATTTTATAAATATTGCTTTATTGCGCGCGAATCTGCGACCGCGAATGTGAGGACATCTCGGCATGTCTCTCCAAGCTCTCGAATTTTAAATCTCGCACAACTCGCCAAAATGGCGTTTTCAGACTCCCGGACCCATTTCAATCGTTTCGCCGTGTTAAAAAGTACCCATAAAGAGCTTTTGAGCGAAATCTAATTTTGCCGGGTCCCCTGCCATTGTGATACTCTCGCAAATCGCGTCATATGTTTGTATGTAGTTCTTGTGTTGGTTATAATGCATGGATAAAATGATGGAAAGTACATCTTCTTTCGCTCCCCTCTCTTTCTCTTTCATCTCTCCTTTCATATATCGGGCCGCGTTTTCCAAGGAGCACGGGGAAATCGTAGCGGAATCTGTTCATATCAACGGATTCACGAGGTACTCATTTACTTCTCTCCGGGGAAAAAGAGGAAGGAGTAAGAAATAGAGAAAGAGAGAGAGGGAAAGGGAAGAAGAGAGATTATTTTAAGCAACATTGTTTGATGACTCTTTTGAAACTAAGATTATCTGACAACTTTTTATGACATTTCAAACAAATTATTTACGAATGGGAAACCCCAACCAATCAGAGGCATTTGCTTAAATTTTTTTCTTTCAATAAACAGAGCGGTGAGAGAGTTCGATTGAAACAGAACAATTAGATCTCGCAGATGCAGGTTGCTAATGGTAAGAGAACTCACTTGAGTTTTTGCTGTTACGGCGAAATAAGACATGTTCATTACAGGACGAGTGCAAGTGCATAGTCAGGAGAGTTCGAAATGTACCTAATTTGAAAGGTCCACATCCTAAGAGGACTAGATGAAATTGTTTGATATATCAAACAACGTTGTGTATGTTGAGAGAGGGGGATAAGGATGTGGAAAAAAGAAGGGTGTATTGGAAGAGAGAAAGAATTATGAGCGAGGAAGAGAGAAAGAGAAGTGCGAAGAACTGGAGAAATTGCCAGGAAGTCCCGAAGGACACGGAAATGAGAATAGTCTTGATACAATACATACACAGACAAACAGAGACCCTTAAAGAAGGGCGATCACCGAAAATTTACTAATATGCGTTCAAACATGCAAAAATCTCGAATGGAAGTCCATAGAATCAAACTAAAATGTGCGGTAAGAGCGTGACACTTGTTGCCAAATGCACTGTTTTTTTCCAAAGCGGGATGCTAATTCTGATTGACTATTTTGATGTTGTTTTGTTCTTGCTAAAAGTTTTTACAGAAAAACTAACACAAAAACTTTATTAAGCTCACTGAAATTTCAAGGTGGCGATAAATTTGTAAATTTTATCTTCCGGCTATGGTAAATAGTTACTGTATACACCACATTTTTGCACTGAGACACCAACAAGAATTTGATTCAAAAGTTACACTTTCAAGTGCATATACTTGACTGTGAAACTCTTTTGTGGTCTTTCATGTGCATATCCTTTATCTATATGCTGAAAACTATTCGAAAATACGTAAAATGTCTCATATCTCGTGAACGACTTTTTCGGTGATCGCCCTCCTTTAATGTGCAACTTCTGTTTTGAAGAACTGTGTCCACCGAATGGAGCTAATAACAACCTAATCTCCTTACATCCTTTCTATCACTGAACCGTCTTGTGATTGCCGATAAATGTATTGTTGTTGTTGATAAGAACCTGTGCAGATCGATACATATAGTATGAGAGTGAGATCGCCCTCTTGAGGCCCAGATCGGACTCTTTCACAAGGTTGATCTGTCTGCGTTCTATTGCACCCCAACATTCCTATTATTTTCTTTCATACTCACCCCTTTAGCGCCACTGCTTTCCCATAAGGTTTACTTATTTGCAATTTAAATTTTATGTTCTTACAATTATAACAAATCATTAGTCGTGCGAACAGACAGGAGAAAACTTGAACTTGAGGAATACTCACAAATGAATTATCTTACGAAGTACTGCTGTGCTCATTCAACTGTGCCATTTACAAAACAATTTGTTCGACCCGTTACGTGAACTGTAGAAAGAAGATAGAATAAAAACGTCAAATGTACATTTAAGGGGAAATACTCAACAACAAGAAAATTAGTTGTTTCTTATAATATGTAAGTGGACTGCTAGTATCTAATATATTTGGAATATAAATAGGAAGAGAAAGCAAAGATGGCGAGAATGAAAGCAGCAAAAAGAGACCATTCAAAAATTGTAATACAGTATTTGGCACCTATGTATAAAGAGCAATAAAAGATGAAGAAAATTTGAAGGTTACGCTTCAATGGGATACCCTGACAATGAGAGAAGAGTTCTCCGAGAACAGGAATGCTCTACCTTTCCAATAACACCGCTTTCTGTTGTCCCTTTTCTCACTCAAAACATCACACACCCTCTCTCTCTCTTTCTCTTTATATTTTTCTCTTTCTCTCACTCTTTCCATTTTCTCTCTCTCTCTCTTTCTCTCTCTCTCTCTTGCTCTATTTCTCCCCTTATCTACTTGAAGCTATGCTCAATATGAGTAAGCATCTGCTCGTTGGCGCTCTTCTGCATGAACTGTAAGCAGAACATGGCGCCGGCGGAGAGACTCAGCGCCAGCCAGTTCATGCCCTCGCCTGAACATCAACGACCAAACATTAAAGATTAGAGATCACATGGAGAAATACTTAAATTTATTGGACATATTAATCAGGCTGCAATTGAGGATGAGTTGTCCGATTTAGTTGGAAAAGTATTGAACCTGTGAAATAGAGAGGAAAATATATTTGTAGAAGTTGTTTAAAGTTGTTGATGTTTTATATTCAAAAATACTATAACATATGGATGCAACTGCAAAAGCGAAGAAAACAATTTCGTTTTATCATTTTACAGAAGGGAAGAAAGAGAGAGAGAGTGAGAGTGAGAGAGAAAAAAGAATGAACTGACTGAGAGAATGTGCCTGTTGAACGAAGGAGAGTGGCAGGTACATGAGACAGAAGAGGGACGTTAGACCAATGATTAGCTGAAAAGAATAGGAATGATGAGAGAAGAAGAGAAAGAAGTTAGAATGTGTGATTGTTGTAATAATAGAAAGGAAGATTAGCGAACAGTTTAAGGTGTGAACATTTACACCAAATCTATTGTGTATATGTTATATTTAATACATTATTTGATAATTAATTAATATATACAGTGATGTTCCTCCAAAATGGCCGGAATGTCCCGATCAGTGCGCATTAATAAATATCTCATTGCAGACAATTTGGAAAAAAAAATTGATTCTGTTTACATTGAAAATAAATGAAATTCCACATACAGCACATATATTTCTTCATACCAAATATGAGTTGGACTGGAGTAACATGACTTTGTGAAGTTTTTGTTTGGCGCCAAGCTCCAATCTTTGAGCTTTATTTTAGCCCTCAAAACATGGCCACCATACCTTCATTTATAGTGTGCTGAATGTGGCTAATCAAGACGATTCTAAATATATAAGGATCATTTCATATATGTATGTACATATGGTACATATGTATGTAGTTTCCTTCATAGCGAGCTACGACTTGCGCGCTGTTTGGAACATTGCGCGCGATGCGTTCCAAATCGGCAATTTTGGCGGATATATTAAAAAGGCACAGTCATGTTTGCCATCTAACAATTCCGAGTAGATGAGCATGAAGAATGACTTCGTAAGCGGAGCCAAGCTTGCGGCCGATGCACACGAAGACCTGACAAGCATTTTTATTTTTACTATTTACGATTCGCTTGATGCCATTTTTATTATTTTCGAATTACAAAGTATATTTTTACTCATATACTATACATACAGAGTAGATACATATGTGTGAGAGCGGCTATAAGAGGCAGAGAAAGAGCGTGCAGAAGAAGAATCGAAGAGGAGCCAACCAAGAAGAGCAACGTCAGTTCGTTGAATCTCTTGTGGCAACTTTGGCAAGCAAGGCAAGTTAAAAATGGTTCCAAATAGGAAAGGGACATCCAGAAACGCCGACAATTGGCTAAATCTTGATGCCGAGACAAGTTACGGTAGTCAGTTGTGTCGCGTCTACTTCTCTCAGCCAGAGCGTCGTGTTTCCGCCCGTGAAAGCAACATGTGCTTGTGGGCATAACGAAGTTAATTAATGTCAACCATCCTGCGTATCGTATTTAAGAGAGGATGTCAGTAACACTCGAGCAGGGCCCTATTATGACCTGCCCTAGGAATTTTTTTTCAAATTTCTTCACCAAAATTGATTATAGTATACAACTCGACGTGGTGAACAAAATAGGCTGTATTTCAAAGGTGAAAAATTTTTTCCGCGCGAGACCCAGTACCGTAATCTTATAAATTCTATTTATCATAAGTCGCTTCAAACTTATTATTAGACAACCATCGAGCTATCATTGGATAGCTGATTGAACGGGCTTTAATTTTGATCTTGGAAGATATTTTCTAAAAATTTGAATTTGTCCCTAAAACACGGACCTAAACATTTTCGAAGGCGGTTTTTACCGAAATTAAGTATTTTATGTTCATTTCGCTACAACCGCTCCTGGATAGGCTTAAAGTACGTGAAATTTGCTACAACATATATCTCTTTCAAAAGAATTGAAGGTCTCGCTCTTAGGTTCCCAAACAACTGAACATGATCCTGTGTAAACTGAACACCGCGCAAGCGCATTCTTCGATCCATAACTGCGCTCAATGTCAATATTACAAAATCGTAAGTATATCATCTAAGAGCTCTCACGGAGATCTTCAAATGTTACATACATTAATTTATTGAAAAGTTTCAATTTATATTTGAAATTTTGTTCTGTACAATTAGAAGGCTTAAAAAACTACTTTAAAAACATTTTCGCCTGTCGAAACATACATCATAAGAAAGAGGATGAAATTTGCTACAAGGTGAACCTCTTTCAATGGAATTCCATGAATACGATCTTTTGTTATAAATCATAAAATTAGTGCCAGTAGCGTCGCTATCATTTTGCCCAAGAATTCACATTTTAGGTTATTCGAATTAGAATATTCCAATCCTTTTTTTCTACAGTTTTTCCATAAGGCCTGGTTATTTTACTCTTATGGCTTATAACAAAAGATCGTACGCATGGAATTCCATTGAAGGGGGTTCATCTTGTACCAAATTTCATCCTCTTTCTTATGATGTATGTCTCGACAGGCGAAAATGTTTTTAAAGTAGTTTTTCAAGCCTTCTAATTGTACATAACGCAATTTCCCATATAAATTGAAACCTTTCAATAAATTAATGTATGTAACATTTGAAGATCTCCGTGAGAGCTCTTAGATGATATACTTACGATTTTGTAATATTGACATTGAGCGCAGTTATGGATCGAAGAATGCGCTTGCACGGTGTTACAGTTTACACAGGATCATGTTCAAGCGTTTGGGAACCTAAGAGCGAGACCTTCAATTCTTTTGAAAGAGATATATGTTGTAGCAAATTTCACGTACTTTAAGCCTATCCAGGAGCGGTTGTAGCGAAATGAACATAAAATACTTAATTTCGGTAAAAACCGCCTTCGAAAATGTTTAGGGCCGTGTTTTAGGGACAAATTCAAATTTTAGAAAATATCTTCCAAGATCAAAATTAAAGCCCGTTCAATCAGCTATCCAATGATTGCTCGATGGTTGTCTAATAATAAGTTTGAAGCGACTTATGACCAATCGAATTTATAAGATTACGGTACTGGTTCTCGCGCGGAAAATTTTTTTCACCTTTGAAATACAGCCTATTGTGTTCACCACGTCGAGTTGTATACTATAATCAATTTTGGTTAAGAAATTCGAACAAAAATTCCTAGGGCAGGCCTTGATCGAACGATACTGACAGGCTCTCTTAATAGTAAAGAAGAAAATGTTATTTCAGCCGTAGAAACATTTGCGCAGACCATGGGCAGGAACAAGTGAAAATAGTTTTTTTTATTCCTTGATTGGTGCATGTACACGAAAAAAGATGCAAAACATATGCATGATGAAATACGTAAACGAAAATAAGATATAAGATTAGTTTGTGCAAGCAAATAAGATAAAGTGTATGAAGAGTAGAGGCGCAGAGAGATAATATGGATATAACATTCATTTGCTATGAAAATCCAATTGTAAGACAGAGGGAAAGTGAGGGAAACAAAGACAGATACGAAAAGATACGGCGGCGAGGTGAGATGTAAGAACATGCTTGGGAAGACACGGTTAGAGAATTGGAAGGGAACATAGAGATTCAGAGATATCAAAAGAGAGAGAGAGGAGGAGAGATAGAGAGATAGTGAGAGTAAAAAAACCTCTCGTTGTGTTAGCTTGGCGGGAAATACGAATCAAATATTTATCTATTAATTTCAGTGTATCTTCGGGGTCGGCTTCCGCTAATTTCGCTGCTTCATTCTTTTTCGACGAGACTACGACGACACTCATCGTGTATGCGAGCAAGGAGCGTGCGCTATGCTCAATTTTGTTCTCTCCTGAGTCGAAGAAGGAAGAAGAGAGAAAGAGACAGAGGGAGAGAGAGAGGGCGAGAGAGAGAGAGAGAGAGAGAAAGAGACAGAAGGAGAGAGGGGGAGAGAGAGAGAGAGGGCGAGAGAAATTGAGGTGACCAAGAGAAAATATAAAGAGCTGAAAAAATGGATGAAGATGCAGATTAAGCGGGAAAGAGTCGCAAAATCGAGCAGGAATTGCTGAGACTGAAGGAAGAGGCCGATTATCTCTGCGTATGCAGGGCATTAGCACACAAAAAGAGCATTTCAAAAAATACAAGAGTGAATCCACAGTGTGAAATTTAAAGAGAGAACGTGAAAGGCTACAGACTGTTACGCTGTCGAGAACTGAACCGATCTGAGTTGCTCTTTAAACTGTGTTCGCCTCTCAAAAGCATGCATGACCCGTGTGGTTCATCACTTACACCTCAGGTTTTGAAACAAGACGGTTATTTGGATGGTGAAACAATAGCGGAACGCTGATATTTTGAAGAAGAAGAAACGAAGCAAGCGAAGGAAAGCGTCTTCTTTTGCCACAGATGAAATGCCTGAGGCACCTTCGTTCTGCCAACAGCAATTTTGCTAATGAGCCCGGAAGGCGTACTTAGCTCTTGGCTTGGTGAAAGGTTAAAGACTGCGAATATGGGGGAGGGCGAGCGAGAGAGACAGAATGAGAGTGAGAGACGGAGAGAGAGAGAGAGAGAGTGAAAGTGAAAGAGAGAGAGAGAGAGCCGAGAACTAAACATAAGCGAGAAAAACAGAAAGATAGAGAAGGAAAGATTGACAACATGTATGGCCACGGAATGAAATAGGAAGCAAGCAAAATTTGAATTAACAGTGGGAAAATGAGAGTGTAATGGATGTGAAAAAAGACAGAGAGACAGAGAACGAGAAAGAGGGATAGAGAGAGGAGAGGGAGAAGTAAAAGAGAGGAAGAAGAGAGAGGGATAAAGATATGGGTACAGAGAGAGAGAGAGATATTGAGAGTAGAGTGGAAAGGAAGGCGCATGGAGAGCCCGTTGAACCGATGGGTAGTATGCAAAGTCGCGCTAGCTTCTTACTTTCTGCGTCCATTAGAGTCTGCATGGCAAATCGGGGGGATAAAGAGAGTGACTAACGGAATGAGAGAGAGAGAGCATTAGAGAGAGAATGAGAGGGATGGGTGAAGGAGAGAGAGAACGAGAGAGAGAAAGAGCGGGATTAAAGCAGATACGAGTGAGAAACGGGGGAGAGCAAGAAAGGAAAAGCGATGGAACGTAGACAGATCGACAGAGAAAAGACGGGTGAAGAAAGAGAAGAGTAAACACAAGACTAGAGATGTGCAGATATTTTCGTAATCCATGCCCATGAGCGAAAGATTAAAGAAGCGCCAACTGGTGCTCAAATCTACACATTATCTGTGATTTGGTTCCTGAGCGCAGTCAGTGAACTAATTGTAAGAAAAATATGTCTTTCTAAAATACTTCAGCTTCAAAAGAAAAACTGGATAAGAAATGGAGACATTTTTCTAGTGCAAAATAAATTTTAAAAATCGAAATTAATGTAATAGAGCTAGTTCCCTGCAATTCCGTTCATGGCAAGTGTCACTGACCATGAGAACATAAGATGTTTAGGCAAAACCAAGCCGTATTAAATTAGTGGAGAGTTAAGCTTGGCCAAGCCGGCCCGAGTGTATTCCGAGTGCTATTTCTAAAGATATTGCCTTTCCACATATGCTAACCTTTAAATTTTCAAGAGATCAAACAAGCAATACTCTCAAAGAAGTAAGCGGTGTACACTCTACACTTTGAATCCAGTAAACTGAGTTCGATTATCGCCATTCCTCTGGCTACGCGCATAAAATAATGGCTGTAAAATCCGCTTGATTCTGTTTACATTGAAAATAAATGAAATTCCACATACAGCACATATATTACTTCATACCAAATATGAGTTGGACTGGAGTAACATGACTTTGTGAAGTTTTTGTTTGGCGCCAAGCTCCAATCTTTGAGCTTTATTTTAGCCCTCAAAACATGGCCACCATACCTTCATTTATAGTGAGCTGAATGTGGCTAATCAAGACGATTCTAAATATATAAGGATCATTTCATATATGTATGTACATATGTATGTAGTTTCCTTCATAGCGAGCTACGACTTGCGCGCTGTTTGGAACATTGCGTGCGCTGCGTTCCAAATCGGCAATTTTGGCGGATATATTAAAAAGGCACAGTCATGTTTGCCATCTAACAATTCCGAGTAGATGAGCATGAAGAATGACTTCGTAAGCGGAGCCAAGCTTGCGGCCGATGCACACGAAGACCTGACAAGCATTTTTATTTTTACTATTTACGATTCGCTTGATGCCATTTTTATTATTTTCGAATTACAAAGTATATTTTTACTCATATACTATACATACAGAGTAGATACATATGTGTGAGAGCGGCTATAAGAGGCAGAGAAAGAGCGTGCAGAAGAAGAATCGAAGAGGAGCCAACCAAGAAGAGCAACGCGATTATCGAGCAGAAGATGTGAATGCAGAGAACAATTGACATTATCAATGTGCCCGAGAGAAGCAGACGATAGCTGATCCTAAAAGTTATTGTTGCTTCAGGCTACCGTAACCATAGGGATCTGAGATCAAATCAGCTATTCCTTTATCGATTTACAAAGACCAAGAAACAGAATCACTTCTCGTACCCGAGAGTGATAGAGAGAACGATCTGTGCCGTAGTGAGGACCACGATAGCAGGCCGTATTGAAAGGCCGCACAGCGAGAAGTCCTTTTCCACAATCACGGACATTCTTTTCGGTGCTACCGTACAGGAGGGAGTGCTAATGGTGGATATTATCAGTTGCCAGCTGTGTTCCGGGTCTCTTCTGAAACAGATAATTCAAATTTAATAGGTACTAGCAGCTGTCCATATCTGAAGAAACTGAAAAAAATTAATTATTATGTAGACATTAGGCTCTCAAGGCGTTGCGTATTTTTGTGAAATAAAAGAGGAAGTGAACGAGAGATATGTATGGGCAGATGTTAAGAATGGCACCGTCGAGAGGAGAAGTTGGAGTGGGTGAAGAGAGTGGGTCAGGGAGGGAGATAGAGAGAGTTAGAGATAGAGAGAAGGGGAGATTAAATCTGGAAAATTTATTTCTGCAAGGCATGATAGTCATCTTGTGCGTCATCAGGACCACTTCAAAGTGTCTCGTGAGAGGTTTGTTTTGCGCCAGCCAAACATAATACATACACGGAAGAGGCTATTCTGGGTATTTTAAGTTCTCAGCATTGAGCGGCTCTCATTTATCAGATTTGATCTCTCTTTCTTCCCACTCTCTCTAAGGAAGAGAGAGAGTTAGAGAGAGAGAGGAGAGGGAAATGTAGTTACAAAGAGACGGATGGATAAAGAGAGTGCGGACGGGATTAAGAATAATGGCACAGCAAGAACTAAAATGCAGAAAATGTGGAGAACAGGGACTAAGAGAAAAAGAATCTTGAGGGGAACCACGAGCTATTTATCTAAAAAAAAAAGAACAAGATATATACGTGTAGAGTTTGCTGGTTTATGGCAACCTTTTTGTATCTAAAGGAGCAGTTCACGCAATAATTAAAATATGGTCTTATGAACGTAGATCATCTAGAAAGTTTGAACTATTTATATCCACACGTTACGAAGTTAAAAGCACGCAAAATATAGCTCGGCCAAAATTTTGTACTGTACTTGCTAGCCACTCTCCTATTTCACACGCTCTCTAAGCATAAGAGTGCCAACTATTTGACGGCGTGAGTTCAAAATAGTCCTTAATGTACTACTGTAAAATTATTCAGTGCATGGTTGCTATAAATCTAAGATTTAATAATAAAAAAAGAATTATGCACATATACTGACAATGAATCAGTGTCAACGGGTCCCGTCGATATAAGCCAGCCCGTCCCTCAGGGTAGCACGGACCTTTAAACCGCGCGGGATGATGAAACTCATAAAGGGCTGCTACACACAATTTCACTTGCCGTATGAATTCAAAATGGGCGGGAAAACCTAGTCGTGAAATCACGGTTCGTTCGGTCAGATTTTGGGTCGAACATGTAATTTTTGACATGGAACATGGCAAAGCTCTTTGCCTGAACATTTATTTGCATAGTTTTCGTTATCTCCGGTTTTGATATTAGTTTTTTTCTTTAATTTATAGCTGCTGCACTCTTCTCTCCGTTCTGGTCGCCGCTCCTGCCTCGAGGACGGCGTCTTGGATGCTCCGACGGACGAAGCAGCGACCACCATAGACAGATTAGATCAGTTATTTAAACTTGTTTTTTCTTCCTGTTTGTTTGTTCGGGTTTTGCTTGTGGTATCATTGAGATGGCCAGGCGCCCGCGTTCTCGTGATCTCGTCCGTTCGATAGACTAACGTCAGCTCGTATGCGCAAGGTTGCATCTTCTCAACATCAGCCACAGGTCCGACTTTCTTTTTCATGCTTGTTTGTTCTTCTTTCTCCTGATTGTTTTGAGTGGATGTTTTCCTTCTTAAGCTGCTTCCCCTGCTATGTTATTCCTCGGCGCTGCTTTATTTAACAAATTTATTCCACCAATTCATTGTACAAAAAACTTTCGGGTTCAATCATTTTTTTCTTTTGCAAAGATTCATCTTGAAATCAGTTCTTATTCTCTCTGTAATTAAATGGTCTTAAAATTCCCGTATTCTTATTTGGACTTTCACCACTTGTTCTTGTCATGCAGAGCATTCATGACTGCAAAGTCTGCTAGTTCTGCTCGCCATCTTAGCTCCTCATTCCGAATGGGCGCATATTGCTTTGCCCGCCTCTTCTCTTCTTGGTGTAGCGCTTCCACTGGCTGGTCAGAGAAGAATGCCCAGCTGCCGTACCTGGCAACCAACTCAGGAACGTGGTTGATGAGACCGTGTATCTTGGGGGTCCTGCTCTGATGGGGAAATGCAACAGATGCCAGATTTTCAAAGGTCTTGATCAGTTAAAATAGCTCTTCTTGTTCAGCTTGAGTGAGGTCATGGGGAGCTGATAGTCTGCTTATCTTTTTCATGACCCGCATGATTTCACTTTTCTCTGCAATGTTCTGCTCCTCGTCTTTGTAGAGAGACCACAGTGTGTCTGGATGTTCCAGACACCGCTGAACATGGTTGCCCACCAGGCACTGGCCAAAGGCCTGGAGGTCCGCTCCGATACTGCGCAGGCAAGCATCAAGCTCCATTTGAGCCTCCCCTCTCTTCTTCTCCGCAATGTTCTCCACTGCCCTTCTTCTATTCTCGAGCTTCCCTCTCATCTCTAGCAACTGCGCCTCTTCTTGCTTGCTCTTCTCTGTGCATTTCGCAACTTCTTCTATTCTTTCCCGTATTGTCACTGGGCGGCCTGCAGAGCATGCCCAGCATATGGTACTCTCATCCATCTCAACTCTTTGAATGTGCTGCATGGTGCAGAGGCCTTCACAAGCGAAATGCTGATATCTTTTGCATGTGGCGCATACGAAACCTCTCTGGAACCCCACTTTGTCACTTAAAGCAGAACTTCGCTTGTGTTGGCTGATGCATGGCTGTGCTTGACATGGCACAAGACTCTTCCTTGGAGCCAGTACTCTGCATTCCTCAATTGCTTGCAAGCATTCAATGATCACAGGGCCATCTTTCTTCTCTCTCTCAGTCTCTCGCAATTCGGTCTTGTTCACTGAAAGTTGGAGCTTCTTCTGGCATTCATTCCCCTTGGACATTCCTCCTCCATTTTCTTCGTTCTCATCGTCCTGCTCTGGGGCCAATGCACACATCTTGTCTACTCCAACTTTTCCGAGGTCTTTGTTGACAGCTGCTAGTTTGAGTGGATTGATAGCAGTGGTGATTGCTACCCCAGTCACTGTGTGCATCTGGGGCAGGAGAACATTTTCGAAGGGAATAATGGTGAAGAGAGGCTTCAGCCCGGTGACAACTCCACAGCTCCCGCACTTTGACCATTCTTCGAAGTCCTCCAGAGAGCGGAGCGGGTAGATCTGTTCATGTTCACTCATCTTAGCCCCGCGAGGACGAATGCAAAGGGGACAGTTGTTCTTTGAGGTCGGTCCCTTTAGCCCTAGGCATGCGTATAGAAACATATAATCTCCGGTTAGGAACCACTTCAGAGTCACTTGCATGTGGATGCCATCCACGATTACGGTAATCTCGTACAACTTGTTGATCTGCTCTACAACATTGGGAATAAATGCCCGTAGCATGACTGCCGAGTCTGTTTCCGTGTACATGGCGATTATCATCCCGTTTTGCACTGAATTGGCCTTTTCCACATTTCCGATCGAAATTGAAACTTTTGTTTTGTCCCCACCCTTATCCCCAGATACGCACACCCAAAGATCCCCTTCGAACTTGCCATCAAAAGAGAGTTGCTCGCTGTCAAAGAGATCTTGCACCCTTCCACTTAGAGCTTCACGTATGTTCTCCATTTCAATCACTGGCACGGAAAGAGTCTCCTGATCTTTTTGGATGTTAACTCGGGAGTATTTGTACTTGTATCGGCTGGAGTACTGTGCCCTTAGTCTGCGAACTTGATGAGTAGGGGCCAAAATGTCAGAACCGAAATTCAAGAGAAGTGATTTGCATGTTTCTCTCTGTGTCATGTTGATACGAGAAGAATGTGTGCACAGAAGAATGTCTAGTTCAGGTTTCAGCTTCATTATTCCGGAATCGAAGGTAATCCGCTGTTGACGTGCGTAGGAACGAAGAACTTCGACAACCTCATTACGCATAGCTCCTGGACTCTTGCAAGCTGTTTGGCCAACTACTCGTTTCATCATTCCGTGGAGACAGGCCAGGCGGAATCTCTGCTGTGTCGGGAAGAGCGTAGAGAAGTTTCTGACTGTTTTTTCCCTCTTTATTCCCCGCGTCATTTTCTTTGTTTCTTTTCTGATTTTGCTTCTCTTTTCCCTCTTCAGCCTCCGATTTTCTTTCAACAGTGATCGGCTAGACTCGTGCAAGGTCTTCTGGGCATGCTGAATTCGCAGCATCTTCAAGGCTTGCTCTTTCTCTGCCTCTTCTAACTCCGTCACTCTCTTCTGGCTAAGTGCTAGATGGTACTCGATGTCCTGGGAGGCCTGCAGGTTGATTTCGTACTCGCGAATTTTCTCCTCGAGCTCTGATACTCTGAGCCTAGCTTGATCTGCCCCCACTGGAATCCTAGCTTGACAAGACTCCAATTGTTTCTCTAGACTGTACATCCGTTCTTCCTTATCAATGAGGATTGCTTTAGTCTCCCTAAGGTCACCTTCCAATTGCACGACTTTCCTTTCCAGGGTCCGCACTTTTAGTCTAGATGCATTCAGATCTTGCATGGACGATTGGAGCTGTACTTGCAAGGCATTGAGCCGTTCTTGTGGACTGCTACCCGCCCTGGCATTCCCTCTGCCCGCCCTGGTATTCCCTCTTGGACTACTTAGTGACAACCCGAGAAAGGGGGGAGTGACACTGCTGCTGGGGGGAAGCCTAGGTGGGGGGGTCAATTGCTGCTGAGCTCGCAGTCCAGGCCTGAGGGTGGGAACTGCTCTGGTGGGGGTCTGATTTACTCTCTCCACCCTCATTTCAGGCTCCATTGCTATGTCCTCGTCAGCACTGCTGTTGTCCATTCTGCAATTAGAAAACTTTTTATCTTTTGCCAATAAATGAAAACAATCAAACGCGAGTACAAAAAAACGCGAAAAAATAACAGTACACCGGGTTTTTTTTAAAGGACTGCATTTCTAGAATGGAGGGGGAGGAGGGGGAAGGAGCAGATGTGAGAGTGGAGAAAGAGGGTCAAGTGAGGAGGGCACAGGGGGAGTGGGGATGTGAAGTGTCGAGGGGCGAGGAGGCAGAGGCGGTTGAATGGAAGCTGCTGCTGCTGCTGTTGTTGTTGTTGTTGGGGAGGGAGACGATCTTAAATGGATCGACTGTTTATGTCTTTACAACTATACCCTTGAAGAAAAGGACGACCTCGCCGAAGAAGAGGATGACCTCGCCGAAGAAGAGGATGACCTCGCCGAAGAGGACGATCTCGGCGAAGAGGAAGACCCCGTGACCGCAGAAGAGGATGAACTGAATAAATTCTTTTTTTCTAAGTTACTGTGCAGTGATATCAATGACATTAATCTAGTGGTGATAAATGTATTCAAACCTTGGATAGAGAAGCAGTGGTGGTGGTCCTGGTGGGTGTCGGAGTGTGGGAGTGGGAGTCGGTAGTGATGATGATGATGGTGGTGCGGGTGGTGGTGGTGACTGCGCTTTTCCTCCTCTGCAACAAATCAACAACTATTGATAGACGTAAGCAAAATGGGTATTAATAGTTAAAAGGCATAGAAAGCCTCACGCACTCACTTATGCCGAGCTGGTTTTGCAGGGGAAGGCGAGTACGACGGCCGCTTAGTCCGTCGTGGAAGTGGAGAGAGATGCCGAGGAGGGGTCACCGAGAGAGTGGAAGAGCGTCGAGATCGAGACGGGGAGCGGCGCGAGTGGGCACGAGGAGACGGGGAGCGGCGCGAGTGGGCACGAGGAGACGGGGAGCGGCGCGAGCGGGCACGGCGCGAAGGAGACCTGTGAAAGTTAAAAAAAAAGGGTTGCTGGTAGGTTTTCGAGGGTGGGGTGCCGGATTCCGGCAACCCTTTTATTCCCTAACCGGCGCGAGCGGGAAGCAGCAGAGGAGGAGCGGCGAGAGTGTGCACGAGGAGACGGGGAGCGACGCGAGTGGGCACGAGGAGACGGGGAGCGGCGCGAGTGGCCACGAGGAGACGGGGAGCGACGCGAGTGGCCACGAGGAGACGGGGAGCGGCGCGAGTGGCCACGAGGAGACGGCGAGCGGCGCGAGTGGCCACGAGGAGACGGCGAGCGGCGCGAGCGGCCACGAGGAGACGGCGAGCGGCGCGAGTGGCCACGCGGAGACGGCGAGCGGCGCGAGTGGCCACGAGGAGAAGGAGACCTGTGAAAGTGAATAAAAGGGTTGCTGGTAGGTTTTCGAGAGTGGGGTGCCGGATTCCGGCAACCCTTTATTCGTAACCTGCGAGAACGGGAGGGAGAAGGGGACGGGTGAGATCGATCCCGCCCGCGCCCGCGCTTTCGGTACAGTCTCAATAGGCACATTTGCAGAGTAATGACATTTGATCAAGAAATTCCTTCAAAATGCTCTCAAACCTTTCCTCAAGAAGCTTTCGCTCCTCTTCCTTCTGCTCGGCTTCCTTCTTCTGCTGCTTCGCCTTTAGGCGTTCTTCTTCAGCTCTGAAGATTTCCATTACATCACGATAGAAATCATGCAATGTGATTGCGAAATTGCACTTAAAGGAACAAACTCACACTTTGATTGCCTCGGCCACTTCCTTCCTAATGGTTTCGGCCAGCTTCTTGGCGACCAATCTCGGCGGAGTCCGGCGGCGGAAGCCGCCGGTGTTCTGGATCTGCTGGATGGGCTGTTGGGGCTGGCTCCATTGGTTCCAGCGGTTGGGGGGGGGCCCAGCCACCCCCATATCCTCCATTCATTCTCTTAAATCAGACAAAAAACACACATGAAATGGTACATTTTACGCACGAAACATGAAACCGACAAAAATAAATCTTTTGCAAGGGCTGCTACACAGGTGCTAAAGCTGCTGTGGTCCTAGCGGGAAAATCAGCCGCAACGCGTGAGGTACTGTGGCGCGTTGGGACGTGCGCAGTATGGGAAGTGACCGAGCGTTTTTCCATTGGCTGAAGGGCCGTGGTAGTTTCTTCGTTCGGCCCATTCGAACTTTTCCGGATAGTTTTCAAACTTCACTTCTATTTAAGTATTTTCTGGGTTAACTTTTAATCCCAACATTGCTACATTCAATTTCATGATGCTGAACACATTTGAGGCTCTACATCAGGTTTGAGCTAATCAATTTGTTACAGTTAGTTATAAAAATTACTCAGTTGTTCCACCATGCAATAAGAATTTGGATAATTGGGTCCTAAACGGCCCACCCAGACTTTTCGCGGGCTCAATGGGCCAAACCGGTCACAAGGGATTTTCAGCCCGCCGTCCAATCAGGTCAGTTCGTTGAATCTCTTGTGGCAACTTTGGCAAGCAAGGCAAGTTAAAAATGGTTCCAAATAGGAAAGGGACATCCAGAAACGCCGACAATTGGCTAAATCTTGATGCCGAGACAAGTTACGGTAGTCAGTTGTGTCGCGTCTACTTCTCTCAGCCAGAGCGTCGTGTTTCCGCCCGTGAAAGCAACATGTGCTTGTGGGCATAACGAAGTTAATTAATGTCAACCATCCTGCGTATCGTATTTAAGAGAGGATGTCAGTAACACTCGAGCAGGGCCCTATTATGACCTGCCCTAGGAATTTTTTTTCAAATTTCTTCACCAAAATTGATTATAGTATACAACTCGACGTGGTGAACAAAATAGGCTGTATTTCAAAGGTGAAAAATTTTTTCCGCGCGAGACCCAGTACCGTAATCTTATAAATTCTATTTATCATAAGTCGCTTCAAACTTATTATTAGACAACCATCGAGCTATCATTGGATAGCTGATTGAACGGGCTTTAATTTTGATCTTGGAAGATATTTTCTAAAAATTTGAATTTGTCCCTAAAACACGGACCTAAACATTTTCGAAGGCGGTTTTTACCGAAATTAAGTATTTTATGTTCATTTCGCTACAACCGCTCCTGGATAGGCTTAAAGTACGTGAAATTTGCTACAACATATATCTCTTTCAAAAGAATTGAAGGTCTCGCTCTTAGGTTCCCAAACAACTGAACATGATCCTGTGTAAACTGAACACCGCGCAAGCGCATTCTTCGATCCATAACTGCGCTCAATGTCAATATTACAAAATCGTAAGTATATCATCTAAGAGCTCTCACGGAGATCTTCAAATGTTACATACATTAATTTATTGAAAAGTTTCAATTTATATTTGAAATTTTGTTCTGTACAATTAGAAGGCTTAAAAAACTACTTTACTAAACTATTTTAAAGTAGTTTTTCAAGCCTTCTAATTGTACATAACGCAATTTCCCATATAAATTGAAACCTTTCAATAAATTAATGTATGTAACATTTGAAGATCTCCGTGAGAGCTCTTAGATGATATACTTACGATTTTGTAATATTGACATTGAGCGCAGTTATGGATCGAAGAATGCGCTTGCACGGTGTTACAGTTTACACAGGATCATGTTCAAGCGTTTGGGAACCTAAGAGCGAGACCTTCAATTCTTTTGAAAGAGATATATGTTGTAGCAAATTTCACGTACTTTAAGCCTATCCAGGAGCGGTTGTAGCGAAATGAACATAAAATACTTAATTTCGGTAAAAACCGCCTTCGAAAATGTTTAGGGCCGTGTTTTAGGGACAAATTCAAATTTTAGAAAATATCTTCCAAGATCAAAATTAAAGCCCGTTCAATTAGCTATCCAATGATTGCTCGATGGTTGTCTAATAATAAGTTTGAAGCGACTTATGACCAATCGAATTTATAAGATTACGGTACTGGTTCTCGCGCGGAAAATTTTTTTCACCTTTGAAATACAGCCTATTGTGTTCACCACGTCGAGTTGTATACTATAATCAATTTTGGTTAAGAAATTCGAACAAAAATTCCTAGGGCAGGCCTTGATCGAACGATACTGACAGGCTCTCTTAATAGTAAAGAAGAAAATATTATTTCAGCCGTAGAAACATTTGCGCAGACCATGGGCAGGAACAAGTGAAAATAGTTTTTTTTATTCCTTGATTGGTGCATGTACACGAAAAAAGATGCAAAACATATGCATGATGAAATACGTAAACGAAAATAAGATATAAGATTAGTTTGTGCAAGCAAATAAGATAAAGTGTATGAAGAGTAGAGGCGCAGAGAGATAATATGGATATAACATTCATTTGCTATGAAAATCCAATTGTAAGACAGAGGGAAAGTGAGGGAAACAAAGACAGATACGAAAAGATACGGCGGCGAAGTGAGATGTAAGAACATGCTTGGGAAGACACGGTTAGAGAATTGGAAGGGAACATAGAGATTCAGAGATATCAAAAGAGAGAGAGAGGAGGAGAGATAGAGAGATAGTGAGAGTAAAAAAACCTCTCGTTGTGTTAGCTTGGCGGGAAATACGAATCAAATATTTATCTATTAGTTTCAGTGTATCTTCGGGGTCGGCTTCCGCTAATTTCGCTGCTTCATTCTTTTTCGACGAGACTACGACGACACTCATCGTGTATGCGAGCAAGGAGCGTGCGCTATGCTCAATTTTGTTCTCTCCTGAGTCGAAGAAGGAAGAAGAGAGAAAGAGACAGAGGGAGAGAGAGAGGGCGAGAGAGAGAGAGAGAGAGAGAAAGAGACAGAAGGAGAGAGGGGGAGAGAGAGAGAGAGGGCGAGAGAAATTGAGGTGACCAAGAGAAAATATAAAGAGCTGAAAAAATGGATGAAGATGCAGATTAAGCGGGAAAGAGTCGCAAAATCGAGCAGGAATTGCTGAGACTGAAGGAAGAGGCCGATTATCTCTGCGTATGCAGGGCATTAGCACACAAAAAGAGCATTTCAAAAAATACAAGAGTGAATCCACAGTGTGAAATTTAAAGAGAGAACGTGAAAGGCTACAGACTGTTACGCTGTCGAGAACTGAACCGATCTGAGTTGCTCTTTAAACTGTGTTCGCCTCTCAAAAGCATGCATGACCCGTGTGGTTCATCACTTACACCTCAGGTTTTGAAACAAGACGGTTATTTGGATGGTGAAACAATAGCGGAACGCTGATATTTTGAAGAAGAAGAAACGAAGCAAGCGAAGGAAAGCGTCTTCTTTTGCCACAGATGAAGTGCCTGAGGCACCTTCGCTCTGCCAACAGCAATTTTACTAATGAGCCCGGAAGGCTCTTGGCTTGGTGAAAGGTTAAAGACTGCGAATATGGGGGAGGGCGCGCGAGAGAAACAGAATGAGAGTGAGAGACAGAGAGAGAGAGAGAGAGTGTGAAAGTGAAAGAGAGAGAGAGAGCCGAGAACTAAACATAAGCGAGAAAAACAGAAAGATAGAGAAGGAAAGATTGACAACATGTATGGCCACGGAATGAAATAGGAAGCAAGCAAAATTTGAATTAACAGTGGGAAAATGAGAGTGTAATGGATGTGAAAAAAGACAGAGAGACAGAGAACGAGAAAGAGGGATAGAGAGAGGAGAGGGAGAAGTAAAAGAGAGGAAGAAGAGAGAGGGATAAAGATATGGGTACAGAGAGAGGGAGAGAGAGAGTGAGAGAGTGAGAGAGATATTGAGAGTAGAGTGGAAAGGAAGGCGCATGGAGAGCCCATTGAACCGATGGGTAGTATGCAAAGTCGCGCTAGCTTCTTACTTTCTGCGTCCATTAGAGTCTGCATGGCAAATCGGGGGGATAAAGAGAGTGACTAACGGAATGAGAGAGAGAGAGAGCATTAGAGAGAGAATGAGAGGGATGGGTGAAGGAGAGAGAGAACGAGAGAGAGAAAGAGCGGGATTAAAGCAGACACGAGTGAGAAACGGGGGAGAGCAAGAAAGGAAAAGCGATGGAACGTAGACAGATCGACAGAGAAAAGACGGGTCGGGATGAACAGTGAAGAAAGAGAAGAGTAAACACAAGACTAGAGATGTGCAGATATTTTCGTAATCCATGCCCATGAGCGAAAGATTAAAGAAGCGCCAACTGGTGCTCAAATCTACACATTATCTGTGATTTGGTTCCTGAGCGCAGTCAGTGAACTAATTGTAAGAAAAAGGATGTCTTTCTAAAATATTTCAGCTTCAAAAGAAAAACTGGATAAGAAATGGAGACATTTTTCTAGTGCAAAATAAATTTTAAAAATCGAAATTAATGTAATAGAGCTAGTTCCCTGCAATTCCGTTCATGGCAAGTGTCACTGACCATGAGAACATAAGATGTTTAGGCAAAACCAAGCCGTATTAAATTAGTGGAGAGTTAAGCTTGGCCAAGCCGGCCCGAGTGTATTCCGAGTGCTATTTCTAAAGATATTGCCTTTCCACATATGCTAACCTTTAAATTTTCAAGAGATCAAACAAGCAATACTATCAAAGAAGTAAGCGGTTTACACTCTACACTTTGAATCCAGTAAACTGAGTTCGATTATCGCCATTCCTCTGGCTACGCGCATAAAATAATGGCTGTAAAATCCGCTCTCATTGTCAGAAGCAACATGTTTCTTCTGTCTGTATGGAGCAAAAAGGAAAACGAACGACTGAAATTTACAGCGGTCTCCGATTAGGAGCTGGGAGAGGGTCGAGAGCGAAAGGATATATGTAATGCAGACATTATAAGTGTGTTTTTTTTGTCTGACGGGTAGACAGATGAAAAATGCATATAAATATGGGCAAGAGGGTGGAACAACACACTGCAAGATACACACTCATTTATACACGCGGACATTCAGCTAACACGCGCATGTGCATGTAGGCTCAGTCGAGGAAGGAGAGAACGAGACGGAAGGAGAGGAAGAGAGAAAAAGAGAGGCAAAGGAGAGAGTACGATGGAAAGAGAGAAAGAGAGAAAGAAAGAAGTTGAGAGAGGCAAGCAAGAGAGAGAGAAACATTGAAGAGTAGGAATTAGAGAGAGCACGAGCATTAGGAAGAAAAAGCAGACGCGAATACTCTGAGTATCATCGTCTTCTTGAGAGATTCAGAAGATGATAGGGATAAATTGGGGGTTAGTTGGGAGTGGAGAGCGAGAGAGCGCGAGAGAGAGAGAAAGAAAGAAAGAGCGAGAGGAGAGAGAGAGAGAGAGAGAGAAGCTGGCGCTAATTGGAGAGCGAGGGGGCAGCAACGTCTCGACTTCTGCCCTCTCCCAGAAGGCGGCCAGGCAGAGAGTTCAAATGGCACATCGAAAAGCGTGAAAAGTGTGCACAGCGATACTTTGTACTTCTCTCTCACAACCCTCTCTCTCTCTCTCTTTCTTTTTCTCTCTCTCTCTCTTTCTCAGTGTCTCTCTCGTCTCTCCCTTTTCCGCTCACTTTCTCGTTCTCAGCATTATCTCTCTTTTTTCTATCCATTTCTTACTAAGCCTATTTCTCCTGTCTCTCGCTATACCCCTATCTATGTACAGTCCCGCCCAACATTATGGGGTCACGAATGCATTGAATATCATTAATATATTCTTAAGATTCTCTTGCACCGTGGCTCGTAGAAGCAATTGTTCGGGTAATCTTTATATTTTCTGGCATCAGCATTTTTCTCTCTACCGAATGCATGTAGCAATTCTCAAAAAATATCAACTTTTTTGTGCCGAGAATTTTACTCCGGAATTTCCAAAACTGCAAGATTGCAGCAAAAGTCTTGCTCCGATTAGGGTTCGAACCTGTGACATTCAAAACAAAAGCAAGTGAGTAAGCCATTACGCCACACAAGTGATATACTGGCTCCAAAGCCAGACGTTGACATCAACCATCCTGAGCATTTTTTTCTCTATCTCTCCCTCTCCCACTCTTTGTTTCTCTTTCTCTCCATCTCTCTCTCTACACTCAATCTCTACCTCCTATTTGTATCACTGATTTGAACAATCCCACAATCTCTCTTTCTCTCTATCTCTCTTTTACTCTCTCTCTCTCTCTCTCTCTCTCTCTCTCTTTCTCTCTATATCTGTGTCTGCTCTCCTCTCTCCCAACCGGTGCAAAGGTTTTGCCAAGAGAAAGATTAACGAGTGTGAAAATTAGAGCTCAAAGTGAGCTTTCGTGACCTGTGGGGCGCAGTAGGTTGCCCTCTTGCTTGACATTTTGAGTGTCGCCGGTTCAAACCCTATCCGGTGTAAAGGTTTTGCCTTGCCAAGGAAAAGAGTATTTAGAATGAAAATCAGTCGGGAGCTCAATGTGTGGGATTGTTCAAATCACTGATACAAATAGGAGGTAGAGATTGAGTGGAGAGTGAGAGATGGAGAGAAAGAGAAACAAAGAGTGGGAGAGGGAGAGATAGAGAAAAAAATGCTCAGGATGGTTGATGTCAACGTCTGGCTTTGGAGTAAGTATATCACTTGTGTGGCGTAATGGCTTACTCACTTGCTTTTGTTTTGAATGTCACAGGTTCGAACCCTAATCGGAGCAAGACTTTTGCTGCAATCTTGCAGTTTTGGAAATTCCGAAGTAAAATTCTCGGCTACTTGCCAAAAACTCTCGTGAATTGCACTACCACGTTTGCACCTTAAAAATTTACACCGTAATAGCAAAGATATTGTTCTAAACAACAAAAAAGAAAAATGTGAAAATTTCCAAATTTAAGTGTTTTATAGACTTTAATGTTTGAGGGAGCATAGTGAAAGCAATACTCATTTTACCAGAACCGGACCTACACGGTTGAATAGAGCATGAAAATAGCTTTCGAACGAACTATTGGATTGTGAAAACTTAGGAGCTCTTTGATGTTTCTTGATCGATTATCCCGATGTGCCTGTACAAATCACCACATCGATTTCCCCGCGTCGAAACGTACACCAGAAGAAAGAGCATAAAATTTTCTACAGAGTGAACCCCTTCAATAAAATTCCAAGTCTTCGGTATTTTGTTATAAGTCATATAATTAGGGCCGGTAGTGCAACACATTGCGCCCAAAAATTAATCTTTTTTTTAGTTTATTCGAATTAGAATATTCCAATTATTTTTTTAGCGCCTTTCCTTGAAGAATTGTTATAAACAGATGCTCTATTCTTTTAACTTGTAACAAAATATCTTACCCCTGGAATTCTCCTGAAAGGGGTCAGTTCAGAGCAAATTTCACGCTCTTTCTTCTTGTGTATGCGAAAAAATTTTGAGGCGCCTTTTTTAATCCGCGGGCGTTCTGATTTGTACTGTCACATCGGGATATTCGATCAGGAAACATCAAAGAGTTCCTAAGTTTTCAAAACCCAATAGTTCGTTCGAAAGCTATTTTCATGCTCTATTCAACCGTGTAGGTAAGGGTCTGGTAAAATGAGTATTGCGTTCACTATGCTCCCACTTTTTCTTTCTTTCGTTATTTAGAGCAATATCTTAACTATTATGGTGCAAAATTTCGTTTCTATATCTCAACAAGGTGCGGCGCAGTGGCCTCAAACGTGCGTCCAACTCGCCTCCCAGCGCGGCGAGCCCTATAATTCAAGCCATCATAGCAAACGAATAAGGCATTTTCAGACTTCCAGACCATCTCCAATCGATTCCTCGTATCAGAAAGTACCTATAAGGTACTTTTGAGCAAAATCCAGGATGGTCGATTTTGGCTATGTAAGCGGCCTTTTTGATTCTCTCGCAAATCGCGTCATATGTAGATAAAAATAGTGAGATTTGAGAGCCGGAAATCGTAAAAGAACTTCTCTAGTTGGCGATGTCATTTTTCGCGCCGCGAAATCCAATGCCAATTAGTGGATGACCGTTCGGACGGCCGCTGTAGAAATCCTCTTGATTGCTTTATTCTAGTCAAAGAAACTTCATTTTATACAATATATCGCAAGAGTGTTCATATGATAAGCATTATGTACATACATACATATGCACATTCATATTGTGTATATGTATTTACATATGCATAATGGTACATAACTTTATTCGCATTAAATTAAGCGGATGCATGGATTCAAGATGCTGGTCAAGGGCATTGCGAGCGTGTGATAGCTGCCATTGCAGCAGAGACTGATGACGAAATGTTCCAATTCGAAAAAGTATTATTACAGTATCCCAATCGGCAAATTTAATTGTTTTACTTTAGAAAGGGTGCAAAAAGTGCAATCACAAAATAGACATATTAATGGTGAATTCTTCTTCTTTTTATTATTTCTCATTTATATTTCAATATATACAAATTCACCTGAAACTGGCCAATGTTGAGAAAGTCGTCCGAGAACAGTTGCATCCTTTGCAGATGGACGTCGTTTGCCGGCGACAGACAAAATACGGACTCCTGGGGCGCAGTGGCAACAAGGTGATGAGACTAAGAGAAATAAATAGAATATATTTTTCGAAATTTGTACATACATACATGTACGGATAGTATAATAGTTGATGGAATAGAATTTGTATTTTGTCCATGCCTCAAGCTATGGCCTTCGCCAATACCCTTTATCATACCTCGCTACAGAGGATTTCAGCATCCGTGATGAAAACGATCATCTTTTTGCGTGAGTCAGGCTAAATGTCATTGCAGTCAAAGATTGGAATCAATGTTAGGAACTTACATCTTTACATGCCCTTATTTCTTGTTCACACAAAGAAGGTTGTCGTAGACAAATGTTGTCTTGACACAATTGTCTTGAGATTTCTCTAGCAGGGAACAATCTCAAGACAATTGTCTCTGAGTGTTCAGCGAAGAAGTGGAATGTTAACTGCGTGCCTTGTAGCTGCCATGGAAGAAATGCTCGTTGCTCGCTTCCAAGAGGCCCACCATGCATGGGCGGCCCTAATTTATACTTTTTTTTAAAACTTTATACCACAAAAAGATTACTTTTATCAATAATAAGTAGCTCAGGAGCAAAACGCAGTTGTTTATTTTACGGTTGCTACCAAAGGTTGAAGAAATCGCTCATGGTCAGTGTTATTATCTCTCTCTCTCTATCCTTCACTCTCTTTCTTTCTCTCTCTCTCTCAATCCTTCTCTCTCTTTCTTTCTCATTCTCTCTCTCTCTCTCAATCTTTCCCACACACACACACTCTCTCTCAGTCTCTCGCTCTCTCTCTGATAACCCAGTTGTATTCAAGAGTCGCGACGTATCGATTCATGCAATCGATTCGATCAGGAATCGTGCCGGTTTCGCACCAGGGAGTCAAGTTCTTGTTGAAGATAATTTTCTGCCTAGTGGTCATTTCGGCCTTAAATTGATTACATGTCGGAATGATCGGGATGTGCATATATATATATATATACATATGTATGTATGTTAGCAGTGGGAGAGAGGGAGAAACAATGAGAAAAAGACTGTGTGAGGGAGAGAAAGAGATAGAGAGAGGGAGAGAGACAGAGAGAGAGAAAGAGAAAGAGAGAGAGTGAAAACCTGGATACATCCGCCATGTGCATTACGCCTGATGCATCTGTCTGCGGACACCCATTCATTATACACTGGCGGAAGATAACTCATCGCAAACCGCGTCCGGGGCACCTTTTGAACTAACTCAGTCGTCAGCTGTCGAATAAAGTTTTGAATCTGCCAAACAGAGTAATATTTACCTTTCACTGTACAAATTTTTTCCCCAATAGTTTAATATTTACTTATTCGCACCGCATCGAGATTTCGCTGCGTAATTATCGGATCTACTTCGACGGAGCCACGATCTGGATCGAAAGACGTGTCCACAACAAAAGCAATATCTACAAGGCAAGTCTCAACAGTTGTATACAAGTGGAGAATTAAAGCAATTGCTCAGGAAATGATTTTCTTCTTCTTCTTTCTCTCTCTCTCTCTCTCTCTCTCTCTCTCTCTCTCTTCCATATACCACAAAGAAGCGACCACAAAATAACTTTCTGCCGTAGTCTTTCTCCTTCTACCGTAGTATTTCTCTTTCTACCGTAGTCTGGTGTCGCGCATTGCGAGCAGTTGAGACCCTGCTGGGTGCCGACGTCCATGAAACCATCCTTGCATCTACATACTTATTACTAGCATACCTACCATATTGTTAGAATGCATGCTTTGGAAGTTCATGGCTTGGACATTTTATATAATCTTTCCTTAAAATGATTTCATATTCGTGAGTGATTAAAGGTATTTTATCGTGGTAAACCACTGACATGCAGTCAACTCCGGAGCCGATTGCAAGTCGGTCCTTGCGATCGCGTTTTTGCTGCATTTCGCGGTATCGTAAGTTGAATTATTATTTTTTTCTTAACGTCATATTTCTTGAAGCTTTGTTCCCATTTAAAAAAAATTTTCCCACTTTCGTTATATAAAAAAGTGCCGTAATGTCGAGGTGATAAAAACATCTCTGACATGATCTCGGGCAAACGGTGTGGAAAATATCACCCGGGCACTTTTCGAGAGAAAATCTGTATCTGTAAGACAAAAAAATAACGTATTCTACAACCCTTAAAAACTTATTTAAAAACAAAAATTTAGACATTTGTTTTAGCGATTAAAACGGGTTTCTTAACTATTAAAGCACAACTGACTGCTTGCTGCTTTTCACGGATTTGATTAGAATGAGCATGACTGAGAAAACAGCAGGAAAGTTGAAGGGAGACATCCGTCTTCGTTCGTTGAGGGACGCTTTCTTGGCCACCTCAGGGCCGTTAAATTCTGTCGCTTTTAATAGAGGCATCATTTGAACAACTGCTCTTCCCGTTTGGTACACATTCAGCCATGTTTATGAATCATGTACAGAGCGCGATGACATATGTACATACATTCAAAAATAAATTCTCATGACGGAAACTCGGCTTCTTCTAAGATGAAAGTGTCCAAAAAGCAGGAATTGCGAAAGAAATTTAATGTAAGAATGGTGAATTGCAGAGGAATATTAATAAATAAAGTTAAAGAAGGCCTCCTGCGAATAAACAATATTTCGTTTTTCCGTCTTATTTGTGCATGCGCAAGAAACTTCGATTGCAAGTGTCCCAACGAACCAGAAAGCGTCCTGAGAAGAAAAATAAATTAAAGGAAGTATCTGGCGAACAATTATACAGTAGCGCTAGAGAACCACTTTGAATGCGCGCGCTCATAAAGTTGCCTGTCGCTCGGTCGAGAGAGCATGTGAAATAGGAGGGCGGCTATGACCTACCGTAGCTAATTCTCTACCCGCCAGATTTCACGTTACAATTGCTCAAAAAGTAATAAAAGAAAATCGCTCAAACTTTCTGGATTTATGTATTACGCCAATATGATCTTATCCACATAGAACAAAACATAGGTTAATTATTCCCCGGATACCTCCTTTAACACTCTAATTGGGGATTACGGTGTGTTCTCTAACAGACACGTTCTTTGAACTCTGAGTCAGGAGCGAAACGACATTGAGGGAGGGAAGAGGTGCGAATACGAAAGATAAAATATTTGAAATTCGAGCAAATAAAAAAAAGGATTTTGGCGGAGCAGCACTGCGGCCGTTTGCGCCATGAAACTCGTGTGTTTGGATGCATGAATCTACATACATATATCGGTGCGGCAGCCAGTATTGGCCGGGTTTCTCTTAACAAGTTCGCTCCCAAGACAGTTGTGAGTTACTGCGGAGAGAGAGCTGACAATGAGAAGACAGAATTACAGTGTTCCGAAAGCCACCGATTGATTTTAACCTTCGGCGTAGGCACTGAACCGCGCGTATTTTAACAGTTTAATATTTTAACAGTTCAAAGTGATCGTCGACATCTCACAGACAATAGCCCATTGTAGAGAGAATTTCAGCTCTACAACTTAAGATATAAAACCCATGATTAATGCCATATTATTAAAGATGGTTCTCCAAAATCTAGAGGCCGCTGAGGCCCTAAAGTGAATATTTTCAAATTCTATTTGGACAGCTTTCTAAAGCAACAGCCTGTATATTTATGATAAAAATTTCACAAATATTTCTTTATTGTGCAGGAAACAGCGATCGCGAATGTGCGGTCATCTCTGCAAGTTTCACTGAGCACTCGAATTTTGAAACACGCACAACACGCCAAAATGACATTTTCAGACTCCCGATTCCATTCCATTCTTATCTTCATGTTGAAAAGTGCCTATAAAGGGTTTTTGAGGGAAATAAAATTTTGCCGTGTTCCCGGCACTTTTGCTTCCTTACGATTCTCTCGCAAATTGCGTCATATAATGGAAGTAATCCATTTTTATGCAGTAAACATAGACATGTACATAATAACGAGGATGCACATGTATTGGCGATTATTCGTAATGAAGAAGGGTGAGGAGAAGAGACAAGAGTGTCAGGTGCAGCTTGGCTGAGTGATGGCAGACTTGACAGAGGCGACCGATTCAGAGCTGTCCAAGTTCTGTTATGGAAGGGAGCAGTTATTCAACAAGACCCACTGGATATTGGACTTATAATTATCAGAATATTTCCACCATTAAACGTCAGATCTATGCATTAATCTTCTGCAATCTCAATAAATATCTCAATTCTATCAATATTTCATTCATCAATCGTGCTTGCCTCGAATTTGCTGATAATTATGAAGTCCGCCTGGTCGCCGACGTACTTTTCCATTTCTTGCTCGAAAGCTCAGCTACTTGATTCGACCCCAACAGTCACGATACGTACGCCTGAAAGTGGCTTTGTCTCTCTCTCTTTATCTGTATTTCACATTCTCCCCTTCTCTTTCTCTCTCCCTCTCTCTCTCTCTCTCTCTCTCTCTCTCTCTCTCTCTGGGTGTCTCTATCTGATTCTCCCTTTCTCTCTTTCTATCTCTCTCCTTTCTCTCTCTACTTCTCTACAATTAGTCTACTTCTATTTCCATCGCAAAGTCTCTTTCTCTTCTCTCTCTTTTAGTCCCTCTCTATTTCTCTCAATTCTCTCTCTCTCTTTCTATTTCTCTTGCTCTTATTTATTCTTTAGTCTCCCTCTCTTTTTCCTCGTTCTCTCTCAGTCTCTCATTCTCTCTTTCTCTCGCTTTCTTCCTTCTCTCTTTCGCTCGCTTTCTCTCCAAGGCTCTCTCTATATTTCTCTCGCTTAGTCTCTTTCTCTTTCGATTGCTCTCGCTTAGTCTCTCTTTCTATCTCTCTCTCTCTGTCTCTCTCTCTCTCACTCTCTCTCTCTCTGTCTCTCTCTTTCTCTCATTCTCTCTTAGTTTTTCATTCTATTTTTCTTGCTCTCTCTCTCTCTCTCTCTCTCTCGTTTAATTTCGCTCACTTCATCTCTTTCTCTCTCATTTGCATCCGACCAAAAAGAACCTTGGTCGCGAATCTGCCCCGCAACTCTGATGACATCCGCTTGCTGCTCAGTGTAGTCTTCAACGAAGTAGCCATGCCGGGGCACCATCTAGGCTAGTGCATGTAAACACAATTGATCAGTATTTAATAAACAGTGACGAGAGAGCACCTCGCTGCATATGACTTCGCCGGCTGTCACAAAAACGATCATCTTCTTACGAGTGCTTGCCTTAAAGGAAAATCATACACCCGTTTATTCATCATTCAAAAGGCACGCAATATACGGAGGGCGCCGGGAACTTGAAATAAAATAAAATGACCTGATAACTGCCGCGAAAGAAGTGTTCGTTGCTCGTTTCCAATAGCGCCTTCAGGCACGGGCGAGCCTTTTTGATAAAACAAATCTTCTTTTGCATTGTGAGCGCTACGAATCGTTTGAGTGGGTAAATCTATATCTTTTATCTTTGATTAGCATACATTATTGAATTGTATGGTGGCGATGCGTCCATTGAGGCAGCCGAGCCGGTCCGCCCCACCTGCGCACGTGGCAAACTCCATGTTGAATACGAGCCGTTCGCGGGTGCTTGCAGTTGCCTCAAGACCAAAAAATATATGCATATTTTTGATCAAGTTTAATTGTTTATATGGGAATTAAAGAAGGGAACAAAAGTGTGTAATTTGTATTATATAAACCACGTTATATTAGTAAATTTTGTAGTGTCACTTCGTCAAAAAATGATTAATTTCCGATGCCTATAAGTTCCTCCAACAATAAGTGCACGGACCACACCTCTTCACAGAAGGCTCTTCCCCTTCGAATGCATTGGTTGAGAATCATGGTTGGCAGCTGAGAGATGGCGAATTGACTCGACGGCACGGCGGCGGATACTTCAGCTGCGAGTTTCCGTAGGAAGGAACGGATCTGAGCGAAGATGATCTATTCGAGGATTATCATGAAAAGCGGTTTTTCTTAAAAATAAAAATAAACTTTATTATTTTAAATGTATCTTTTCCATTGCCTCTTTTTGCACCTTTTTGCCTTTGTACGCGCTTTTGGTCCAATCCACATATTGATATGATTCCAGAAGCGAGAACGACGTGTCGATGACGAATGCAATTTCTGTATTTTATTTTATTCACAAGAAGTTGCATTAAGAAGTATATTGAATGAATAGATGGAGGAATTAGAAGTCAATAAAATGTACATATTTAAAAAAGGAAACCATAGGTCGGAATTGGGCAGGCCTGGCAGATCATGCCGCGCGGCAGATTCTGTGTATTGCTGACATCGTTGAAGCCGCCTTTGCACCTAAAGTGTACGGCTCATTTCAATGCACTCTTTAGTTCATTTAATAAGTTTAATATTCTATTTTTTTCAAATTTTAATTTTTTACGTAACAAGGAAAATAAAAGTAACTAGAAAAACATAATAAATCTTACGTGCAATCGACGCCAGTTCCAAGCGGGACACGGTCGACGCAAGTTGCATCCACGCTACAGAGCGTGTTGGCGCAATCTGGAAGAGAGAGAGGGAGAGAGAGAGAAAGACAGACAGCGAGGGAGAGAGAGGGAGAGAGAGAGAAAGACAGACAGCGAGGGAGAGAGAGAGAGGGAGAGAGAGAAAGACAGACAGCGAGAGAGATAGAGAGAGAGAAAGACAGACAGCGAGAGAGAGAATGAGAGAGAGAGAGAAAGACAGATAGCGAGAGAGAGAGAAATACAGACTGCGAGAGGGATAGAGAGAGCGAGAAAGAGGTGCAAAGTTCGCGACTACGAGTCATTCGCGATCAATAATTTATCAGATCATACCGATTCCTATTAGAAACAAAAAATAAAGACAATATATAGCATATAATTAACCAGATTCATTTGATCTTTCTAACGACTTTTCATTGCGGCCGTTGATGTGTGCTGCTCGGTTGTCGTGAATAGTGGCGAATTCGTTGCTGTAGAAATGCGTAGTTTATTTACAATAATAAAAAATTTCAATACCATAAAAAGTTATATAGATTCATTTCCACGTGCAAACATAAGTACATATATTTTGGATTTAACGATAATTACGGCAGGGAAGACTACAGCTGACTTGCTTGACGATTCGGGCAAACTTGGCGAAACGTTTCTTCTGGACAATTCGCGAGCGAAGGTCTATTGTTGCAGTATGGTAATAAAAATTCAATAAAAATTTAATCTAAAAATAACTTTTAATGTATTAGGTAAACATTATGTAAGTTCTCATAATTTTAATGCTTTAAAAAACAAACACGCTATAACATTGTCAAGACCAACAGTTGTTCGCTGCTTTCAATGGATGTTGTCAGCAGGAGCATAAGGATGGTGAACATGACTTCACAACACGATGGAGGCATTCTATTCTGATTGCCTCTGTTTGGAGAGGCCAATTACACGACATCTACCTTTTTATAGTGCCATCCAACGTTGGTTCCCTAGACTTTTTGACAAGGAGAGCTGACACCAAAATAGCAATAAAGCTTAATGATTGGTGGAGCTGGCTAAAGACGACTTTCATTATTCTTTCCCTCCTGTCTTGCATGGAATGATTTTCTTTTCAAAAAGCTTCATACATATGCAAATAGTTTTTATCGTACTATCTATAGAAAGGAACGCTCTGTATGACAGAAATCCCCAATCCAAGCTCCATTTTCTACTTAAATAAGAACGATTTGAACCCGTTCCCTTGTCCGATGAACACTCACAAACCCTTTTCATACTTGCCCATCCCCTTTCTCCTGTTCTTCACAATCAACTTGTTAGTGACCTGCATTAACAGAAAGCTTCGAACATATCTTTATGGAATACATACTATTCGAAATGTACACATGGTGGATGAGGAAAGAACCCGCAATGAACAAAGGATAGAAGACGTACTTCAAGTCAATCTATAAGAATTGTTCTACTATACTCATTCGAAGTATAAGAAAGAAAGACAAATAGCAAGATGCAATAGAGAACAAGAACGAGACATGCAAAGAATAAGAAGAAAAATTAAGTCTTCGGGAACTTACCATCTGACCTATTATCTGAGATTGTAGAGTTGAGGAGCTCTGTCCATGGCTCCGCCTCTTTCTGAATATCCCGCCCCATTTTAGGACGAAAAGATGCCAGAGTTCACTCGGCAGTCGAAGACCCCACCTTCTTCACAAACCACGCCCACTTCACGAAGCCACTCCACCAATTCGTCCTCATCCATTGCAACCCATGCTGCGATCTTTGCAAGAGGAAGGGTCGGGCGGAAGCTGCAAGTTTCTTATTTAAAATAGGTGTGTTTTTTAAAATGAAAAGTATTGCTTACACTTCAAAAAAACTATCAGTGCAATAGACCAGCAAAATAAGTAATAGGCAAGGACTCACTTCTGTAAGTATCTCCGTTTATGCTAGTTTTAAAGCTGCAAACTTCCAGGGAAAAAAACTGACGCTTTCGCAAATAGAGCGATGGCTGCCTTCCGCTCTCGCTCCACGAACATGTCTATTAGATAGGCTGACATCTTCGGCGCCTTCTCGTAGAGTTTGAAGAAGCCAACCTACACATTTCAACATTTATATACAAATTATCTGGCGTTGCATTACTCTATCAACTCATTGTCAGAATGGGAACTACATATTATTATCAGAACAAGGGACAGCAATCATCGCCTCTCTACAATATCAAGCTTAGTAGTGGTAAGAAGGAATACCTGATCTCCCATCGACAGTTTCTGACGAACTTTGAGCGCAAACTGAAGGCATTCATCCTCGCGAAGTCGCGGAGTAAGTTCCTGTAACAAAATCAGAAGAATTCATTTATTTTTAGTTTTGAAATGTTCGTTCACACCGTTAAAATATTTATTACACAAAAGCAACTAAAAATGAGCATGCCTGCAAAATGGTAGAAATGTCAAGAGAGTTGTCCATCGCAATGAAGTACAGTAATCGGTAGGCGGTGAACTCCCCTTCGTTCAGACAATCTTCCAGCTCAAATAAAAAAAAGGAAAATATATGCATATCTGGAAAAATTAAGATCACCACAATTCGAAAAAAATATAATGTGTTAAGCTTGGTGAAACCGTGAAAGACAATTTTTTACCTTAAATTTTTGCTACTTCAATATAACTCTAAAGAATTTATGTTATATATTGCGAATTTTTTTCGTTTGTGAAACAACAACACTGCACAAGCCAGTGAATAAGCTATGAGAGTGAGTACGGTACCTCGCTGTACAGTAGCTTCAGCTGACTCTGGCACTGGTTGAACTCCTCGCGATCCTTATTCTCCAGACAGATTCGGGCATTCACTTCATAGACGTGCACTGTGAATCTGGAAAAAAATCTTACTTTCTGCCTTTAACCACCATTCTAACCTTTTTTAAGAAAGCAAATTTGCTTATAAATCAAGACGGGCTTATGAATTAAACAGATTGTTTTCTTCAAAACTCACTTGCTACGAATTCGCTGAACTGTGAGGTCTTGCCGAATGCTCTTGAGTTGGCCGGAAAGATAGCGATAGTCGGCCTTGGGCTTCTGAAAATAGCATATAAAAATAGCTAAGTTTTCAAGAAGAAGAAAAAGCACGTCATTTAAGGTGTTACAGTAAATCAATAACGAGTAGGAAAGCAGTGCAGCGCCGTACCTCAGTGTACTTTTGCTTCACCATCGCGAGCGATTTCTCCAGAACTGAAAGAGGGCGCACCGTCGAGGGATCAGGAGCCTGGAAAAGGGCGGCTCGTTTAATTCTCGTAAAATTACACTTTAAATTTCATGCATTTGCCATTCAATTCTAGGCGAAGGTATATTTCACTACTCAGCTACATTTTCAAATAATTTTTGCTTTAAAAAAATTGAAGAAAACCATTTAAATTGTAGTAATTCTGTTCGTATAGTTAGGTCAAGAACAATACAAGAATACTACGATAATATTTTAAATAAAAATTCGGATGAAACAAAGACAAATTGCTAAAAAAACGAAAAGCATACCGCCGTGAGTCGAAAGAAGCCCTTCTCGACATCCTGGCAAGTGCCAATGATGATGCGGCCGCGGAAGGGAGTCGCGACGATACGCGGCGCTACTTGCACGTCATTCGCGAAGCGGCGCGCACGCTCCGCCTCAAGAAGACACTTTGGCCCCGCCCACCAATCTTTTTATCATCGTGGTTCTTAGGAACAGTTACACAATTTTCCTACAATCGAGTTTACAATTTGACAACATAGATCAAGCAGAAGCCGCCCACCTTTCTCGAGTTCTCCTGCGGATCAATGTAGTTGAAACGGCACTTTGCTAGATTCCGCTTCTGCTTATTCTTCAAGGGAAACTTTTAGCACACAATTTTATTTAATTGCTAATTTTTTTTAATCCAATGCTACGATATTAAAAAGCCTTAAACATTCCCAGTGAATTTCCCAACCTGAAGCTTATTATTCTGCTGTTGCTTTTTCTGCTCCTTTGCGAGCTTCTTCTGTTGCTTCTTTGACAACTAAATCAAAGCAGTAGGATTATATTTCCGGCCAACTTTTTGCTCTCGTATTTCTTTAGCCTAATTTAAAGCAAAATAATAAACGAAAAACACCGTTTCTGTAGCCTTAAACTCATGGTATTTTCATAATTTCTGGCCACCTTTTTGACTTCTCTCACTACGACAGGACTTCCACTGCTACGGCTGCTGCTCTCAAGGGTGCACACTGAAGGGCTGCGCCGAGTGCGGTCAACAAAGAAATCGGAGTGATTCTCACTCCCGCCGCTATCTCTGCGTGACTCTTTGCTAGTGCGGCGGACGCGTTGGGCGGGGCTGGCACTCCGCTTGCGGGAGCGAGAGGCGGCCGCAGCCGCCGCGCCCGCCTTTCGCGGCGTGAAGCGCGCGAGAGGCGGAGACGGCGACGACCGACTCCCGAAGGATCCCGTCGCGGACACCGGCTTCCACGTCGTCGGCAACTCGTAGTTACGCGTGTGCGGAAGTGGCTCGCGCTCCCACGAGACCATCTTGTAAGTGCCCGTTGGCAGCAGTGGCTGAATGCGCTTTTTCAGATAATCGAAGAGACGCGCGCGGTCCCCCTCTGGTGTTGCCAGGTACGAACGCTCCACGTACTGTCTGCAAATAAGAAAGGCACGTGTTAGAGATGGACTCTAACAATCTTTAGAAAAAAAAATAGAACACCAACCTTGTCCCTTGAAAGTTCATTCAAAATGTAAATAAACGTTGAATTTTTACGATATTCACAATATACGGTCAATGTGAGAAAATGGTAATCGCTTACGGTAGCAAAACAGAGTTGTATTTCGGGGAGTGACGAGATGCTACTGTTACAGTTCTTATCTTTCCGTCGCATCAGAGTGGCCTTTTTTGGTTTAGTGCTAATTTGAAAGCTCCCTTCAAAGTCTTCTCTAACCTGACAGAATCAGGGAGAGCGCCAAGCTGCGGCACGTGGTCGGAGGGCTTGTTGCTGTTTTTGGCGTCGGCCGCTTCCGCCTGCGCACGGAACGCGTCAAACTTCTGTTGGACCGTCGACTTGGCCGCGACGAAGGAAGTCTGGAGGTGCGGGAGGTGGCCGCCGAGGGGTGCAGACGGGGCCGCGAGCTTGAAGCCCTGGAAGCCGCCCTGCTGCTGGGGTCGCCATGTCTCACTAAGGGCCTTGGTTGGGGTCTGGGTTGGGGTGGAACGAGGGCCCTGACTCTGCTGCTGCCATGGACGGTTGCCCCCATAGCCGTTTTTGAAGCCACCGCCCCATGAATTGCCTCCGGCTGTATTTGCGGCAGATGTCGATTGTGTCTGCTGGACATTATTCGTGCGCCAAGTTGAAGTGGCAGCTGGGGTCGACGAGGGGCCATACGGGTTAGTACCGTACACTGGTGGAATGCTACCGTATCCTCCGGGATAGCCACCATACTGCTGAGTCAGCCAGGGGAAGGGAGCGTGGGCCTGGGTGGGGTTGTAAGAGTAGGCATCCGAGGAGAAGGATGTGGGGGCGGAGGGGGCGGAGTCAGTGGAGGTCTTAGAGGAGGTCGTGGAGAAGGCGCGCAATGCCGCTTGCGCCCGCTCCCACGCTGGATTCGAGGAAGACCCACCTTGAGAGTTGGATGAAGCGCCGCCAGAGTCGGGCACCGGAATCGACGACAGGTCGGGACTGCAAAAAAGATAATTGATTTTCAATGCATGTGAAGCATATTATGCATATATATTATATGCATAACATGTTCCAATACTCCAAAGATCTTTTCCAACTTTTATACATCATCCCAAACTACGCGAGGTAGCTGAGACCAGATCTATTTTACATGAAATTCCACAATGTTCAGAACAGGAAAAACACTGTTTTCCTGTGCAATACCTGTTTGTCGCCTTGCGCAAAAATCTTGGTAATTTTACGCACTTCCACATATAATATGGCGTTTAAAATGCAGAAGATGTACAACTATGCACATTGTGAATCTTAATTTCTTTGAAAACGAATGTTTTGCGAAAATATATATATTTTTTTAATTTGCCCGACCAACAAAAGTTTAGCTTTTGTCATTAGTTTCATTTGATCTTTATTTTAATATTTAAACTATATTTAAAATAAATAAAACTAATGTACTCACTCGGCCATCATGGCAGCCCTACGGAAAACGCGGAAGTGAGGATTCAAGAAGAGCGAAGACGAAGAAGCTCTCGAGACAGGAAGACACGAGAAGAGAAGAGGAAGAAGAAACCTCTCGCTCTCGCCTAACTGACTTAACGATAACGCTGCTATCGAAGATAGGAAGAGGACGGGAACAGAAGAGAAGCCGGTTCTGCTGAAACTGAAAAGGCGAAGTGAGGTACCAAAGACACTTCTTTTTACTACGACAAGTACAATAAAACATTGTAATGCGAAGTGCTTTAATTTTTAGCCACCAAAAATAGTCAATGGTTTCAACTTCACAAGCAAGCGATTTTCGAAACTTCGAAACTACCCGATCTGTATTCGCAAGAAAAAAAGAATCACGAGCTCTATTCAGTTTCACGTAAGCACAAACATCAGTTGCACATACATAAAAAAAAACTAAATAGCTATCAACAAATTACAAATGATTGTTACCTTTTATATGAATTGATCAACTCTCTGGAAAATTTCTTTGGGCTAAATTGTTCAATTTGTTATGTTGACCAGCATTTTCACTGATTATGTGCTGCACCATGCACTATGAGTAATATACACTACGTAAAGACTTCAACATGATCACACACCTCATCATTTTCGAATCACTGCGCGTTTATGTTACGAGTTACCGAACATTTATACTAGAATACGGTGTTTAAATAGAAAAAAGCTAATGCAGAAAATAATTTTACAAAGTAGATAATAATCATGATTGAGGTGCTAACAAATAAAAAAAAAAATTACATTAAATAACTTGTATGGTGTGGAAAATTAAAAATTATATCATTACACTCTCACTCGGCCCCTCTGTCTGTGTCTCTCACTCGGCCCCTCTGTCTCTCACTCGGCCCCTCTGTCTCTCAAAGGCCGGTCGGTTGCTGCTTCGCTCCTGACTTTTGAAGCACCCGACTCCTCAAACCCTGCTCCTGGTGCCTGGGGAGCACCATCGCTATCTAACAGGCACTCCATCAGGTTCCGATTCATCGTCTATGGAAATACCTTCTTAAAACCCTAGGGCCAAGGGTTCATTGATCTGCTTTCTGGCCCCTCATCAGTTAAGAAATGACAAACGAGGCCTCCGCTCCTCCCCCTGAGCTCTCTTCTGTTGCCTCTTTCCTAGAGGCGCGTCGCACGGGCAAGCGGAGATACTCAACCTCGGCCTCTCTCTCTGACGACGACATCCTCTCCTCGATCGCAGACGCCCTGAACCGCGCAACAACACAGCTGGCGGCTCTCTCCGCCTCCTACCAGACACTCGAAGCATCTTCCACCGCCAAAGATGTCCTTATCGCTGAGCTCTCGACCACCGTTGCATCCCAGTCAGCTCAGATCCAATTGATTGATTCACGCGTGTTGTCTCTCGAGACTGTTTCCCCCAGTGTGATTGATAATGATTCGCCCATGCCACCCGCCGATTCTGCCCCTCAGGTCTCTCCCAACTGGGATTATTCCCATGAGACGGACGAAGAGATCCGCGACCGGCATGAACGCCGTAGGGCTCTCGTCGTGTTCGGCATCCCTACCCCTGATGGCTCCCCCGCCCAGCACGCTGAATGTTATTATAACTCTGTTGTTCGACTTCTTAATGATATCAATGTATCCGCTTTGCCAGTTTCTGTGTACCCTCTCGGCCCAACATCTCGCATCTCTAACTCTCCCCGTCTCAAGGTTATCATGCCTAATAGCCGCCTCCAGCAAGAGGCCATCCGCTTCTCTGGCCGTCTGTCTCGTTCCCATGAATTCTCTCGATGCTCTCTCAGACCATCTCTCACTTTCGCCCAAAGGGGCATCAAGCCTACCCCATCCACTCAGCCCGACCTTTCTCGCTTCTTTGTCAGACCTTCCGGAGAGCGCACCAGGAAGCCTACCCTCTCCACTCCCCCGCCGGCGGGTCCGCGAGTAGCGGCCCAAAGGCCCATCACTTCTTCTACCACTTACGCCCTCGCTGCCAGGGGCCTTCACCCTGCCCCCCCCCCCAAAACCCCACTCCTCAGCCTTATAATCCTTATCAGTCTTACCCCTCTCCGCCTAACCACCCTCGGCCTTATTCGTCTCCTCCTCACCCTCCACAGTCTTACTCTTCTTCACCCCTCTCCTACACTTCTCACCCACAATCTCTCCTTCATTCGTATTTCACACCTCCTCCTCAATACAACTATGCTGTCTATCAATTCCCCCCTCTTCCCTCTCCATACCCTTTCCATCACCAGCCGGCCGCCTTCCGGTTCTAAATACTGATATTCGCAGGCCCCTTCCATCGCGAAAGTGTTCTCTTTGTTTCTTTAATGCTCGCTCTATTATAAACAAAGTAGATGAACTCGCACCTCTCCTGCTTAGGTCTTTTGGAATAGTTGCAATTTTGGAGACTTGGCTTACTTCCTCCATTCCAGACAGCTTTTTACTTAAAGGAAATCCACTCTACTCCATTATCCGTCAAGACCGCCCCCGAAAGAAAGGCGGTGGTGTTGCCTTTCTAATAGCGTCGTCCGTATCAACCAAAATAGTTTGCTCCCACTCTCTACCGAACCCTTTTGAACTCCTTTGTATTGATGCGAATTTCTGCAATGATTTGATCCGTTTAGCTGTTGTCTATAGGGCATCAAACTGTTCTGCCGAACTTAATTCTTCTCTCATTAAGAATCTTCGCGATTTAACTACTTGTTCTCATCCTTCAATTATTATGGGTGATTTTAACTATCCAGATATTAATTGGCACGACCCTTCCGTTCAAACAATAGCTGCGCAATCTAAACTTTTCTACGATTTCACTATTTCATGTACATTCGCCCAGCTGACTCCTTCTTCCACTTGCAATTCACATATTTTAGATCTCATCCTTACGAATACTCCTGATTTGCTCTCAAATGTAACTGTCTGCCCTCCTTTCCACAGCTCTGATCACTGTTCCGTTGAAGCAAATGTATCTATTTCTCACGCTATTCCCTCTTTTACGTACATTAAGGACTATGCAAATGTAGATTATAATTCCGCCTGCTCGTTTTTACTTAACTATGACTTCCCATCTCCTTTGTACACTCTTTCTAATATTGAAGAAATGTATGAAACTCTCTCAAATGCTCTCAAGCTTATTGACGATCTTTTTGTTCCCTATAAGTGAGTTAGCGAACATGGTGAGCGTCTCCCCGACCATATTCTCCGCCTCAAGCGGAAACGTTTTGATCTCTGGCAAGCTTCTCTCGCTAACGATAACCAACTTACTCGTACTTCCTTTGCTAATGCAAATACTCGCTATTGTAAAGCCGTTGATAAGCACTCTAGAAATGTAGAGAAGCATATTATCCTTTCAAAGAACAAATCTCTCTTCTTTAAATATATCCGTAACCGCACATCTGCCAAACCGCGCGGAATAGATACCCTCATCTCCCCACCCGGAATTGATTGTTTTTCTGACACTGATAAGGCGGAACTCCTAGCATCTACCTTCTCCACCTCATTTACTATAGACGACGGAACCCTCCCTCCTCTCGCAAATCCAACCCTCCCTGTCCCTCCCAAGCCTTTTGAGCTCACCTTCGCCCGGCATGAAATCTGCCACCTTATTGAGACCTGGCCTAACTCATCATGTAAAACCCCCGACCATATAAACCTGCTTTTTGTTAAGAGATTAGCCATACCTATTAGTGAAGCTCTTGAATATATTTTTAATTACTCCTTTATATCTGCCTCTGTCCCTTCAATTTGGAAGTCCTCTATTGTTATCCCCATTAAAAAGAAGCCTCCATACTCTGATCCTTCCAACTATAGACCTATTTCAATTACATCTATATTTTCTCGCATCTTCGAATAATTACTATGTCGCAAGCTTCATAATTGGTGCAACGATGCTCACATCATCCCCGATGAACAATTTGGCTTTAGAAGACGTAGATCAATTGAATTCCAAATGCTTGATTGTCTTGAACACTGGACCGCTGCCTCACATTTAGGACATACTACTGATATTGTTTATTTTGATCATGCATGTGCTTTTGATAGAGTATCTCATCCCAAGCTTATCCATAAGTTAAAGCTTCTTTCTCTCCCTCCTATGGTTATCGCTTGGATCTCTGAATTTCTCTCGAACCGCACTTTTGTTGTTCGCGTTGGCGCGTCTCTCTCCTCCCCTCGTCCTGTCATAAGTGGCATTCCTCAAGGAACAGTTATTGGCCCATTACTGTTTATCCTTTATACGAGCGATCTCCCTAGTCAAATCTCTTGCCATAGTGTTAAGGCCCGTTGTTTTGCAGATGACCTTAAAATTTTCCAGTCGTTTTCTGCTTCCGCACCTCATAGTAGCCTCCAATGTGCCATCGATACTGTTGCTAAATGGGCAGACATATGGCAACTACCTCTCGCAATTAGTAAATGTGTCGTACTCCACCTCGGCCTCCGAAATCCAAAGACCCCTTACACATTAAATGGTAGCACTCTCGATACTGTTGACTCTGTTCGTGACCTTGGCTTACAAATTGACCCCAAGCTCTCATTTAGTCCTCATTGTTCTCTTCTCTCTAACAGGGCCATCGCAAAAGCTCATCCCCTCCTCCGCTCTCTCCGTTCTCGTGATAAGACTACTCTACTCTCTGCCTATACTATTTATATTCGCCCAATTTTGGAAACTTGCTCCTCAGTCTTTTCCCCTCGCCTCAAAAGAGACATTCGCGTACTAGAAAAGGCCCAGAACTATTTTACGCGGATAATTTTCCGCCGTTGTTTAGGATATTCCTCTCTAGACCTGCCTGATAGTAACACGCGTAAGTAGATAATAATCATGATTGAGGTGCTAACAAATAAAAAAAAATTACATTAAATAACTTGTATGGTGTGGAAAATTAAAAATTATATCATTACAAGAATATAGAATCGATATGCTCTACAGAGTGATCTATACGACGAACGATCAACTAATTAGTGAAAATAACAAGTTGTAAAATTAATGAATAAATCACTGGATAGTCAGCCTGCTGCTAGTCTTCTTCGTCAAATGATCTCTTCTTCCTTTCCTCGTTTTCTTTCAATGTTGCGAAAGGTCCAGATGAGACAATGCTTTCTGGAATTGTTCGTAACGTTTATTTTACACTCTTTTTCTCTCTCATTGTCAGTAGATCTCTCTTCTTCTAGCCCTTTGACAATTTTTCCGCGCCGCCTATGCATCTCTGTTCACCGATCCCTTTCCCCCTCCCCTTCGCTCTCTCTCTCTCTCTCTTCTCTCTCTCTCTCTCTCTCTCTCTCTCTCTCTTTCTCTCTTTCTCTCTCTCTATCTCTCTCTCTCTCTCTCTCTCTCTCTCTGCATAAACTGCTACACTTGCCCTTCTTCTGCGGCGTGCTACTGCCAGTGCCTGTTCGTCGACTGCGATTCATCGTGCTGTCCTTGGAAATCTCCACTGAAAAGAAACTTTGGAAAGTTAAATTTTTGTCAATCTTATTGTTAGTGAAATTCTTGAAACATAAAAAAAATCACAAATATTACCGATGCTGCATACCATCGCTGCATTCGTGAGGATTCCTAGATTCTGAAAGATAATAAAATGATCTGTTGCTCGTATTGGAAATTTCACGTCTATGATATATGAAAGGTAAGTTTTAGTTAGAAAAACATGTTCATTACAAAATGAATGCTAAACTGAGCGAGAAAAAACGAAAAATGTTTGCCAATATTATGAATTATTTCTTTGCTTATCAAATCCGAACTTCTCAACTTCTCACCAGATCCTTGCCCTTGTCGACACTGTTGCTTCGCTTGTCCTTTTCTTTTTCCTTCTCCTTCTCTTTCTGAAAGAAAGTTTGTATCTTTTCTTGCTCTATTAAGAAAAAAATGACAATTATCATTACACTAATGTGTTGGGTTAAAAAATGAAATATTAGCCTTGTTCATTGCATCGGTGTTGAGGCTTTGCGTTGACTTCTTTTCGCCTTTTTTGAAGGAACTTCGGAGTTTCTAGATGATTTTTTTTAGGAGATATCAATAATACCCTTAGGCGTAGAGGACAACCACAACGCATTACACATTACGACTAACATAAGAAAAAATAACAAAGAGATATAATGCAAAGTTTACAGCCAGTGGGAGATTGAGAAGTAATACAGAAATGGAAAATAATATTATTTAAAAGTAAACCAACGTCTACTGCACTTTCCGGACGAGTAACATATTCTGCAAGGGGGAAAGATTCGAACGGAAATTAGTGCGTGAACGATGTATTCATTTATTATTGAATGAATATTTGATATATCAAAAATATCATCTAATATATCGAGTTCTTTAAAAGTTCTTATCTCACCTGCAAGTAAAAGCATAAAAGAACAAAGTTAGAACGGCAACTGACTGTCGTTCGATTTCTCCTTGACGGTCTACAAAGGAAGGACATTAAAATTATGTCGACCTCTCAATCACTCGTTCTTCTATTTCTCATCTCGTTTTCTCGCTGTCCCCCTCGATCTCTTTGTTACTCCTCTTCTCTTCTCTCCTCTTCTGACGGTACTCTCTTACCCTACTTTAAACCCTTTTTAATCTCAAACTCACCTATTACACATGTTTTGCTAATTTAGTATCTGATATATAAAAATGTAAATCCCAACCAAATTCTTCATCTTCTCGTCGGCTTTCTCTTCGAGAGCATCAAACTCGGCCTTGTCCCCTTGTTTCTCAATCAAATACAATATATAATGAAAAAATTTGGTTAATTATTTTATGCTGTGAATTTTTTTTGTTCTATGCATATTTTTGTATATATTTATATATTCTATGTTTTTTCAAATCGCAAACTAACACTTTTTGCCTCGCTGAACATGGGTAGAGTACTTGGCACAACAAGAATCAACCGCGAAGCCGAAAAGAGACGGGAGTACGAAGATAAGTCAATCTTCTCCCTAGTAAATGACTGAAATTTATTGGATTCCTCATGCGGACGCCAATTCGTTTACATTCATATCTCGAGCATGGAGCGCAAACAATTCTATTATTTTTGGGGATTCAAGAAAAAAGATTTTTATATACGTATGTTTAGGAAGAGTATATTTAGAATATGAATGCGGAATTTAGACTAGTAAGCAAATAATCAAGAGAAATTAGGTAAGCGAGTAAGTCAGGTAAAGCGAATAAAGTCCCCCTCCACCTATTCTGGAAAAGCGGCGAAAAAAAACATGCATGTTTATGTATGTATATGTACAAATGTTAAATTGTAGCAATTATCAGAAGAAAAATAATTTGAGGAATAACATGTTTTCAGTCTAACATCTGTTCATATTACTTTCTACTTACAATTCATATGACTCTCATTTTATAAGCGAATTTCACTCTCGGTTTCTCCCACCTCTTTCTCTTTTTTTCCCTAGCCCTCCCTTTCTCTCTTTTCATTTCTATGTCTCTCTTTCTCTCCCACCCATTCCGTCCGCTGTTCCTATTGTGGCATAGATCATAAGGAAAAGTGTGTGAATGGGAATGTTCGCAAATCGAATGATTTGCTTGCTCTCGTGAAAACAATCATGAGCCTTTCAGTCACACACTTTCTACTATTTATCTAATAGATGTGTCTAGCATTATTTAAAATTTTTTTAGATAATTTATTAAAATTAATAATAATATATTTATTTATATTTTAAGGTAGTAATTTATTTATTTAAAAATATTTTGTTGTTGTTGAAACCCGAAAGGGCAGAGAGATGCAAGAAAGGGGAGCATGCGCTGTTGGAATTGCGAGTATATGTAGTCAATTAACTCTGAGATCTGAATAAGAAAAGGAAAATCCGATTGACATGAAGTATATTACCACACCGTACCATGATCGCGGAAGACTCTATCATTTCTTAGGATCAACTCTAAGTGACAGGCAAGCAATAAGGATGTGAAGGGTAATGTGGAGAATGATAACGAACGATATTCGTTTTCCGTGTTCGGGTTTGCTGTGTGTGCAGATACATTTGTCAATAGAAATTTGTTTTTCATTTTGGCCTTCTGGATTGGACATTTGTACCTCTCCTTCTCTCTGGAATTTAGAGAAGGCAAGGAGACAGACAATATTTCTAGAAGAATGATTGTTTGCACGGAGTGTGTTATGGGAACTGAAATAATGTAGACGCGGATATTGAAAGCATGAAGCGAAGTTGTTGGAGGTTGAGGATGCAGGGTGCGCGGGAAGGGGTCTCTTGCCATGTTGGACGTGGCCGAGCCAGAGGAGCTAATAAAATGTAGGAGAGCGTTCTGGAGCGAGTGCCATGACAACCACCGCTGGCGTGGAATGCGAATATGTCCAAGTCGTCTACCAGCAATGATATGCCTTATCGTCTCCCCCTCTCTCTCACTTTTACTCTCTCTCATCTCTCTCAAATCTCTCACTCTCTCTCTCTCTCACTAGTGGCAATAAATCCGCACGACTCTGCCATTTATCCTTCTGCACAGATACGTATGTATGTACGTGTACATATGTTTGTATATGCACACATATGTATATGTATGCACACAGCATGTTGCAAGTAATCCACCTGCACCTCGCAATGTAGACTCAGTGAGCAGATATATTGCTGTCGTTCATGTCTGGAGATATTGGCAGAGCAGAAGCATGTCACTGTAGGGAAATTGATGAAGGTAGTTAATTATTGCCCTTTCTAATTTTGCATATGGTACTCATGTTTCAGGGGTAATGGCGCGCAATTGCGAAACTGGACAAGCAGGAACACTAATCTATCGCGTAGTTCTAATCAAGAGGGTCGCATCCTATAACTTTCCATTATTTGCTCATCGGTGTGCCTGACATGTACTGGATACAACTGTAGTTGTTTGAGCAGTTCATTCGATACAAAGATTTTAAACATTCCTGAGCAATTGCTGCTTTCTGATTCCTTTCAGGCAATTAAAAAAAAAGATTTAAGAAAAAGAAATGTTTAAATGTGCCCATGGTATGTGTATAAAAAATGTGGGAATTTAAAGTCTGGACTGTAACTATGACTGTGATACATAGAAAGCTAACAACCATACGTACAGATGGCTTAGGAATCAAGAGCGTTATAAGTCAGAAAAAATTCTAAAATTTCTTTTTAAAATGTTATATCTGTAATTTCGGGGTTTCCGGTCGATTCTGATAAAAAGCTGTTAATAAAGAAATGTCTTACATTTTTAATACATCTTTATTTTCCCCCGAATGGGAATTTTCCTTATTCAGCCTTCTAAAACTTACCAATCTGGACTTTATGACGCTACGTTTCTAAATCTATCATATTTTTAAGAAACCAATCAATCAAACCTTTCGTTTTCTCATTACTAAAGTTAGTCAATTTTCTAAAGCATTTTAAGCTTAAGCTCTTTCAAGGATATCTAGATTTGCTCCATCGACCCCCTATGATACCACAAGGGAGAGAATGATGCGGCTAGTGTGGGTTCGACTCACACTCAGCATTCCGCGGTGCGATAACGTGACCAATGGGTTGAGGGTTGAAAACTTTTCCCAATTACCCGCTATGACCCCTTAAATCCATATGCTATATGCATTTTTGAACGCCATATGGGGCACGGTCCTTCAGCCAGTGAGAAAACGCGCGGTTTTATTTCTGTCTTCCCTCCCTTATCATTTTCAAATGAAAACTGAGTATCGGCGTAGCAGCCCTAAATGACTTGCAGCAAGCCGCGCGGTTTGAAGGACCGTGTGGGGCAAAACTTTGCAAGTATTTTGAACTGGCATATGCATATCATCTAGACGTGTTCGTCAGCCAAAAAAGTCAATTATAAAGGGTGGAAGGTTCATAGTTGGTAGACATATGAAAGGTGACACCGAATTTTGGACGGGGAAGCTACAATAATAATAAGCTGATTTCTCGTAATTGATGTTTTCCTACCCGAATTGTTCACATACGAATCTTGATTCTTCTTCCTCATTTTCAATTTCTAACTGGTATGTCACACTCTGGTGCATCTAGGTCAAGGAGAGCGTGGTGAAGTCTACTGAACATCGAGTGGAAAGGTGTGTCTCTCATTCACTGGGGTCTCACCCGCTTTCCTTTCCTTTCCTCCTCTCTCGCATTCTCCCTCTACCTACTTCGCCATCTCTCTCGTCGTTTACTTCCTCTCTCCTTCAAGAATCTCCTCATTTTCGCTGCTCTCTCGCCTCCGCGTCTGTTGCTGTCGTTTGACCCTGCCTTCGCTTCGCTTTTCTCGACCCTCTCTCGGCCCTCTCTTGCCCTAATCCTCTCTCTCGCTTTCTCTCTCACTCTCTCTCTTATTCTCTTTCCTTTACTTCTCTAACTCCATATCTCGCTCTACAGCTTTCCGTGCTCTCTTGCTTAGCTCACCTACCTCCCACCAAACCTCGAAGGCCGGGCACTCTCCCGAGTCGCTTCCTTTCAGTCCTTGTCATCAGATTTATTAGCTCCGTTGTCTTCGTGGTGTTCCTATGTTTATAGAAAGTGATCGCATTCACCTTCGCAATCTAACCCGATTTGCCACTTTGGGTAGAACAGCTCTCACCTGATCTTAGCGTTCTCTTTTCTCGGCGAGGCCTAGAGTGAATGTCAACTGTTTGAAAAGCTCGCCACCTTTCTTCTTATTCTTTATTCCTACCTTCTTATCCGACCTACTAAAATGACGTGCTACTTTCCCTTTCGCTCTTGTCCATATTTCGAGGTTCCCTTTTGTTTCTTTGTTCGTGCTTGGCCTTCATTGGTTGCCCAATTAGTGTCGTGTGGCTATTTTACATGCATATTTTGGAAAGAAACTTCACATGACTCTGAATTAGTTTCTTTAATTATCAGAAATGAAGTCTTTATTGAATTTTGCTTCTTGAGTGACGCGGCGTGATCTTCTCTCGCTCGTCGAGAGAAGAAGAGGAAGAGAGAGAGAGAGGGAAAGAGAGAGAGAGAGAGAAATCAAGGAGGAGGGAGAGGCAGAGAGAAGATATTTACAAGAAATGCCCGCTTCCGCGTCGTCGAACGGCAGCGTCGTCAAGCCGCCGTCATCACTGAATCTGAATGGTTATTTATTTATCATAATAACATTCTTAACTTATACTTAACAATAAATATTTAACTTTAATTCTTTAGTCTATTTAAGACGGGACTCACTTTATTTTCCACATTTTTTCGACTGTTCGCCAAGAAATAAGAGCTCGCCCCGCTATCAGAAATCAGTAGTCATAATGCAACATATGTAAATGTTGCAATAAAACAAATTAGCGCGTAAACACTATACTATTCTTGTTCTTATATGTACTACATGGTCTACTCTCTTCAAACAACAAGTTCTTTTTACTTTAATTATTAACATAACATTTTAAATGTGTTTTCTGCCAGGAAACAGCAAGGATTGCATTGACAGCAGGAGCAGAAGCAGCCTGCTGAACCGTTCGCTCTCTCGGGAGCGGCCGCCCTCTCTGAGTCCGTCCCATTTCTCGCCGACTGCCGCCGGCAGCTCGAGGTAAAAACTTATCGTAATTTACCGCATGTTTTCCGCCCGACAATTGGCAAGGAATTCATTTTATAATATTTTGTAAGGTAATAGAATGAAAATGTTAAAAGAAGTTGTCAAACTGAACTAAGTGCCCGAAGGTATGCACATACGCATTTGAGTTAGTCATTCCAAGTATTTTCATTGATAATTACCTAGAAAATCAGGTGTACCATCAACGAAGAAGCATTGGCTATCTCCAGCTCAATCAAATCCATAACTAATCTCTCTCTTTCTCTCTCTCTCTCTCTTTCTTTCTCTCTCTCTTCATCGTTCCAGATCTTCCTCCGTCAACCGCCGACGCTCGCCCGGGCGACCTTTCAGTGTACGGTAGTTTTATGAAATTTAATGTCGAACTTATAGCTTATTGCATTACAAATAATTTGTAGCATGTATTTCAATTTAAGTCTCAAGCAGGAAGATAAAAGAAATATGTATCTAAATATGTACAGTACCGCCCACGAGCCAGGGGATACGGCTCGAGCGGATCCGAGCCGCTCGAGCCGCTAGGAGCCGCGTTGGATTACACGCCACAGAGTGAATATTTTGGCTTTATGTTACTTGTTCCATGCTCAGAAAACATTCCTCTGTCGATTCTGCAAGAAAAAAGCGAAATAAAATGCCGAAATAAAAATACATTATTTCCGTACATTCCTGATGACAAATATGGTGCTGCGTTATAAAGTGTATGGTGCTTGGTGTAATTTATGATCACTTTGGCTACTTGCCATGTTTTCAGATAACGGAAATAAGCACAGCTCTGGCCTTTTTTCTTCTTTTGATGTAAAATGCAGCAAAATCCCATCCGCTGCCCATAATGGCATTTGATTCCGCTTTTTTCTAGCAGAATCGACAGAGGAATGTTTTCTGAGCATGGCACAAGTAACATAAAGCCAAAATATTCACTCTCTTGCGTGTAATTCAACGCGGCTCTTGACGGCTCGAGCGGCTCGGAGCCGCTCGAGCCGCTCGGAGCCGCTCGAGCCGTATCCTCTCGCTCGTGGGCGGTACAGTATATGTGAACCTTTTTCGCGAAAACCTTTCCGACGACCGCGAGCCTAAAAAAAGGTGTTTTATTGTGCAAAGTAAAGGTTATCTATGGTTTGATATTTCACACCCGCCGTCGATATGGGAAAAAATATAATTGCTTTAAATAATATTTTTATATTTTTTTCTACAGTCGATTCCTCCGCAGCAGCGAATCCAACCGGCGCTGTACACTACTGGACTCGTCTACGCGGCCTGCCAGGTGTGCTGCCCTATATCAATCACAAAGTATAATTATAAAATATCATGTTAAGGCCATTTACTATCTTACAAATCACATTTGTGGTTACTTAAAAAGAATTGCATGTCTTACCCTACCCTTTTTCAACCTTTTAGAGTTATGCTATCCAGCATACTGGATAGCATAACTCTTATCCTTCACCTGTCTTCCAGATCCTGTTCATCTCCTTCATCTGCTCGTACCATAACGTCGGCGTTGGCAACGTCACTACGTGGTTGATCGATGCTCTCGATGAGGTGAGGAGTACGGTAGTTGAGGCATCTTAAAGCCTTTTCTATCATATCAACTCTGTTCTAAAGCTTGATGGAATGTTTTATGCACAAAGATGTTGTAATGGGCATTGAATGGCTTTTGCATGGCTTCAAACACAAAATAAGTAAACAATCATTGAAGAAGAAACATTTTAACATTTTAGTCCTATTGTTTTCCTCCTCCTTTCCTCTCTCTCTCTCTCTCTCTCTCTCTCTCTCTCTCTCTCTTCCATTCTCAGAGTCCCTTCACGGCGCATCACATGGAGAGCGTCCGCCACTTCATGCAGACGACCTTCCAGTTTGGCTCCAAGGCACGCGCTGCCGCCGCCGACGGCAAGCGCCGTCTGCAGAAGGGCAAGACGTTCGATCCGGTCGTGCCCATCGGAAAAGGTGGGCGTGCGTTTACATCCATGCTCTCGTGGCTGCTTCAGATATAACACCCCGTGATACACTTATTTATAAATCTATTTAATTGTTTTTTTTTATTTAAATTTATTTCCGCAGACTTATGTTTCTTATATATATATATCAACCTTTCTCTGCCTCGCTCGTTCTCTATCTCTCTCTCTTTCAGAGTTCGCCGTTTTCACTCCGGAGCAGCTGGCTCTCTTCGACGGCTCGCGCTCCTCTCGGCCCGTCTACCTCGCGATCGTCGGCCGTGTCTACGATGTGGATCGTGGCAAGAAGCACTATGGCAAGGGCGGCGGCTACTCCTTCTTTGCTGGCTCGTTCTTAACCTTACTTTCCAAGGCTTACTTAACTCACCTTAAGCCTTAGTTGCCTAACCGTAAGCCATACTTACCTAACCGTAAGCCATACTTACCTAACCTTAAGCCCTAGTCACCTAAATTTGAGCCTTACAAGGGAACCATCTGAAGATATGTTGGAGGATTTTGATCTCACCTGTCCAGATCGATTAGTACGGTCAAGAAATGATGTCAACTATTTTTACTTTTTCCTTAATGGCCTTCGGCGATTTTATATTAATTTTTAAAAATTGCATAAAATAATGGAAATTAATGGCTTTGCAATTATGAATGCCTGAATTGAATCTTGGAATGTGACCAGCGTGGCGCAGTTAGTAGTGCGCTAGCCTACAGTTTTGACTGTCGCAGGTTCGAACCCCTTCCGGTGCTTATGTTTTGCTGCAGTTTAATATACTCAAATTTGGTTAAGTAAATATAAAAAATTTATTCTAATGCAAGGAGTGGGGTGGTGGATGTTTGAAGTTAGCAAATATGATAATCGACGACGAAGCAGTTCAGGCAGAAATTTTTCTCACAGTGAGAGCATCGCACAAAGCTCTCGCGGGAGCAATACGGGTCTTCGCATGGGCCGACGACGTTCGCACCAAAGGAATATTCGTTTGGAGTGAGGAATTGGGGAGGGCGGTGGGCCAGATAGCCTGCCTTGAACCACGCATATTCAAGGAACGGCTGGCACCGCGGGTGCTTGAATTGGTGATAGACAACGCTGATTGTCTTCAGGATGTTGTCTCTTACCTGTAATTAATCACAAGAAGCTAATTAATTTCAAGGCCGACGGATGAATAGAACAAACTTGCAGCTTGGAGACTTGCTTTCCCAAAAATGAGACTTCTTCGTCGGCAGGGGGTGGTTTTTCTGGTTCAATGTCAACGGCTTCATCCGGGTCCCAGTCGTTGTCCTCTCCTTCTTCTTGCAAGAGAGGGGTCTCATCCACATCGAACAGTAGCGAGTTGAGTTCAGCAGCTTCGAGGATTAGGGTAAAAGACTGTGCAAGTTTATGGTCCTCTCGAGTGAATTCCGCCGATGCATCAGAGACGCCAAATCTATCCAGCAGAAGACGAACAACCGCTTGTGGATTTGCAGACATGGTGAAGTGACCGCATTGTAACACCCATTGCCCAATACGAGAAGATAAATATGGTAAACGCGCTCTCCTTAAAAATTTTTTTATGTACATATGTACTTTGCCAAAATTGAATATCCAAAACAATAGCAAAACATCTGCTCCAAACTGGATTTGAACCCGCGACACTCAAAACAACGGGCGAGCGCGCAACTAACTGCGCCACGCTGGTCACATTTTAAATCTCAAGCGGGTCGTTGACAATGGTAAAGCAACGATCAGCACCCCACATCTGCGATTTATGCTAATTTTAAAAATTAATATAAAATCGCCGGAGGCCATTAAGGAAAAAGTAAAAATAGTTGACATCATTTCTTGACCGTACCAATCGATCTGGACAGGTGAGATCAAAATCTTCCAACATATCTTCAGATGGTTCCCTTGTTAGTATTAGCCTGTTAACCTCCACCTTTTTGAATACAAGATATTATTTCAATTCAAATCTTTAATTGTTTATTTATTTCTGTAACCGAAATTATGGAAAAATAGTATGCATGTGTATCTTACGTGGCTGAATTCACATTTATAAAAACGGTTGCCAAACGACGATCTCAAATTTCCCGCCCTTTTCTCAGGCCGCGATGCGACGCGCGCCTTCGTGACGGGCGATTTTACTGAAGATGGCCTTGTGGACGACGTGGAGGGACTGGCGCACGAGGACATCCTGGCTATTCGAGACTGGGTCTCCTTCTACGAGAAGGTTCGCGAGTGCCGAGACAGCTATGAGAAATTTGAATTGAGTATTTTTTTAAATACAATTGGGGACAAATAAAAATTCATAATGCTTTTTCCTCTTGCAAAAAGTTGACATGAATTAGTATCGCCAACTTCCATGTTATATTTCCCCGTGCATTCCATCTGCACATTGTCCGCAGATAAGTGAATAAATAGTAAAGAGTAAACCGTCATATTGTCGGAGGAGAAAGGAATAAAGAAGTAAATTACAGGACTACAGCTTGGTCGGCGTAGTGTCCGGCAGATACTACGACACGAATGGAGAGCCGACCGACGACACCAGAAATGTTAGTTATTGATCGCCATCACCTATTCTTTCTATTCTTTCCTTGCTCTCTCCTCTCTTTTACTCTCGTGAACTCTCTCGCTTTCTGTTCATACCTATCTCATTCTCATTCTATGTTCTTCTTTCTCTAGCTCACTCTCTATCTAAGACCCTCTCAATTTCTCTGTCTCTATATCTCTCTCTCTCTCTCTCATTCTCTCTGTCTCTCACATTCCAGTTCCTGGACCGCGTCACGACCGCGTCTGAGTGGCGCGCTTCGCGTGCTGCCGAAGCCGAGGTCTTCCCGCCTTGCAACTCTGAATGGCACAAAGTTAGATGTTTCTCTCTATTTTTTAGATTTCCGCTAATATTTTAAAATATTTCTAAACAGAAATCTGCATGCAAAGAAAGAATCATTCATCAAGAAAGAAATTATTCTCGAAGTCTACTGTAATCTCACACACCGTACCCTCTGACTTGTCTCTTCGTTCTGCGCAGGACTCTGGCGGTCGCGTTTGGTGCACGCCACGAAGCGGCGGAATCGAACGGCTTTGGGCAGGCCTGCCGAGGTATCTTTTATCTTTTTCATCTATTTTTGATTCCTCTTGGTCACAGCCATCGTTGCATGGCATACGTACTCATGTTTTTGCCTATCTCTCCTTCAACTCCTCTGTCTCTCTCTTTCTACATCTCTCTCTCTAACTCCATTTCTACGTTTCTCTTACCCTCGCCCTCTCGCCCTCTCTCTCCCTCTCTCTCTCTGTCTCTCTCTCTCTGTCTCTCCATCTGCATCCAGACTCTACAACGACCCGGCAACGAAGCAGGCACGCTGTGCGTGTGTCAAGAACTTTGGCGACGGCCTCTCGGCCTTTGCACACGGGAAGTCTGAGAATCGAGGCGACCTGGATCATCCCGCTCTCGAGGCAAGCAAGAAGAGTTGGGAATGCTCATAGAGAAACTAAGATTGGAAGAATTTACGAGACATATACAAAGCTTACCAATGTAGCTTTACCTCCATTACACACCTTTCGTAAGATACCGAAAAAATGAATTGCAGGAGGGACGCCATTGCTTACCTTAATGCATATTTAGATCATGTATAACTTTAGCATGTAACTTAAAAAAATTAATGTGCTAGTTTTTAAATATATTTTTTAAACTCTTGTTTCAGCTCTATCCCGGTTGCAAGGAAACATCGAATAGCTGCAAGATTGAAGACGACTGAATGAAAGATGACAAATGATTTCTATCGAGCGAGTATTTGACTAGTAGTCAACTGATAGCGCAGAGAAGAGAACTCGAATATCTAAAACAACATTTATCGCCAATTTCTCGAGCAGTGAAGTCTTGAATTATTAAATTTCGCTCTTATTTCTCGAGCATTGAATAGTGGTCTTCGTGAGAACGAGTGTGAAATACTTTGAAAGGATCACCTTTGCTCTCCTTTTAAAAAAGCTAGTTTTTTACTGTTACACCACTGATTTGAATTGTTTTCTTGAGAAAAGTAGAAGGTAATGTAAAAAAAATTATAAGCAGAAAAGCAAAGTTTTGTAATTCGTTTGCATTGATTACAACGCCTTTTGAAAAGGCTAGCAGAGTATCCGCATAGGTTTATCGATATCTTTATTCTTCTCATTGTATCGACGGGTTTTCGCACTGAAATCGACGCCTTTTATACTTCGAAGCAGCATTACTCTCTGCTTAATACGGCTTGTAATAAATTTCGTGATGGAATTTCATGATTTATTACTTTTAGAGTGATATAAAACTAGCACGCAATCAACAGAATGTTATCGTGATTTGGCGAAAGAGATGTTTTTATGTATTGAATGACCGATTGCCTGATGAAAAGGCACGCGATAAGTGAATGCATGAACGTTTTGCTGAATCACTGCAACCATGGGAAAATAGCAGTGGAAAGAGGATTTTTTATGGCCTTTGCAAATCAGTGTAATATATGTATGTAAATAAGCATCTTCATTGGATCAATTGTAATAAGAATGCTTAGCGATTCGTTGCCCATTTGCGAGATTTTGAGACAAAAGAGTCTGACGGCTGTTCGTCTGAAAATTTGCATTTGAAGGTGAGTCTTATATCAATGTGCGAGAGAATCATATAACAGTGAACCATGATCTTGCGGTAAAAATTTAAAAGAATCACTCCCTTGGAAATGAGGGTTTTTTTTTATGAAGTCCGCATGAGAAAAGCGGGGGGGGGGGAGAACTCGACTAAGGTTCTCCCCTTGAATTATTGGATATTGGCGCTTTTTATATTCCTAGCGCTTTATTCACTCTTTCATAGGAGATGAAATCGAGTTCTGCGAAGTCAAACGGTTCCAGACTCTACATTTTGTTCTGTACAAATTTGTACCATTCCAAACTTTGAAAACTATTATCGTGTGAAAGCTAATGTTCGCAGACCTTGAATGGTACAACAACAGAAACTGATTAGTGAAATTTTAAAAGCAAGTCAAAAGCCGGCTAGAAGTTTGACTAGAGAGCAGCAGGCTTCAACCGCTCGACTTTTCCTTCCATTTTCAGGCAGCTACTGCTTTATCTGACAAAGCAGCATGAACCGACCTCTTAAAAACTTTCTGTCTCTCTTCCAGCTCGTCGTGATTTGCTTGTAGCACGTTTATTTCATGTGTGATGTGGATATTGAAGATGGGGGCGGGGAGTGGACGGGTGGGCGGAGCTTCTCTAGTCGAACTTGTAGCCGGCCCGGGCCTTGCGCGTGAGGACGACGGTGACGGGGTGGACGGGCGGGCCGTTGACGATGTTCTCCTTGCCGCCGAAGCCGGCGGACGCCTTCTCGTTGCGGACGTCGCACTCAAAATACCTTCCTTTTCCATGCTTTTATTTAGAAAAAAAAGAACACAAAAACTAAACAAACCTTGCCGAGGATCTGCTGGCCATTGAAGGTGATGACGGCGGGAGTGATGTCACCCTTGTGATGGTTGACGTGAACGGGCACGAACTCGCGCTCCGTGCCGAAGACGAAGACCTCCTGCAACGAAAGACCGGGTTACTGTAACTCCTCGCTCTTCTCACGGGTACACACCGAGAAAGGTTTCCAGTGGTAGTCGAATCCGCGGACGTGCTCGGACATGTGGGCGAGCAGCTGGATCGAGCCGACGTTGCCGGTGTACTCGCGGTTGAACCACGCGAAATTCGCTGCGATCTGCATGATCAAAGGTCACATACCAGAGATCAAAGATCACTTACCAGAGATCAAAGATCAGGTTTCAGAGATCAAAGATTAGTTCTCAGAGTTGGAATATCAAAGATGAATGAGTAGAATAGAACTCGGACCTTTCTGCCCTCGTTCCAGACGCGGCCCATGACGGGCTCGCCCTGCTGGTACCAGAGGGCGACGTACTGGTCGGGGTTCTGGCCGTCGATCGTGTTGAGGGACTTGTCCAGAGCCCTGAATAAGAGAATCTGGTATAGATTTGCAGATAAATTTTGTTTATTTTCTTTTTAAGAGCATCAACAATCCGTAATCAATAATAAATAATTTCTGACTTGACGAGCGGGCGGTTCGGCCAGGGGTCGCCGACGCGGACGTCGATCCACTGGTTGAGCATGACGCGGGGCGGAGGGGGACCCGGCTTGGGCACCGACGGAGGAGGCGGCGGCTTCGGGCAGCCAGCGCACTCGCAGAACGGAGGGCCACCCTGGAGAGAGGAGAGAGTCAGAGAGAAAGGAGGGAGGGAGGGAGTAGAGACTCAGAGAGAAAGGAGGGAGGGAGTGAGGAGAGAGTCAGAGAGGAGGAGACAGTCAGAGAGAAAGAGAGAAAGGAGGGAGGGAGGAGAGAATATGAGAGAAAGTGAGAGAGAGAGAGAGGGGAGAGAGGAGAGAATCAGAGAGAAAGAGAGATAGGAGAGCGGAGGGGGAGAGAAGGGAAACCTTGAGGTTGCGGACGATGATGAACATGTCGGACAGCTCCCCTCCTGAGAACTGGCTCACCTTGCCATCGTGGCTGAAACAAAGTTTGTAGAGTATTCAGTAGAATTCCATGGCTTGCTTAAGATTAGAAGATCTCTTTATACCTGAAGAGGGCGAGCTCAGTCTTGTTGTCGACGTAGCCAAGGATGTTTCCCTCGTTCCGCTTCCACAGAATCGGCAGCGAGTTCCCGCACTTGACGTACTGGCGGTCCTCGTTGATCTTGTCGAAGCGGTCTCCGTAGCGGATCCACTCGTACCAGTACCCGAGCGACATGTGATCACCCTTGTACGTCAGGATCTGAAAACATCTATTTTCTTTAAATAATATTCTTTTTTACCTATTTAAATTTGACATCTTACAATTTAGCTTCCCCGATTGCACAAAGAAATGAAATGACCTCGATTTGGCCGCCGAGATCCTTGGCGCCGGTGAGCTCGGACTTTTTGTAGGGGAAGGAGCATTCGACGACTCCGCCGTTGTTCCAGGCGCGGCCGTGGATGGGCACGCCGTGCTTGTACCAGAGAGCCACGTACTGGTTCATCTCGTCCATCGCCTTCACAGGCTCCTCAGGGAAAGGTGCTCCGATTGGCTGAAGAGTGAAAGAAACTTAAGTTTAGTGGGCAGAAAGCTGATCAGGGGACTAGGTATAGGGGTTACTGTACAAAAAGGACCTGGAAAGACCAGGTGTCCTCTTTCGGTGGCGGGTTCGGCATCGTAGAAGCAGTTGAGGAAGCTGGAACAGTTGGAGAGGCGGCCGCTCGGTGCAGAGAGTGATGGGGAAGTGGGCAAGCGGACGGCTTTTAAACGATTCCTGAGACTGCAATTTTGGCATTTCCCGGAAAGGTCAATTGCGAATTATAATTTGCCAGGAAAATCTTGCGATCTGACATGTTCTCAACGTGATCTCACGTTGAGAGGGCGTCATTTTTGGAAGAGGGGGACGGGGGCTTTTTAAATCGGAGAGGAAAACTTAAGAAAAGTCTCGTATACTTGATTGATGCACGGGATATTGCCAAGATCTTCTTTTATTCTACTTTTTGCATATATTATATTTCTGCAAATTCGGAAAACATTCTTGCATATTGTTTATACGTATCTTTAAAAAAAATTTGCACTGCGATGTCGTAATATCATAATAAAGGTCGCCAAGTTTCCATGTCCTTTATCAGTTTAAAGGAGTTCATAAGGGAAAAACTCCTACCACGATTGGCGGCCCGATCACTTAAAAGTATGGTGTTAGCAATCCTCAGAAATGGAGCTACAGTATCTCGCCTCTCTCCCCAGAAACTTGTGGTATGGACAACGGGGCACGTGAGCCTATGTGTTAAGAAAAATCCGGCCAATGTAGGTTGCTAAAACCATATGTATAAATTTCACTGGCAGCATTAGAATGGTCTCGCCGGCCACAGTTGAGCTCCACCCAATTCTCTTTGAAAATGGCGGGAAGATAAAATATTCGCGAATTCAAAATAGATAATTCTGTTAATTTCCTCAGGGCAGAGAGATTTTTGTGACTTCGGGACACTTGCAATATAAGGTTCTAGCTCAAGCCGACCAAATTAGTCGAAAAAACAAGACACTATTAAATTCGCCTTAGATCTCCTTTAAGAGTTGTTCAATGCACGTAATTTGTCCATTCTCGGTTGCCGCGCATCATTTTCCCCTCCCTCTTCGGCTGGTGTTCGATCGTCTCACTCTCGCGAATTCTCGCGAGAGTGAGAATTCGCGAGAGTGAGAAAGAGATCTTCTAATCTGCCATTGCGATCGCAAAATTGCGCAAAATTATCATGGTAAAAACAGTTCTGAGATGGAGTACAGTTATGCTCGTATTTACATACATGTATGTACACACAGGGGTCACACCTGTCCAAAAGTTGCCATATAAAGTGTGAATCAGGTGAACGGGTGAATATCCCTAACGGTATTTTCTAGTCCACATTTAACAATTTACAACCGTTCGAAAACTACACTTTCAAAGCACACCAGTAGCAAATTTAGTATGGTTCGTGTATCACACGGGTCCTAAAAACGGTAATTTTCTTATATGTCACAAAGGGGTGGTCCTGAGAGGAAAATTCATGACTTGTTGCGGCGGTGTAGTATCTCATATTTGGTGAACTTAAAATCTTGCAAATTTTTATATGCTGTGTGACCCCTGTGTGTACAGTATGCATATTTGTCGATGACTTTGATAAACGTTACAGGGCATTTCCTTGGATTATTGATGTTGGCCAACAATGCTCAATGCCATTTCACAGATTAGACACGTGAGAACGCAAACTGCAAAACAGATTCGGACAGAATAAACGGAATGGGGTAAGCAATCATCAGATTCCCTTCTTCGGCCAGAATAAATTCTTTCGGAATATGTATTGTAAAATTATCAACTATTCAAGTGTATCATTTCTATCGTTCTTCTCTTGTGCCGTTTTCTTAACTCATTATAAAAATAAATTTTCAGATTAAACATAAAAAATTCAGTAGAGATACGATATGTCATTTAAACGGGCACCGCTCTTCACTATGATGTTAACCGTTATCGTTGCTGAGATCTCCCTTAACACCATGCCCATGGTAATGTTATGCAAATATTTGTAGTTGAATCTGAATACAAAGATGATGATCTAATTTACTCTAGAAAATAATTTATTTTCCATTTGATATGGAATGCGATTGGACAAGAATATAATAAAGATGTAGAGAGATCTAATTGAGAAACTAAAGACGAAAGATAATCTATGTATGCAGATGGACCCTGAGCCCGCCTCGGTGCAAGCGGGCCCCCCTTCCACGAATCGGTCGGCCGATTCGATCAGCAACGGTGGCTCGGATGATAATAAAGATGATAATGAAGATGTCGCAAAATTTCGAGAAGAAATGAAGAGGAAACGAACAGCATTAGTGATTTTGCAAGAGAAAAAAATGCTGCCTTTTCAATCGAATGGCGTAAACTGGAAAGTGAGCTAGATTTGTTAACATCAGTGCAGTTGCCATCACAAGTTAATCAATATTTTTTTCTTCAGTTTGGACATGTATAAACAAACGTAAGCATCAAACGGTTCAAACAATATTTTCGTCATTGATAGAAAAAAATCGAATTGTAATAAAATTTGATAGGATTATGAACCATCTCTTGCATCCTTTGAAGGAAGTGTTTGGTTAAACCTTTGTGTGTGCTGCTCTTTTTCCATTCATCTGTTGATACATGTATGTGTGTGGTTCAAACGATTGAAAGCGATAAAATTTTAATTCAATCGATATTCACCTCTTTCGCTTGCCAGGATAACGCAGACGCTGGATGTGGGGGCGAAAACGAGTTCTGTGCCGACGAAGATAATCGTACATGGAAATCAAAGAAAATTATTCAATCAAATATACAAAGCCTTCGGGTGTTTTATTCGTTATAACTGAGAGAATGCCTCTGCTGAATTCTTCCTTCGGTGCCGCCCTCGTATTCTCCTTGCTCGTCGCGGTTGCTGCAATTGTACTGACAGTATATTTTTGACATTTCAATTTTCACCATTTTCCCCTTCTTCGTTTTATAATTGTCTGCTTTATTACGCTCAACCGAACACATGTAGACTCACCGAGTTAAATGCCAATCAAGTTGAATAAATAAATTTAAAAATAAAATAAAATAAGTTAAAATACTAAGGAGAACAAGAAGATCGCTGCGGCCGAGTCGACTCGTCTCGCGGTTGCTGAAGAGGCGCCGCGACTCGAGCGGGCGCGCCGCTTCGGGGGCGTTTGGTATGAACGCGGACTCTTCCGCGCTCGAAGCGGCAAGCACCACGCGAGCGAACAGCCCGAGGACGACCTTTCCTCGCTTACTTTGTAATTCATGCTTCCCCATCAGCAAATAGGTCAAAACAAGCCTGTCTTGCATTTGGAAACAATGGAAAATACCGTCATATCGATTTGTTAATGATAAAACTTACAAAACAAAACTTCTGATGTCATCCTTTTGTTCATGTGGATCAAGCGTCAAAAGGTGAACTAAGCAGTTGTGACCCATTGCAAAAAGAAGTATTTAATGGCCAAAAATAGAAATCACTCATTCGTCCCCCAGGCTTCTGTTTGGCCAAAAAATAAAATGACTCTTTGCTTCCGTCCGGAGAGTTTTGTCTTTCGTTACTGTTAATAAATGCCTTCCCCTTCCTCTTTTATGCTCGGTCATCTCTCTAACAATTAGCACGTGCCTTTTGCTAGAGCTGGCAAGAAGAAGAGTGCTTAGAAAAATAATCGCCTTGTCAAACTGAAGAGAAGTCCCACATAAAGAAGCAGTGGAGGACGATAAAGTCAGTAGTGACAACTGCATCATCATTTATCATTTCTCACCAATGGTGCAAGTTCGGCTTCCGGCACCTGAATATCAGGCGCGCTACACATACTACACGCAACCGATTGTAAAGGAGAACCGACAATTTGGCCAAGATTGATCGGGGGTCAAGATCCTGCCCCTTCCACTGTGGGCACTTAAATATATATACATTACATAGAATGTAAGAAATAACAAGAACATTTGAAAGTTTTAAATGGCTAAAACGTGGCCAACAACATCATCTAAATGCAGTAAAGCTGCCAAATGATCGGCGGGACGAGAGGGCAGAGAATATGAAGGCAAAAATTAATATGAAGAATACATTTAGTAATGCAAGCAGAACACCAGCTCGTGAGTAAAGGCTAATGAAAGCGAATGCTTACATTAAGGCATAGGCAACTCGGCAACTTAACAATCACAATAATGATATGAATTCGATGTTGAGAATGTCTAGGCTTCATATTCTTGCCCGAGCACACAGTGCTGAATTTGGTATTAGTTGATTATCCTTATATTCAATGCGTATTATTTTAAGTGAATGATGCTGGACGAAGATCCAAAGCACGAAACCCTCTAAGAAAGCGAATCATCAGCTTGTGCGGGGGAGTATTGGAAATAGATGGAAGTATCTGGAAAAGATGGGAGGGACCGGGAGAGTTTCTGAAATCTTATTGTGATGTGGCGAGCTTTCGAATTCCCTCCGGGCACATCTTATAGATGAGCCAGCCGCCGTCTGTTGACGCGTCTTCAACGGGCATCTGCAAGGATTATTAAAAATTTCATTAAATTTATGCGCGCTTTTTTCGAGCCCTGAAGCTCGAATGGGGACTTTGGGAATGATGGTTTGCCAGAAATGGGCTTTAATGAAATGACCGTCTTGTAGAACTTGATGGCCGTGGAGTTGTCACGGTGCACTCGCCACTCCATTTGCGGAGAGCCAACACGCTCGGCGTACTGCAACGAGTCAAGAGATTGTATACCATTTCACACACGGTAAGGTTATTTTATAATTATTATCAAGATATTTTTTATAAAATTTTTTTTTATATTTCTTCATAATATGTTTATTTCTAAGTGTCATTTGAAAAAAAGAGAAACCTGTGCAATCGCCCGCCAGAGCATCTTGCCGTAGCCACCGCGTCGGTATTCTTGGAGAACGAAGAGATCTTCCATCTTCACGTACTGTAAGAAGAAGCTTTTTTCGTTATATTTTTATGATTTTATTTCATTTAGTCTTTAAACGGTTTGTTAATATTGAAATAATTCACTGACATCACCGACCCATGTCGAGTAGGCGAAGCTGAAGATGACCATGCCGATGGCGGTGCCCTTTAAATTAGTTGCATATATGCTTGTTTGTTCATACATATATAAACGACAATTCGAGGGCAATTCTAATGAACTTTTCCTGGCCAACCTTAAGCTCGAGCAGGAAGGCGCCGACAATGCCACGCTCCATGGCGCGTCGTAGCAGCTTCGGCGTCGTGTGCAAATCGTCCGGGCATTCGTGATATTCAGCCAGGTCCTATAATTAGTAGTCCGCACTACACACACACACATATATATATATATATATATATATATATATATGTTTTTGAAGTGATGAATGAACCTGAAGGAGTTTGAAGAGCACATCAATGTCGTCGACAGTCGCTTTTCTGACCGTTGCCATTGTGAAATGTTCGATAGTGATTGGGATAGTTCTGAAAGTCAGTTGGTGGTTTTTCATCCTTATGATGGTAAGATGGCAAATGTCATCTGCGCCACGGAATAGAATACGCGGGGGTGCGGATACAAGGTTTGGTTACTGGTGAAGGATGAAAGAGTGGTCGTTTTAAAAGTTTGAAATGCAATCTACTTATAAAGCTGGCCTGTCTCGACTCCGCCCCTTTGCTCCCGAGCACGTGCTCAGTGGGTATCAGAGACTGAATGGATGTCAAGAAAGGGAGTAAGCTTTCTCTCTCTCTTGCACTCTTCTCTCTCTCCACTTCAATATCTTTGCCCCCTCTCTCTCTTCTCTTATCTCATATATCTTTTTCCTCGCTAAAATCTTTGAAGAATTAGATAAGACGGAACAAGGTAAAAGTCTCGAGTAAACGTACGTAAAGAGGAAGCTTTACTGAGCGAGAAGATGATACAGCATAAAATATTTTAAAAAGAACGAACGTAATATCGTTGATAATAAGGCAAAAGTGAGAAAAGTACAAGACAATTAAATCCTTTGTTCAAACTCAAAAGCGACTAAGAGAATCCGTTTTGGCAATGGAAAATTCCAGAACGAATTGTTGCAACGAAGAAGACGTTCGCACGGGGCTTTGTCTTCCTTCATTATTTCATCATCACTCGGACAGGAAATTGTAGTAAACGATGACATTGTTGTGAGTAAAAGAGAGCGAGATAGGTTCAGGTTAATCGGGCTATCATAATGCAGGAAGCAAGCCATGTGCTGATGGTGAGAGGCGTCGACAGCAGTATACATAATAGGGTTGTGGTGAAGGGTAAATGTTTTCAAAGAAGAGAATTCTAAGTCATGGAACTGCAGCTTCAAACATTTTCTACCAGCTAGAAGTAGATCTTCCTTATGAAGAGCTCTCCGAAATGGTTTAGAGACACTTTGACCAAATCTGCTTTCTGTCTTCTCTTTCAAGGTGAAATTTAGTTAAAATTAGACGAGCCACGATCATCAAATACATACTGAATTGGCCTTGAAAAGACGTCGTTTAAAGAGGTTTCGTGGGCAAAGTTCCCTTTGCATCTGCTTGCTATATAACTCTCTCTTTCTCTCTCTCCCTCTCTCTCCCTCTCGCTGAACTTTTTTTCTTCCTTCTCCCTTGTGCCTTCTCTGCTTTCTCTAACTTTTTCGCTCGTGCCTCACTCTTTCGGGCTCATAATACTTGTTTGATATCTATTTCTGCTATCCCGCTGCCTTAATTATCTATTCTTTCTTATTTTCTTTATTCTTTTCTCTCTCATTCTCCCTTTGCACCATTCTAGCTCTCTTCTTGCTTTCCATCTCATCCACTCGCTCATTCTCTATCTTATCAGTCACGCACAGGGATTCCCGTGTACAGGGTAGCCCCAAATGTCTTGCTAGAGCGGAAGAGAGAGAGAGAGAGAGAGAGAGATTGAAAGAGATTGAGAGAGCGAGTGAGAGATGAAGAGAAAGAGAGAGAGAGGGAGAGAGAAATAAAGAGAGAGATGGAAAGAGAGACGGATAGAGAAGGAAAGCGAGAGCGAGAGCGCAAATCGACATAACAAGTTTTGCAGAGACTGAAAGAGGGTGAGACAGAACGAGAAGGGGAGAAAAAGGAAATGGTGAGAGATTGAAGGCAAGAAAGAAAGACAATTGTTTTGTGCATGATTCTTCCTCTCCTCGGCCGCACAATCTCTCTTCTCCCTCCCTCTCTCTATTGACCATCTTTCTTCGCTAAACTCATTTATGAAGAGCGCCACAATCATTGAAGGAGTCCATAATAAAGAAGGGAGCAAAGGACGAGGAGATAAGCAGGAAAGACTGGTAGAGGCTCTTAAAGGCTCCCAAAGACCTAAAATAGTGACGAAAGAACATGTGACCCGAGCTGAAAGAGGCCAGCAACAATTGTACAATTGGGATCTACTTACCCCTGACTTCTGGTCCTCTCATGGCCAAATATTTTTGTTGACGAAAAAAGCGGCCAATTTTGCAAGACGTGGGCACTAGCAGAAAACAAGAGTTTACGGCCGTAAAATTTTTTAAAGCATGCATGTGGTTGGACGCTGATTGTGAGATAACATGTATATATGTATGTCGTTTGCGCCTTGTAAGGAAATTCCCCCCCCCCCCATACTCGCGGAGGATGTGTGAACAGGAGTATAAAAGAAGCTGATCAATTGAATTGGTGCTCTTTCCTATATAGACAGTTTAACATTAACTAGATTTTAGTGGAAATTTCTGACGCGACATGAGAAAAGATAATGTGGCGGAAAATATTTCCTACTAAAAAAGAAAGCTGCAAAGGCGCAGCGAGGAAATGATCTGTCATACTCTTTGGGATGAGGCCAGCAGATATGCTCGGACTTTACATTGACAATCAGCCCATCGGTTCAGGGATTCCTGCAAATAAATGTTTTCCCTTCGTAAATTAGAACTTAATTTAAAAAAAAAATTAAAAGAAAAATTTCCTTTCGAAATTAGAACTTAATATGAAAATTTGTATAGCGAGAGTGCTTCACAAAATGAGAAAACTTCGGTCTTATGGTAGTACATCGAAGTCTTGAATGTATCGGGATGCTAACACCTTAATGAGGAACGAAAGGAAGCATACATTTCGATTTCTTTCATTCCTCATTGAAGTTAGTTTAAGCTAATAATATCTTAAAACTCTTAGAAAGATATTTGAAGAAATGGTGAAAAATGTTTGGGATCCGCATTGGGATTCGAGTACCTGCAAGAAATCCCGCAGCTCGCCAACAAGAACGGCAGCGCATTCTGAGTCTTCCTCTCTGGCTCTCTCGCTCTCTGCCCATCTCACTCCCCATCATCTCCAGTCCCTCTTTCTACCCCATTCTCAGATAAACATCCTTCGTATTCTTCTTGTCAATGGAAGCGTTGAAAAAAAAAAGTCATCTTCGTGCCAGCTAACGGGAATCTTCTTCATCGATAGAAGCTTGGTTCTCATACATTATTTTATCATTTACAATCAGAGGTCGTCTTTTTTTTAATTACTAAAAAAGAGAGTGAATTGCAGCGAGGCGACATGAAAAGATTTTAAGCGACTGGCCACGAGCGCGAAAAAGAATATACTCGAGAAGTTTGACTGGCATTTGAATTTTACTTTTTGAGATTTAGTGAGTGGCTCGAAGCTGCCAATGATGTGGTCGCCCATCAAAGTGCCAAGTTATGGAGAGCAGAAAGTAACGATGTGCTAAATGATTCTACTGTAGTATGCTAGTACCATTTGAACGCGTGCCCTCAAATATTTTCTTCTGGTTAGAAAGTGTGTGAAATAGGATGGTGGCTAGCAGCTACAATAAAAAATTTTGGCCGAGAAATATTTTTCGTGATTTAACTTTCAAACTTTCTAGAAGTACGTTTTAGAAAGATGCGAATAGATACACGTTCATAAAACCATATGTTAATTTTTCAGTGAACTGCTCCTTTAAGCGTCGAAATTACTTTAAAGTAAGAGCTTAAATTAAAAGTAAAAAGTACTTTGGGATTTTTTAATCGTTTTGATGACTCCAATCCTGCATCTGCAAACGTGAACAGGTGTTTTCGTATTCCGGAAATTGAAAGATTTGTGATAACTTGTACTTTCGGTCGTGGTTTATTGTTAGTGAATGTCAACATTCAGAGAGGAGTGATTGTTAGCATCAGGCAAAAGTCGCCAGTCTTAAATTTATTATTGTTTTCCATTCGAGCGCACAAACTAAAAAAAAACAAATGAAAGCACAGAGAACCGTGGGAGTAAAGTATTGAATAGCCGGAGAGTGGAGATTGTTAAATTGCCTGACCACAAAGCGACCGATGCGGAATGCCGGCTTGCACAAGAAACACCTGCCGCCGTAGTAAAGTGTCGTTTTTTTGGGGGGAGAACTCCCGGGGCTTCCCTCACCTGGAAACGTCTGATTCTCTCACGAAAATGCCCTATTTCTCTGTCTCTGACGCGTCTCCCGCCAGATCTGGCGGGGTTCCCCCACCCTCCACCCGGCAAAATGATGTCCGGCCACCCTCGCAGAAGGACAGAGACAGCGAGAGAGTGTTTAAAAGTGAGAGACACGACCTGCCGGTTGGAGGAGATTTGCGACGCTATGGTCATAGCGTCGCAAATTTCCCCCGCCTGGCAACTTTTGTCTCTCAGTTTTTTATACTCTCTCGATGTCTCTGTCCTCGAAGAATTATCCGGGAGATCGGCCTTTTCCGGAGCAAATGAAAACCAAACATGCAGCCAAACACATGAAAGAACATTAAATATAAACACTTACAACACTCTTTTCCACTCTCTCTCTATTTTTCTCTCTTCTTCTCGCATTCCTCTGTCCCTCTGCAAAAATTTGCATTATTTCGTGTCCATTGAACGTATCTACAATGCATTTAACGTTTTGTGGCACAATGCCAACATTTGTGCGTTTAAGCGTTAACTCACATACAAAGAGACCGAAAGTGGCTTCTCTCTCTATACCTGTGAATTGTACAAAGTAAGAGCTTTGTAATGAGCTACAGAGAGCTGTGTATAATTCACACTGAGCAGTAAAACTCTCGAAATATACTTTTTTTGGCAGTTAGCCAACATTCCAAGAACACATACCCAGTACCATACAGCGAAATAGCGTTGCGCTGAGAAAAAATTTTGGTCGAAAAGCCGTCAAGTCTAGGTTGCGCCGGTATATGGGCATCCCAGAATTCTGATTAGTCCTCAAGTTCAAGGCACAACCACACTGATGGCTGCCATCTGAGCCAGGCCGCACTTTTTTTGTGCGATTCCTTGCGAACGCTTGGAACCGCAGTTTTTGCCGCCAGGCCCACTCATAGCCATCTGAAATAAAGAACACATAATAAAAGAATGCCAATTCGTGATGTTTGTGTATTCCAGAGTGAAATTAATCGTGTAACTTTAATTACTTTAATTTAAATTAAATTACTCGTGTAACTTTGCTCATTTTTGATACATAGTTAATAGCTGAAAATGACCGCAAAAATCTGGGTTTTCCAATAATTAACCGTTCTTCTCTTATACTTCTTAACTTAGTATAACTTCGTGAGCTTTTTAACAGTGATTTTCTTATACTCTTTTAACATCAACTGAGACACTTTCCTTACTGTAACTTAGTCAGATCTTTAACTTTTTATTATTCTTAAACTCTCAACATTAACCTCAGCCGTGCATCTGTCATACTAAAATGTCTGAATTAAAATTAAATTATCTGTAATTTTCTATTTGGTCTTGTTTTGAACAACGCATTACTTACTGAATAATCTTATAAGTAAGTTGAAGAATGAAAAAAAACACTGAAAAAAATACAGCCCCGATAGGGACCCGAACCTGCGACACTAAGGGCTTGAGTTGAACGCGCTACCTTCTGCGCTATGCTAGTCTTGTTTGATTTCTCTAAGGAGATGTTGACAGAGGCAAGGTGACTCAGTAATGCATCCTCAGAAATGCTGCCGTCCTCCCGGCAGAAGGTGACGGGTGGAGAGGGATGAAGGTGCCGGAGCAAGTTGCCGGGTCGGGGAGGTCCCGCCAGTTCTCCCCCCAAAAAAGCGACACTTTACTACGGCGGCTGAGATTGTGAGAATAACAACGAATTAAAAGAAATCTAAAACAAACTTTTTTTGCAATTATATTATCAAAATGTAGGCCTAGTCTTGTAAAACCTCCTGTTGATAGCATTTACTCAATATCTACATACATATATCATAAATTATAGTTATTTTTATTATATGTATCTACATACATACATATACATACATTATAACAATTTATCGTTGTATCAGGCCGATTGTGGGATGAGCAAGGGATGTTATAGGCCGAATGTCAACTTCGTTGCGGGATATGAGTGAGAGGGAGAGAAAGTGGTCAGGAAAGATGGTCTCGCCAGCGAATGGATGGATAAAACATACACATACATACATATATATTACATATTTATATATTTTTCAAGTTTAATATAAAATTTTCTCTCAGGGACTTGCAAAAAATGAAAAAAAAAAACATTTAGTTTGCAGCTGTATTCGTTCCCACGTAGCCGCTACACAGAAAAGGCTGAATAAGAAAATGGTCAGTCGTTGTTACTCTTGGAATCGAAAGATCACGGTAAGGCGAAAAAGTGCATGATAGTGCTCCTATATCGCACACAACTCCACACAACTCCTCGGTCAGGGGTCCCGAAGCTCAACAAAATTGTTCTGAGGTGTGCGGGAACTTGTCCGGACTTTTTATATCCTATCACATGTATCCTCGATGCTTTTCTTGACCGCTCCGGGATGGAAACCGGTACAGGTTCGCTCAAATGCTCAAAGGGCTCCTTAAAAAAGCCCCGGAAGTGGCGAGAAATAGTGTTTAAAAGATGGAGGCTCAGTCAAACCAACTCATGATATGGTTTGTCTAGCTTCTCTCATTCCGCGGATTTCTTCTCTCTCGCCGTCAAAGCTATCTCTGGGAAATAACGCTCAGCATACCCGCCGAACCCCTGTCTCTTTAACTTCCGGGGAATTTTTTCTAGACTTCCTTCTTTCTTTCTTACTTGTTTTCTTACTTTCTTACTTACTTACTTTCTTTCTTTCTTACTTAGTTTCTTACTTTCTTCCTAAGTTCCTTACTTTCTTACTTAGTTTCTTACTTACTTAGCGTAGAGCGCGAAGCAGACGCGCGGGAGTTGCGAATTAGAATCATTATAAAAACAGTATAAATTTATAAGTAAAGAAGAAATAAATGATTGTTTTTGTAAGAGTAGCAGCGAACGTATACTGAAACGATACAATTAACTAATACACAATTGTTCCAAGGGTCGTCTCAGTTCACACTTCATTTTTAGTATGAAAATAAATTCACCGAGGTAAGAAATATACAACATAAAAGCATGGAAAGCTGAGGCCACAAAATGAGCAACAAACGCATGAAACAACAGGCATAATTGAAGTTTTCACTGGCATTTACTTGCCGCGCTCCCAATCTCGTGCCACGGTCAGAGTCGTCATTGCAACCCCTCGAACAGAGCTAGAGATTCATTCATTTTTTTCGGAATGTGTGGCAGCATGGACATTTGAAATGAGCGAGCAACGACAAAGCGAACCAAAAAGTCTCGCTCACCTTCGGAAGATTGGGCCATCTAGGAAGAGCCTACGGTAACTTCTGCTACATGAGGCCTTATTTCTTTCGCGGCTGTCTTAATATCCTTTTCATGAAACTAAGCGGGAGTTCGGCGAACGCTGTGTCTCTAATCACGATTGACTATAAAATGTAAATGGCTACATTGTCAGCTTTTGCTGGCGAAATAGCATTTAAGTTGTTCATTAGTGAGACGAATGATAAGTAGAATGCGTTTAATTTTCAAAATAAGTTTTTCCCATTTAAAAAGATATTTTCCTGACGCTTTTATAATTTTTTTGTGAACTATGTACATGTTTAGCATATCGAGAATGAGCTTTTTTCCAACGAGTGCAGAATAATCGATGGTGTTATCATTTTATTTGTCCATGAACTAATTTGCTCTCGCGTACGTGAAAACGAATGGCGTGTCGTGAGCCATACATCAAACATATATGGAGAAGCATTGACAATGACTCTCTTATTATCTAATATTAACAAATGAATTATGAGATACATATGTATACAACGAGAATGAGCTTGTGCAAGAGCAACCAAGAAGAAGAGCATTCTTGAGAGGTGGCAGAAACGTGGCCTCTGCCTTGAAGATGCCAGCTCCGCTCTGGCTCAGCCTTCTACACTACTTTCTCTGTTCCTCTGCCATCCTCCTCGACCTTCTTCTCCTGGCTGCCATTTCGCTGAGAACGCCGTCTGCCGTACGCACCTTTTCTGTGGTTCACGTCGCTATTGCCATCGTAGAAATCGGCACCGCCATCTGCTCTCTGCTTCTTTTTCAAAGGCACGAGTATCTCATTCTCATTCTCACTCCTTTGTCTCTCTCTCTCTCTCTCTCTCTCTCTCTCTCTCTGTCTTTCTCTCTCTATCTCTCTCTCTTTCTCTCGAGTGAACAGGCGCCATCATCATCCGTACATTCTTCTTCTAAATGCCTATTGCTATCAACTTGAGAGTGATTCCCTGCGGCAGTTCGTTTCTGCAGCTGTCGTCGGGCCCGGCCGGTCTTCTGTTTAACCGCCGCGTCTGCCTCGCGCTCTATGCAGCGATGATCCATGGCCATCCCTTCCTCTTCATGCTCGGCCTCGCCTTCGCTTACAGATACTACATTCTCGTTCGTTCGACGCCATCACAGAGAATGGTACAGGCAACATTTTGTGCAGAATCCGTTAAAAAAGTGAACCATTACATTAGTTGCGGCCCATCCGTAGTTCTCACTGCCCTGTTGAGGTGACGCTGATCGCCCTCTCGATTTGGCTGCCGACAGCGACGGTCTTTGTTAGACAAATTTAAATTTTCTATTTCAGTGTGAGAAAAGGAATAATTGCATGTTTCCCCAATGGAAAATATTGACTTCTCATTGTCAGGCCATTTTCTTCGTTTCCGTTGATAAAAGTAACGAAGCTCATGCGGGGATGGTCAATCGCTTCCTTCTGAAATATCCCGACTATGACCTGACCGGTGGCCTACTCTACGGTAATCTAACATTTTACGATTTTTTTCCAGGAGAATCAAAATATCAGCTTATCAAATCGAGCAAACACTTCATCCGTATGCAAGTATCTATTTATGCATATAAGCATATGTATGTAACTTATTTCTTGAAATGGTATGTTTGTACTATTTTTAAATAACGCGTGGGGAGGGGAACTATTTGACGGAATTGCTATACTGTAAGGAGGAAAATTCTTTCTTAAATGGGTTATGAAATAATTTTTTAAATAGTATTTTATTTTTAAAAAAAACAACCGTAATCATCCATGGCAAAGAGAATATAAAAGAGTAAATACGGTATGTGTTTACATCCAAGTGAGAGTAATACATTGGTGTCGCTTCAAGAGACACTTGTAAGCAAAAGATGACATTTAATAGCTGTTTTATGTAAATCACGCTGAATCTTTACCAGATGACGTTAGAGAAAGAAAGAGGAATTCTTATGGGTTCTATTTCTCTCTTTCTCTCTTTCTCTCCCACTTTCTCTCTTTCTCCCTTTTCCCTTTCTCATTTCTCTCCCTCTTTCTCTCTTTCAATCTTTCTCTCTTTCCCTCTTACTCTTCTTCTCTCACTTTCTCCTTCTCTTTTCTCTCACTTCCTCACTTTCTCTTTTTCTATTTTTCTCTTTCTCTCCCTCTTTCTCTCCTTCTCTCTTTCTTGCCTTCTTTTTCTTTCCTCTCGTTCCATCTCTCTCCTCCAGGTGTGCCCGATATCCGTCTCTTCGGTGTCCTGCTGGCTGTCCTCTGGGTGTGTCTGCCTGCCTTGCCCGTTTACTGCCTTGTCGTCTTTGTCTCCTTCCGCTTCCGCGCCTTCGTCGCAAAGAATACGAAGAAGATGCGCTCCTCGCTTCGCGGACAAGATCAGCAGATATTCACCGTAAGCATTGAATTCTTGGTGAGGATATGCAAATGGCTCTTTCCTTTCTGCTAGGTCCTTCTCATCCAAGCGTGCATTCCGTGCCTCTTCACCCTTTCCATTACTTCGTATGTCATTGGCCAGCTCGAGATTCTTCACTCGCCAGTCATCGAATACTTCACGCATATGGTACTTTCTTCCTTCGCAAAACAACACTTAATCTATTTAAATGTAACTGACCGTTGTAGTCGCGCCTTTGATTGAGTTGATTGATTTATTACGGTGAACATAAGGTAAACACGCGTGTCGGAAAGTACATGTAATTTAGCATAATAGAACATTAAGAGAGCATGTCCATAAGCTTCGAGCGCAGCCTGCCCCCGGAAAATTGTTTTCGAATTCATTAACAAAAATCATTTTTCTTATACAACTCGACCCGCTCTATTTAATGAGACTAATTTTATCATCATCCGATTTTTTCCCTTCGGGGTATACTACCGTAACCCTGAAAATTCATTGTGCCATAAATCCGTCCAAAACCTGTTCTGAGAGACAATGTATACATCATTCAATAGCATTTCGAAAAAAAATTTATATTTCATATAGAAATATGTTTTACAAAATTTTTATTTTGGCTGAGAAAAATTGCCTTAAATTATTTGAAGGGTCAGAACACCACTTTATGATTGAAATTTGCTGTCGAATAAGCACCATTCAAGAAAAATCTGAGTGTACCAATTTTTGCTACGACGCGAGCAATGCGCGCGAGTCGGTCAAAAAGGCGCGTTTACGACGGCCGAGGCACCCTGCAAGCGCATTCCATAACTTTGCTTTGCTCAATCTTAATATCAGAAAATCGTAGGTATATTATCTAAGAGCTCTCACAAAGATCTTTAAATGCTACATACATACTTTTATTGAAATATTTATATTTCTATGGAAAATTTCGTTCTGTACTTTTAGAAGGCTTAAAAAACTATTTTAAAAACATTTCTGCATTTCAAAACATACATCACAAGAAAGAGCGTGAAATTTTCTACAAGATCAACCCCTTTCAATAAACTTTCAAGTCTATACTGTTCTGTTATAAATCATAAGAATAGGTAAAGTATCGTCGCTATCCTTTAGCCCAAGAATTTCATTGTTTAGATTATTCGAATTAGAATATTCCAATAATTTTTTACGTTAAAGAATTGTGCTAAGCTGATGCCCTATTCTTATGACTTATAACAAAACATTATAGACTTGAAAGTTCATTGAAAGGGGTTCAAAGGTATGTATGTAGCATTTAAAGATCTCTGTGAGAGCTCTTAGATGATATACCTAAGATTTTCTGATATTAAGATTGAGCAAAGTTATGGATCGCTGAATGCGCTTGCAGGGTGGTTTTTGACCGACTCGCGCGCATTGCTCGCGTCGTAGAAAAAATTGGTACGCTCAGATTTTTCTTGAATGGTGCTTATTCGACAGCAAATTTCACGCTCTTTCTTTCTATCTAGGTTCCAGGGTGGGGAAATGATCATAAAGTGGTGTTCTGACCCTTCAAATAATTTAAGGCAAATTTTCTCAGCCAAAATAAAAATTTTGTAAAACATGTTCCTAGATGAAATTTGAAGCGCTTTCGAAATGCTATTGAATGATATATACATAGTCTCTCAAAACAGGTTTTGGACGGATTTATGGCTCAATGAATTTTCAGGGTTACCGTAGTATATCCCGAAGGGGAAAAATCGGATGATGATAAAATTAGTCTCATTAAATAGAGCGGGTCGAGTTGTATAAGAAAAATGATTTTTGTTAATGAATTCGAAAACAATTTTCCCGGGGCAGGCTGCGTTACGCGCATGCTCAACTCTTCCACACTTTACATATTGCATTTAGCAGTTTGGTCAACCGAATATTTTCAAACATTTTGCAAAGTGGAAAAATTAATAATGCATTCGATTTGAGTTTGGTGACTTCTGCCTAATGCTCAGTCCTATGGCGGTGCTCACATTCACCAAGCCGTATAAAAGGTATTCATTTGCTTTCGCCGAAACATTTGCAAGTGAAATAATAATCTTGACCATTTTACAGCATCATTAAATGTTTTCATGATACTGCACATGAATCATACCTATAAAAGTGTCTCTTCACACCACATCATAAGTGGAATCAAGCATTACTTTAGTAATGTAGCGTGGAAAAGTGTCGATTACGTCACTTTGTATTACAGCAAGATTGTCTCTCTTTTCATGTTCGTTGCGGACGTCTTGCGGCTTCTCGTACGAGGGAAGCGACCGCCGCCGACCTCGGTGCCGAACAACTTCTCATCCTCACTCCACAATCCACAACTCGCTCATCCGAATATCTTTCAGCATCGGCAAGCAAATCTTACAAATATCAATTGCGACGAAATAAAATGTAAACAAACCCATTTGTTTAAAAAAATATTTTTTAATGTTTCACTTTTTAAACTTCTTTAAATTTCAGCTCAACAGCGTCGTGGGCCGTATGAAGTGGACGATAAAAATGCTATATGGAGGAAGTTGACGATGGGATAAACCGATATGCCACCCTGAAATTTTTCAATCATCAGGCTCATTTATAACTTAAATAAAATGGGTGTGCATTTAAATAAAGTGAGATTTATATCTTATAAACAAACTACTAAAACAGTAATACATTTGAATTGTGAATGCAACGTTGTCTGTCCTATCAAAGAAGAACTTCTTTCTTGCTTTGACTCTTCCTCGAATCTCATGTCATAACTCTTTCGCTATATTTATACATGCATGCTTACTTGTAGAGATGAAGTACAGTCCCGCCCAGGATCTAGGTACCAAGGAGGGGTCGGAGAGGTCGGAGGGGTCCAAATGCATCCTCGGTAATAACTATTTTCCTAGGAAAGAGTAAAATATTTTAAATGGTACGTTAGTTTGCTTATAGAGAACGGATGTTACTGTTAAAAAATCGATAATTTCTTATCACTTGATAAGAAGTTATCAGTTTTCGCTAATAAAAAATTTAATTTCTAATATTTTTCAATGAAATTTCTCTTGTACCATTATTTTCTCTCTATCCACATCCCCAAATAATAAAAATAGAGATTCTATCATTAATAACGGAAATCGATAAATCAGACCCACATTATTTTGAAAACGTACACAATTAGATTCAGAATCGCTAGGCGAATCTGCTCAGCTAATGAACATGCGTGTTAAGGTCTGATTTATCGATTTCCGTTATTAATGATACAATCTCTATTTTTATTATTTGGGGATGTGGATAGAGAGAAAATAATGGTACAAGAGAAATTTCATTGAAAAATATAAGAAATTAAATTTTTTATAAGCGAAAACTGATAACTTCTTATCAAGTGATAAGAAATTATCGATTTTTTAACAGTAACATCCGTTCTCTATAAGCATACTAACGTACCATTTAAAATATTTTACTCTTTCCTAGGAAAATAGTTATTACCGAGGATACATTTGGACCCCTCCTACCCCTCCGACCCCTCCTTGGTACCAAGATCCGTTCCTGCAGAGAGACATAAGGGACTGTATGTCTCTCTGCAAGAACGGCTCTCATTTTCTCAAAAAATAAAGATTTGAAATCAATAATCTCTTTGAAATCGAGAAAATAATTAGAGTTAAAACAGCATTGATTAAATTATGAATGGGTATTTATAAAATTGAAAGCATCCGGGCATGCTAGCGAGAGCGCCAACGGCAATTAATCGGAAGAATCCTTCTCGATGTTGTCTTGCTTTTTTGCACTACTTTTAATGAATGATTTAATTACTGTTTAATGCACGTTGTAAAAAATTAGGGTGTACGCAACAACTTTAGCCAGCTTCTTTCTTCTCTCCTTCACAATCTTTGTCGCGATTTCATTTGTTGGTCGGCAATTGCATTCATATGAACCTTGTCCTGAAAATTCTAGTGTCTAATTGCATCCGTTGAAATAGGCACTGCAATACGTGCAAAGCATAAGGAATAGAAAGTTTCTCTATTGTCCCTTTGCTCTCTCTTTATTTTCCCTCGTCGCTCAAGGGGGAGAAGGGAGATGACATCGGGGTATTGCCATCACTCGTAATTCTCTTTCGCTCCCTAGATGCAATCTTGCATGGTCTTGGATTTAGGATTCCTAAAATCTCTACGTGCCAAACCTTGCACCTTTCAAATCGCTGTTTCTTGATTCAGTTGACGGTGTCCGAATAACGCTATTCGGAGATCTGCGCAGATATCCAGAACTTTCTGTTTTCTCTGTCCCTCTCTCTCACTCTCGCTCGCTCTGTCCCGCACTCTATTTCTTTAGTGCTCTCTCTCTTTTTCATTCTCATTCCCAATCTGATGCTACTCTCCATCTCTATACTCTCTTACAGTTAGTCCTTCTCCATATGGCCCATGCTCTATTCCATTTTGTTCCAGACCCAAACTCCCTAACACATTCACTGTATCCTTCTCGTTATGGCACATAATTCTAGCCGGCTCGCTTGAAAACTAACAAGAAAGCGTTGAGGAGAGAGAGAAAGAGAGAAAGAGAAAGAGAGAGAGAGAGAGATAGATAGAGAGGGAGGGAGGGAGAGAGAGAGAGAGAGAACGAGAGAGTAAGACATTCTACTTCTTCTGGTTACTTCTTCCCCTATGGCATGCGAGCCTTTGTAATTCTGACAATGATCACTACTTTCAATCTATGGCTAATATTTTTTATAGACATAATGGAGGCTCGTACCTTGAGGGATCGTCTCCATTATGCCTCATCAGTCGTAAGGCAGTTTAATCGGCACATGCGGAACATGTCATCTTTGCGCAGTCGGTTCGAACCTTATACTTTGCATGTACTGCTTATCTTTTATGGTTATTATCATCTGAAACACCAAAAATACCGTATTTACCCAGATTCATCGTACTTCTGCTTATTCTTACGTTGTCATTTTGCTTGATGTCGTTATTGAAAGCGAATACTGAAAGTGCATCCGTGGAGCCCGCCGAGGCTTCTAAGAACAAAGTAATCAGTTTGTTTATGCATACATATGTAGATAGGGAAGGAAAATGTTTTCTGAAGTAGCATGCCTTCTCATTGCCAGGAATAGTGAAACCAAAGTATGTTTTTTTTCTTTCCATTCTCAGAATGCCCCCGCACTCTACCTCGATGACTCCTCCCGCGTCGAGGGTGTCCGTCTGCCGTTCCGCGGCGGCCGGATGGACTTTGACTTTTTCCGCCTGCCGCGCCCCTTCCGCGCGGGCTGCGCCGCCCACGCGCTCGTCGCCGTCGTCTCTAAGGCCAACAGTTTTGCGGTACAGCTTCAATTACATATATTACCTAAACACCGTATTTTCTCTATTAGTACCCCTCCCTCTATTAGAACTCCCCTCTAATAGTACCCCCTTTGAAAATGACATTGAAAAATAGAACCCCTCCCTCTAATAGAACCCCCCCCCCCTTCCTCTAGTGGTGCCTCCCCCTTCGCAAGGGTATTAAAAAAATTATACCCTGGGGTAATAATAGAGAAAATACGATAAGTTTATTAATATAGTTAAAGGCACATGTACATACATATACTAAATTTCAAAAAAAAATTTATTTATCGATTGAAATCATCTATCGTTTTATTTTCTATTTTTTTCTCCTTCTTCAGTTGCGCGCTGCCATCCGCTCGACGTGGGCTTCACCTCTCGAGTCCGAGGCTGTTAAGGTTTTGGTTTTCTCTTTAATTTCGATAGAACCACACTTTCTGAATATCACGTAAGAAGCGCCGGTGATCAGCTGGTAAAGTTATTGCCTTAAATCAGATCTAAGGCGAATAAATAATGTCTTGTTTTTTCGCCTTATTAGGTCAGGTTGAGCTAGAAACTTCGATTTTCAAGTGTCCTGAATTCACAAAAATCCCGCTGCCCTGAAGAAATTAACAGTATTCTCTAGTTTGAATTCGCCAATATTTTATTTTCAGCGATTAAAAAAAAATGTGGCAGAGCAACACCGTGGCCGACGAGGCCATTAGACTCCTGCACTTGAAATGCATACATGGCCGGGTTTTGTTTAACACATAGGCTCACGTGCCATTTGTTTAAACCACAAGTCACTATGGAGAGAGGCGAGGGGCAGTTGCACCATTTACATTTGTGGATTGCTTACACCGTTCTTTTTAGTTCGTTGTGGGAGTTTTTTCCTTATGATCTCCTTTAAAAAGATCAATTAATAAACTGTGTTATTAAATAAAAAGAGTAATTGTAGCGCGGCCACGCGGCTGTCTTCTTCGTGGTCGACAGCTGGGAAGAGAAGAAGGCGGCCTTGCTCGACGAGTCGTTCTCCTTTGGAGATCTGCTCATTATCAACCCTTCCGATGTCTACGACAATCTCATTCATAAGGCATGTGAAAACTTATTTAAGGCATTTATCTAAACTTTATCGCCAAATTAATTTCAATAATATCCAATTTTTCCCGAGAAAGTCTTTTCTACAAAAAGAAATGAAATGACCTTATGGTTAGACCATTGCCGCTCTTCATGCCGGGGCCTTACTCTGCACCTCCGAAATGATCATCAAAGTGGATGAGGTTCGATGCTTTGCTTTACTGCACGTTTCGCCAAAATATTTTTAAGGCTAAATTATTAAAAAAAAAAGACATAACATTACCGCAGACGACGGTCGTGAATCTAGACCGATTGTTCGAAGGCGAGAAGACGTGGCTGCAGACGGACGAAGCCATCGCCTACGGAGTCATCTACCACAATCATCCGGTTGTTCGCGATTCAAGGAACATGCGGTAGTCCACTCGTTGTCTCTTTCTTTGCTATCTATTATGTTCCTCGTGGATGTGTTCCAATGAGCACGCATTGCATATGCATATCAGTGCGGACATCTCGGACCATTTTTACCACCTTTTTTTAAATAAATAAAAACAAACGACTTTCCATCCATGAAGAATAACAATAACTTCATTTTCTTATAGATTAATTGAATATATTACCATCTGAAAAGGATATAATTGAAGAGAAGACAATTCTTACAAAAAGGTTCGTCTCCTACGACGATTTCCCAGCATCAACATTTCCCGCCTATGTCTTTGGCTTCTTCTACATCTTGACTACGAAGGCTGCCCGTCAGATTCTCAACAATGGCACCGTCAACGTTCCGATGCACTTGGTGGAGTGCAATTAATTTTGTACAAATCACTCTTCAATATTCTGGCGGGAATTTTAAATTATTAATTCTTTCTAATTAAATTAGTTAAGCCGGAGGACGTATTGGTGACGGGGATCGCTGGACAGGCTGCTCGCGTCGGGCTGCGCGAGCCTCCTCATCCAGCGCCCTTGCACATGTACACTAAGACTCATCCACTCTCGGATGCCCAGAAAGTCGCATCCATCGCGTGCATGACGGCATCCGTAAGTGACTACTTTCAACCATTTTTTATTGTTTACTTTATAGCAGCAAGTACACAGCTATATATAATTCATTGATAGTTCAGTTTAACATTGTCTTATTTGTTTATTAGTAATAATTTTTCAGAAGAAGCTGTTGATGTCGTTAAACAATTGTCCATGGTTTCAGACGCCAGATGAAGTGTCATTATTATGGCGCGAAATGAAGGGCGAAGAAAGGAAGGCGAAGAAGGTGAAAAGGCTAATGAATCGTCCAGATATCGAAGACTCTGCTGGACCACGGAGAACAATTACCGAATAAGTAGCTTGTTTATTCACTTGTTCATTGAGAAATAAACATTTCAGAAACCTGCTAACTATCGTCTTCCGTTAATCAATCTGCGAGAAATAATAACGGCTACGGAAATGGCCTCCCTAAAACTGGCTTTTCAAAGCCCCCTCAGTGCAATTTTTCAAAATTCGAACCGGGCAGGAAAAGTGGCTGATACGGCATGTCCTCTATATTAATACGAGTTTCATGGGAGTTCGCCGGAGAATCGCCGTAAGCCCTCACCGACACTGCCCCCTCGGGCCTGGCCTCTCTTCATCACTCTAGCTCTCTCACCATCTCGCGCACTCTTTTAAAATATCTGGATTATTCATGTTCTTTTTGCATTTCATTACTCCATAATGTTTTTCATAGAGTTGTTAATTCATGCCCTACATGCAATAAAGATCATAAAAAGCAATAATATGGCGATATATTTGGAAATGGAGGTAGCAGCCGCTGGATTGAGAAATATAAAAATCTTTCGCTTAATAAATGAAACTCCATGATCACCCAAATGAGTTACTGTACGGGTTACTACTCACTCTCTTATTCTCTAGCCCCCGGGCCCGTTGAGATCGAATTTTGAAATGCAGTTTAGATTATTTACCTACAATTAGATTCCATCTTAGATTATTTAATGTCTGCCTTCATCATCGTGGTAGAAGGTAATCTTTTTATTTTAAAAGCTTTTTATGTTAATTTCCTTTGGCAAGAACTCAAAGAAGCGATGAACCGGCAATGACCAGACAATGGAAATTCTAGCAAACCGAGACACTGCTCGTTCATAGTGGGCCGGCTCGAGCCGAAGACAATGTCGAATCCTATTTCGGCGCGGCGCCGAGTGCCGTCGTTGCTGGCGGCTTTGGCGGCGCGTCAATGGGCGCCGGCCTTTTCAGCATCGACAGCTTATTCGTGGGAGGGCGCGGCCGGCTCTCAGCTTGCTGAAGAATTCCATGCATTCAGATGATCACTCAAAAGTCTTACTGAAAACATGTAACAAATTATTCGTGTAAAATATTATTTTTTATTAAAATTCCTATTTATTTAAACGAAAAAAAAAAGAAAAAAAAAGAAGGAAGAACGATGCGCCCTAGAACCGTTGGACTTACGGCGTCGTAGATGGCGATAGAAGAGATGGAGCGCGTGCGATGCTGTGAGTCGATCGGCGTGATCGAAATGGAGGACTGCTCGACGGAGCGGTCGATGGAGTCGGTGGAGGGGAAGAGGGAAGGACGGCGGACGACGGTCTGGCTACGGCAGACCGCGGCGGCACCAGCCAGGCCGCGGAACGAGGGCGACGAGCTGCAGGGCGGGCGGTTAGAACCTTCCATTTCATTCTATCGAATTCATTCCTCACTCTGTTTTTTTAATATAATTTTCCGCAATCTAAAAAGAACCCCTGCTGGAATCAGAATAAAACATGGAATATTGAGCATCTTCGCAGTCTTGATTAGCGCCAGTGCGAGTGCAGCGAGCAACTGACGCTTTGGTCTTCGGCCTGGTCACTTTATACTAAGTTTCACTTAACTTCATGTTCAGTGGTTCCTACGTTGCGTTATATAACTCAAAGTTCATGGGGCATTAAGTCGAATGAGATAGACTCCGTCTGCATGACCCCTGGATGCAGAGGTCAAATGAAAGTAGAGAAATCACAAGTATGTAGTAATAAAAATTCTCGAACAAAACCGAAAAAATATATATATATGGCTAGCTAGTACTACTTCTTATTTCTCTTCTTTTATTGGACCTCGAGCCGGAAGCCAAATACATACATACATGGCACTTACTCATCGAAGAGCGCGCAGTAAGGATTCCTTCTGTTCCCCCCGGAAAGCAGGGGAAACAAGGGTGTAATTTAAAGTTCATTTCACTGCATGCTAGTTAGTTATATCTAATCCGATGTTTATCTCATTTTAGTCTGCCACACTCTCCCTCTCTCTCTCTCTCTCTCTCTCTCTCTCTCTCGCTGTATATCCTTACTTTTCTCTATCCCTCTCTCTCATTCCGTTTGTTTCCTCTCGCTCTCTCTTCCCTCCCTGACTGACGTCCTGCTTGACTCGATGGTGTCCTCCTCGCTGGCAGCCTCTGCCCTCCTTCTCTCCTCCTCCTCTTCGGCCGCCGCTGCCGCTGACATGCTCTTGCAGCGGGCGCGCGCGGCCGGCAGAACGACCCCGTCTCTGTGAGAAAGGGAGACTTGCCTGTCTGCGTCTCTCTCTCTCCACACTCTCTACTCTCCATCGGTCCCTCGAGCTTTCTCTTTTCCTCTCTCACTCTCTCACTCTCTCGCCTACCCCGATCTGGATTGCTTATTAGTAGAAGGAAGAGATGCAAGTGAGGGTGCCCTTGGAATGGGTGGCTCTGAAGCGGCACTCGAGACGGGCGCCCCGCCCTCGTAGAAGGCGAAGCGGCGTGCGAAGGGACGGAACTGGAGAAGGGGACTGGACACAGAGACATCAATTCTATCGCTTCCGCCTGTTTTTTCCAGCACAGAAGGTGATAATCAATTGAATGCGGCAATGAATATTAGTGAGAGCTCAAAAAGTGATGATGGATTCGCTGACCGACGGCAGCGGCTTCTCGGGCGGTCGAGGAGAGGAGAGCGTGGATTGCGAGAAGTGGACGGCGGAAGGAGGCTCGTTCAGAGAAGTCTCGCCGGAGAGGCCGCCGAGTCTCTCACGCATCTTCAGACTCTCGCTCAGCTGCAGGGAGGAGGAGAGGAGAATGAGAGAGGGATGTTGAGAAGAGAGAAAGAGAGAGAGAGAGAAGAACGCGCACCCCTCTGAGGGCGGGTGGCGCGCCGAAGAGACTCATCTCGAGAGGTCCTTCGTCCCTGGCGGAGGAGATCGTGGACGGCGGCCGCCGCTGCGATGCGACTTCGTCATCGTCCACGACTTCTCCGCCGATCGGCAAAAATTATTATATTTTAGCCTAATTGATAAAGACACAGCAAAATGCGCTTTCTTTTACTTTAAAATAGCGTTTTTCACCATGAATTGAGCGCATGGTTGCATGCTGCTTGAGCATGCATGCTAAACAAGTAAAGCCACAAACAGTGCCTAATGAGTTTGGAAGAAAAACAAGATTTTTGTGTATGAATAATGAATACGTAAAAAAGTAGATTAAAAATAAGTAAATAAAGTCTTTCTTTCTCCATTGCACACCTGCTGCAGATCGGCAATCCGACCCGCCATGCGGCCGTAGTCGTTCTCAGCGAAGAGGGCGCGAGAGCGAGTGGACGCAGCACGGGACGCAGGGTCGATGTACTGGGGAGAGAGAGGGAGAGAGAAAGACAGGGAGAGAAAAGGAGGGAGAGAAAAGAGAGAGAAAGAGAAAGACAGAGAGAGAAAAGGAGGGAGAGAAAAGAGAGAGAAAGAATAAGAGAAAGAGAGAGAGTGACAGTCAGTGGAGATAAGGGTAAGAGAGAGAGAGAGAGAGAGAGAGAGAGAACGAGAGAGAGGGAAGCAGAGAGAGAGAGAAGCAGAGAGAGAGAAAAAGAATTGAGGAGAAAAATAAAATAAAATATTTTTTGGCTAATGAGTGAAAAATATTATTGATGCTGATAGATTTTAAAACATTGATGCCGGCATGTGGTATATACATACATATGTACATACATATGTATGAGCCTTCAGATACAGTAGCCATAAAAGAGAAACCCGAAGATTTGAATCCCGCAATATGTGTCTTGATTGGAAATGCAAGCCATTACCATGTACGCGTTCGGGCCGTCAAAGGCGGAAGAGCTGCCGTCGCCGCCGCTTCGCCTCGTCTCTTGCGCCGTTATCAGGTCATTCGCCTTGCGCCACTCTTTGGTGCAGAAGACGGAGGAAAGAGGCTGCGGAGGGAGAGAGTTGGTTAGAGAGAGAGAGAGAGAGAGAGAGACAAAGACAGAAAGAGAGACAGAGGGAGAGAGGGCAGTAAAGACTTCAATACTTGAAGAAATGAAAACAACAACAATTGAAATAAGCTCTCCTTTACGCGAAAACCAGGAAGGAGCAAGCTTATTTCATTCAATCGTAATCATCCGTTAGGCGCCTTCCCTGGCAAAGCCCGTACATATATACCCTATCCGCAGTCTGCCATATCCGTTCAAAAAAGTATTCGTTTCTCTACCGTATCCGTCTCTCTACCGTGTTCCCGTTTGTCTACCGTACCCGCATTCCATTACCCGTTTCTATACCGTATCCGTAAATCTCTACCGTACCCGCCCGCGTCTCCTGGCGTCGAAGAGAGTGTAGGCAGCGGTGAAGGGGATGACGGCGAGCGGGGTGACCATGACAAGCCAAGCGACGGCCTCGTAGGCACGCGGCAGCAGCACGCTTCCCATGCGGATCGGCGTGTAGCTGAAGGCTGACGCCACCAGGAGGGCCTTGTCAAGGGAAATTCTGTTTCAAATTACCATCAAATGGACTTAGCATACAGACGCGCATATATAGGTACATATTTAAAGAAAGAGGAAAGAGAAAACGTGAAGAAATAAAAGGCTACTGTAAGAATAGCCGGACAGCACAGACACCAGCACCACTTGATATAAGAGCCCGTGGGACCGAAGACGTGCGCCAGACGTTGCCGCCATGTACTGCGGGCGCGCTGTAAAGTACACGAAATAATTTATGTATTCTTTCAAAGATGTAAAAATTATTATGTGTAATAATAATAGACATTGAAGAAATGTTTTTTTTAAATATTATGAACGTACATATACATGTACATATGTATATGACGGTACCAACAAAAAAGGTGTTTTTTTTGCGTTTTCAATCTGTCTTACACATTTGCGGAAAAGTGAACGTGCATTTTTTTTAAGTTAAATAAGAGAGAGAAATTTCCCCCGTGCCTTGGTCGCTTCTGGGAGGCGCAGCATTCGGCTGATGTCATCGAGAAAGTCATCCACGCCTAAGAAACAGAGGGAAGGTAACGGTTTAAAAAAGAACATTTAGTGCTACCGTAGCAGTAACAGACGAGGACGATTTGAGCGAGGCCGAGCGAGAAGGAGTTCCAATTCGCGTTGAGGCTTTCGATCGCGTGAAAGACATAGATACCTCCCTGTAGAATGTTAGAGAAAGGGAGAGGGAAAACGAGAGTGAGAGAGATGGACCGAAAATGAAGAGAGAGAGAAATGGAAGAGTAAACAGAAAGAGAGACTGAGGGAGAGAGTGCGAGATAGAGAGCGAGAGAGAGACAGAGGGAGAGAGAGAAAAAGAGAACTACCTTGCAACATAGCGGGATACCCGCGACAAATCCACAGACGCACAGCGCGGAGAGGATGCGGTCTTCGACCTTGCAAGGGAAATTGAAAATTGCATCAAGTTTGCTGTGAAAATTGCACGAATTTTTGCATCTGTAACCTTAATTATTTTGCATTACTTATTCTTTATTGATAAAAATAGATTAAGAAAAATGAATAATAGAACTAAACCTGCTTATTCTTCAGCCCCAACTGATACATAATTGCCGACGCGATCATTTCAAGCCTGAGAAACGAAGAAGGTTCATTACATCAAAATTCAATTCCACAAGGCTTATGTGGCTTGTGCAACTAATTAATTCAAGATAAGTCCTGGTGCCTCAGGTTTAAGAACGGTTTTGGAAACATGAATAAAATTCACATGTCTGAATGTTTTTCTTTGCTATTCTTTTCTGAAGATGTAAATTTAGTCGGAGATCTCTTGAGCCAGTATAAGGTACCACGCAAATTCGGCATCGAGGGCTGAGAGTACGAGCATCGCGAAGAAGAGCGCCGCCCAGAGGGCACCGATACTCATGAAGGAAGTGACACCAGGATAGACGGAGAAGGCCAGGTAGGAGGGGTCGTGCTCTGCGAAGAGCTCTCTTTCTCTGCCGTCATTTGTTCTTCTCTCCTACTCTCTCGCTCCCTCCCTCTCTAAATCTCTCTCTCTCAAACGTCTCTCTCCATCCCCCTCTCTCTCAATCTCTCTCTCTCCATCCCCCCTCTCTCATTCTCTCTCACTAACTGAGCACGTCGGTCATGGCGCTGCCCGACATGTGAGCGAGAAATCCGATGAATGAGAAGATGACCATGCCGCTTAAGACGGAAGTCGCCGCGTCGCTGGCGATGAAAAAAATAGTCGTAGGAAAATTAAAAAATTAATCACGAAACCAAATATGTATGTGAAAAATAATAGAAAATAATACTTAAATAAAGGTAAAATAAAGATCCATTGACGAATTAGCAAAAAATAATACATGATCACGAGCAACACAGCATCCCTGTAGATGTTGTTGCGGTAGCGAGAGAAAGAAGCCATCGAGATTAGAGGGCCAGCATCGATGCCGAGCTCGTAGAACACTTGCTCCGCCGCAGACTTCCACATCTCGGATAGAGAGACGAGGGAGAGAAAGAATAGAGAGAAAGAGAAGGGAAAAATAAAAGAGAAAGAGAGAAAGAAAAAAAGTGTAATAAAGAGAGAAAGAGACCGATATCATTGCAAAAATTGCAGTTTTAGAAAGACAATGATTGATGGGAATGCATGCTTAGAAATGTTGACGAATTGAAAAAAGAGAATTGTCATAAAAGCATCTCGCACTCTCAGAAACACTGTGAAATAGAAGAAAAGCAGCGAACCCCAAGCGACCAGAGCTTGTCGAAGTCGGGCGTGAAGAGGAAGGAGAGTCCCTGCCGGGCGCCAGGCAAAGAGATGCCGCGCATCAACAGAATCAGCAGCTTTCAAAGAAAAGACATTTTATGTGATCAATACAAAATTATGTTTACTAAATAAAGATGTATTTTATAAGAATAAAATTAATAAATATATGTTTAAAACGAACGAGAAGATACGGAACGGTAGCCGTAACTGCGGCTGTCCAGCCAATTGAGCCGATTCCCTTAGAAGAAGAAGAAGAGAGTGAGAGAGAGAGAGAGAAAGAGAGAGAGAGAGAGAGAGAGAGAGAGAGAGGAAGGAAGAAAGAGAGACCAATTGGGAACGAAAAGAAGAGATAATCTCTGTTGAAAAATACCTCCTGGTGTATGTATGTATGTATATATGTTGGTGCGAAAAGAATATGCTCAAGATATGAAGGTGAAATATACAGTCCAAGACCTTAAAGACGCCGAAGAAAACGAAGATCCACGCGACTGCGAGTGCTACCACGAGATGCTCTTGGAGCGGGCCGAGCGAAAGATCGTCATGGGAACGGCCGAGGACTTCATAGCTGAATGAGAGTGGAGAGAGAGAGAGAGAGAGAGAGAGAGAGAGAGAAGGAGAGAGAGGGAGAGAGAGGGAGGGAGAGAGAGAGGGAGAGAGAGAGGGAGAGAGAGGGAGGGAGAGAGAAGGAGAGAGAGGGAGAGGGAGAAAGAGGGAGAGAGAGAGGGAGAGAGAGAGAAGGAGAGAGAGGGAGAGAGGGAGAGGGAGGGAGGGAGAGAGAGAGAGAGGTAAAGAAACTGAGTGAAATGTAGAGACCTGGCGAAAAAAGGAGAGAAAAGAGAATGATAGAGAGTATAAGAAAGTAAGAGAGCAAGAGCCAAATGAGAAGTGGAACGTACTGAAAGTATGCCTCGGGCGCCGCCATCGCTCCGCTTACATTCAGGCAGACGTAGTCTCGCAGGTCGCAGCAGGCATATTTCGTCACCCAGTCTAAAAAGAATTTTGTAAAAATAATAATAATGAATAATCATGAATAAATGTATTCCCAAGTGTTAAAGCGACCACCAAAGATGACCTGGCCTGCACGACTCCCACGGCAGTGCTTGGTTCTTCGAGAAGAAGCCCCGGATCGAGAACCAGAAGTAGTACACTGCCCACGCCACGATAATGTTGTAGTAGATGGCGACGGGGACGGCGAGCAGCACGAGAGACCAACCGATCCCTGTTGTGGCTATCTTAGAATACGAGAGACCAACCGATCCCTGTTGTGGCTATCTTAGAATACGAGAGACCAACCGATCCCTGTTGTGGCTATCTTAGAATACGAGAGACCAACCGATCCCTGTTGTGGCTATCTTAGAATACGAGATTACTACAAATCAACTGGAACACACACAAAAAATTGTTTGAAATAAGATTGTTTGGTGCACGATTGTTTGATGAATTGTTTGAAACAACAATTGTTTCAAAAACATTGTTTGAAAAAAAATTAATTTCTTAACGAAGCTGACAACATTTAGAAACTGGTGGCTTTGATGCGATCATGGTCGACATACATACATACATACTTGCACCCGTATCTCCCTCTATCAAGCGATGCATGGGAACAATGAGAGAGACTGAGTTTTCACGGAGAATTCGATGACACACACGACACATGAAGCTACAGAATATCATACACTGCTACAGTATCTCTTACTAACTGGACAGTTGTAAAGTTTGACCTGAAGAAATAGGCATGAGCCGCCAGAAGGCACCCGACGCCGAGAGACCCGAGTATTGGCCGATTGCCAAATGCATGTAGACAATTGGAAGGCCGAACAACAACATGCAAATCGAGTACGGGATGAAAAAGACACCTCAAGACTCGGAAGCAAGATTAATTGATCTCTTGCTTTTCTCTCTCTCTTCCTCTTAAATTACTGTTACAGACCTCATAATATTGGATTGGATGTTTAAGTGAATTGGCGGAACATAAATATGTTTAAATTACAGATTTAAAAATAATAATAAAAGTCTCACCTCCACCATGTTGGTAGACCTTTGCCGGGAAGCGAAGCGTACTGCCGACACCGACGATGAAGCCGAGGCAAGAGAGGAAGAACTCGATCTGCATTAAGATGAACACTTTGGTGTGCCCCCGGGTGCGTGTGGGAGTGGACGAGAGATACTAGTTTCTTACATCTCGATCTTCAGATGTACAAATACTTACTGCAGAAGGATGTACAAATAGGAGAAATGTACATATTTGAGTAAGTCCCGGCACTCTGCGGGGTTGCATATTTGTATATAATGAACTTATAGACTGTGTGACAGATCATATATTATTCATGCCCTCTTCTTCCTACTATTACCATAATGGAATACCCCTTGTAGCAAAAGAGTGAAATAAGGTTGATAATTGGCTCTACAATAATGGAAAATCTCTCTATTTTGCTCTCACCCTCCTCTCTAATTCTCTGTTTCATCTATCTTTCTCTCTCTTTCTCTCACGTTCTCTCTCTATCTATTTCGCAATCTATATACATATCTGCCACTCTCTGTCACAATAATCTCCCTCTCTCTTTCTCTTTGTCGCAGTCTATCTGCTACTCTCTCTCTCTCTTGCAGTCTCTCTCTTTCTCTTGCAGTATCTCTTCAACCCTCTCTGTCACAATAATCACTCACTCTGTCTCACTCTAACGCACCTGACTGTTCCAGAGATCCCGAACACCCTCGCCACGATGCAAGCCTTCCTTGGCTCCGTTCAAGCAGATAATTCTCCACCTTAAAGGAGCTTGAAAGTCGTTAACTCCTAACACGAAATGCCGACTCATTCAAGTACCGTAGTCGTGAGCCGCGCGTACATGGCAATTTGCCAAGATCCTTCTTTCGAAACCTTTTCTATTAAAACATGCGTTTGATTGAGCGATTTCAAATGGCGGTTTGCGTCCGTTTGGTGAATCATGAATATGCCGGCATATATTTTACGGCCGAACGACGAAATTTCACGCTTTTCGGTCATGATATGCTCGTCAATCCTATTTGGCCGTAATTTGGTCAGGGGACTAATGTTAAATCTAAAGTTCTGTATAAATCACTAATATTTCCCTCATGATCAGGCGACTCTTTTCAGATGCAAATTACTCCTCTAACTTTTAGTTTAGTAAATTTAATTTTTGCTGATGCTTTCGCAAGCTCAATCCGGACATATTCACAGAATCATCCTTATAGCAAAAAAATTGAGTTTTTGCCTCCTTTAAAGTAAGAAAGGAAAAAGTAACAAACAAAGATAGGAAATAAAACTACCTTCGTAAGTATAAAAAAAGAGAAGAAATGAGAACACAAGAGAGACAATAAATAAAGAGAAAAAACAATTAAGTAAAAAGTATTTCAAGTAGACCAACCATTTGCTGTTGTAGTAGAACTTATCAGCCTCTTCCCAGTTGGTTTCTTCTACCGGAGACTCGTAGCTAGTCTAAATGTTTGAAACATTCAATACGAAAATATGTAGGAATGGAAGCATTTAAACACAGCTTCAGCATGCCCGTTTTCATTGAGCATTGATTAAGCCTGTTAAAGGAGCCAAAACTCATGAAAGAAATAAAATGACTACGCCTAACCAAGACATTGCTGCTACTAAAGTCGGCGCGAGGCGGCGGGCTGGCGCCGCCGCGCTTCATCGTCCCGTCCGCAACATTGATCATCACGCGTTGCTGGAAACCGCTTAGAAATATGTACACGTATGTAACCATTTCATGGTGACCTGATTTTTCGTCACATGATTTTTCGTCACCTGATTTTTCGTCACATTTTTTTTTGATTTTTCGTCACATGATTATTGGTCACCTGATTTTTCGTCACATGATTTTTGGTCACGTGCTTATTGGTCACCTGATTATTGGTCACATTTTTTTCTGCAAAAATATGATTTTTGGTCACATTTTCTAATTTGTGCAATGAAAGCAAATAAAATACTTGGATAACGTTTTGAATGTGTTTAACACCATTTATTACACTGAAGGCACTGAAATGTAATGAATAGCCTAATTTCAACCGGCGTTGTCCACCGATGCGAACAACAGCAAGTCAGGAAGTGTCCAGGAATTTTCAGAGAATCCCGCTATAGCGATCCCAGATGCTTTCGCTTCTCGTTTTCATGTTATTTTCTTGTACAATTTGTCACAATCGTGTGCAGTGTTTAACTAATAAACGAATGTAACATCCCAGTGCTTGGATGGCATCCATCCCAGTGCTTGGATAGCAGCCATCACCTTTTGCTGTGAATGTTCAGGGAAGAGAATGGAAGTAAATCAGAGAGAGAGAGAGAGAGAGAGAGAGAGAGAGGGGGGGACAGGATGAGGAGGGGAGCTGGAGAGAGAGAGATAGAGAGGGAGGGAAGAGAGAGAGAGTGAGAGAAACAGAGATAGAGAGGGAGGGAAGAGAGAGAGAGTGAGAGAAACAGAGATAAAGATGGGCTGACAAACAGAAAGAGAGACGGAGAGGCAGACAGAGAGTGAGAGCGAGAGAGAGCGAGAGAGACAGAAAGAAAGAAAGACAGAGAGACAGATATACGGACATAAAGAGAGACAGGGAGAGAGAGTGAGAGATAGAGGCACAAACAGAGAGAGAGAGAGAGGGGAAAGTAAGAGTGACTCACATGCAAGTCACTCTCAATTGACGTACATGAATTCGAATATTCGAATATTCGAATGTTCGAATATTCAAATAATCTAAAGTGCGGATAGAACGAACTTATAGCGGGCAAGTTCGCTTTCCGGCCGAAAGTTCGTTTCTGTCGTTTTTAAAGTACGTTTTATGCGAACTTAGAAACGAACTTTCCCGCCAGCAGGGCAAAGTATTATACTTTCTGCGCTGTGTGTAGTTGTGAAGGTGCTCGAGAGTGAAGTGGAGAGGGCATATGAGTACTGTTCGGATGAACTAGAGGACTCGTCGGCAGCTCTCGGCGCAATTTGTGCTTTCGGTGATTACTTCAAGTCCTCGTGGGTTGGAAGGTACAAAAAGGATAATATAAAGGCATTCTTTTGTTTGGAACTGCAGATAATCTGGTGACGAAAAATGATGTGACGAAAAATCATGGAACCGTATTTCATACTACTTATACGTGGTTGACGACGTCTTAAGAAACTATAATTCCCTGATAATTTCAACTAACATATCGAGAAAACAATCGTTGTATTTGACGAAATTAAAACAAACAAAAACACTTTAAAAATGAAACCTTGGAGAGAACGCGCTCGGTCTCGTCTGCGAAGCTAACACACTCGAGGTAGAAACGGAAGGCAAGGGGAGGGTCGCGAGAGAGCAACTCGCGGAGACGAACGATGCACAAGTCCATTTCCGGAAGGGAAATGGAAGCAGTTTACATTTGTCTCTTCTCTTTCTTTTCAATATTAACTATTTTTTTGGAAAAAAATTCATTCGTGATCCAAGATATGTGCTTATTAAAAGTATGTAGAGAGAGGGAGAAGCAGATCTGGCAAACTGCGAAACAGCGGCAAACTTGAATGCGCGCCGCGACGCTGCGATTCCTCGAGTGCATCTCGTTCCGCTTCGCGAGCGCTTCGATCTGGAGGCGGAGCGCGCCGCGCATGTCCGGCCCGTCCGACGCGAGCGGCGCCGCGAGGCCCGTGACTCTCAAGCGGTATTCAGTAGGTAGTCATATCTTTTGTAAGAATCTTTTTTTGTAGTCTTATATAGAAAGAGTTGCACATTCATATACAAATGCACATATCCGCAGAGCGGTTGGAATGTGAAATATCAAACAGACTGCTTACGCCATTTGGCACACTTCACAAACAATCACATACTTTTATTGTACTGGATGTCTCTTTTCTCATTCTTACGAACTCTCCTTCAGCACTATTCAACTTTTTGATGCTAGATTGGTTCTTACACGAAATTTTTCTATATGTGAAAATCAACGCGTTGAACTATCGCGATAGCGACAAAAGAGAGGAAAGAGTATGAACTGAAATATATAATGTGTTTTATGAATCAAGCAAGCGGTTATACAATGGTTTCTTAAGATAAGCAACCGTTGCGTCGCGGCAGACGAGCTCATTCCTGACGTCGTTGTGTTGGGAGGCATCATCACTTTTCACTTCATCTCAACATTAGTTACTATAATAAACATAGTATATTACGTGAATGACAAACCGATATGTACATATGTTTGTATATTCGTTTTAGAACATACTTTATTTTATTTTAATTAGGAATGAAGCAATTGATGACATGAAGCGGCAATTATAAAGAAGAAGAAAAAGAGAAATTTGTTCAGAATGAGCCCACTGCGGGAAGATGAATTGGAGAACGTCGAGTAAGGAAACAAGAGAAACCATGTGAGTGAGAGAGTGGGAGAGGAGAGAGGAGCGAGCAAGTGGACGATAGAGATGACGAGAGATTGAGAGATATGGAAAGATATAAATAGAGAGAAAGAGAGAATTATAAGCAGCGATATAGTGAGAGAGAAAAATGTTAAGACATAGAAGGGCAGAGCGAGGTAAAAAGAAGAAGAAGAAGAGCTGTTTATGGCGTAACAGGTTCTGAGAGGTCGAGTCCTCACTTTCGCCCTTTTCTCTGCTTCCCTGGCGCTCTCTTTCTTGCTATATCTCTTTTGTACTCTCTTTCACATTTAATTCTGCCTAGCAAAACTCTCTCTCTCTCTTTATCTCCTCCTCTCTCTACTCTCTCTCTCTCTCTCTCTCTCTGTCTGAATGTGCGTAACTCTTTAATAAAGTACTCCATCAGTCGCACTTGATCAATGATTCGTTTCACTATTATCTTCATCTTTTTTAGCTTTGACAAGCCACTCGGCAATTTCCATTATTTTAAGTCCCACAAATTTTTGCTGCCCATTTATTAGTCATTCTCTTCAAATATGCGCATTTCATCGAATGTGTTCTGGAAAAAATTTCCCATGAAATTCCACCGATTGTTGACGATTCGTTCTGTGTAATCTCCTAAATTTGCCAGGGAACGAGAACACAAAGATGGAAGAGCACAAGGAAAACGTGGAGTGTTCACGCAACACATTCGTGTCAACATTGGGGAGGACACAAAAAGAATGAGAGAGAGGGAGAGAGAGAGAGAGAAAGAGAGTGAAAGTGAGGGATTCAGAGACAAGGAAACATGGAGAAGATGGAATGCAGCAGAGGATTGAAGAGAGGACATGAAAGGGAAAGCAGGGTATTGCATACGGCTTTGTTTTCTTCTCTTTCTCTCATGCTCTCTTTTCTGGTTCACTCACTCTCTTTTCTTTCTATTTCACCTTGCATTTCATCCTCTCTCTCTCTCTCTCTCTCTCTCTCTCTCTCTCTCTTACCAGCTATTGCACAGTCCTCCAATCTGAATCAATCTCGACCGTGTTTGGGTGTCCCCCCTGTGCCTACGCCACCATGGGATGAGAGCTTCTCTTTTCCTATTTTTCTCTCTTTATCTCTTTTATGAAATTCACAAATCGTCACTTTCAAAGTCATTTGGCATCAATGGAGAACTCTCCGCTTTCTTTCCTTTCCTAACGATTTTAACCATTTCTCCTTCCACATACACGACTCTGTAATCGGATTCTACCGAATATCCATACTCCGAGATGACGACTTCTCCTATTCCTATTTCTACAGTTGGCATGGTGGCTCTTCTTTATCTCTTCCCTTCTCTGACAGCCCACCTGGGGCCTTGTTCAACGGGTGTCCTCTCGCTCCGGCTTTCCGCCACCTCCCCACGCACCACCACGTGTGTTTGCACAGCGCTGTGGTGGCCTTGTTCTTTGCATCTCTCATATTCGCACGCTATCTCTTCCTCTCTCTTTCCCTTCTTCTCTCTTTGCCTCTACTTTCTCTCAAATAGTTAGTAGTTACCTTCCTGCATACCTTACAATCGTTCTTCACACCAGCACATCTCCCTGTTTTACTCTCTCTCTCTCTCTCTCTCTCTCTCTCTCTCTCTCTATCTATCTCTCTCTCTCTCGCTGTCTCTCTCTATTTCTCTATTTCTCCTTGCATTTGTACTCGTCCACATACCCTGCTCCTCCACTTTGTTTTCCACGAGTTGCCCTCGCCAGTGGCATCCTCAGTTTGCTCATTTCATAATAAAAGGAACAGTAGGTTCGATATTTTATCTCAGCATTTACGAAATTTATTATTCCCTCACAATCAGCATTCTTTTCTTCTGTTACATAATTCCTTGGCATATCCCCAATAGATTTCGCGTCGTATTTCATGAGGATTATAAATAGAGTTTATATTCCCTTTGAGCACAAGCATTGTTGTTCCTTTCTCGCTGAGGGGAGCCCCGAGGCAGCTTCCCTTCTCTCCATGGCAGCTCCTGCCTCGCTGTCTGCGTCTCCATCTCCGTCTGCTCTCTCGTTCATCTCGAATCAGACTGTGTCTCTTGTCTCGTGCGCACTTGTCCCATCCCAACAACGCGATTGCGAGACTTGTATCGCCAAAGGAGCGGTAAATCAGAACTATACTTTTCAAATAAAAAATATTAAATCTCAAAATCTAGATGAAATTTTTTTTTTTCATATTAAATTAAATTTAAAAAAACGTTTGTTGTTACATGTGGTTTTATGAGAACGGCTATAAGAGAAAACTGAAATATTGATTGATCGAGAGAAAAGCATAAAGGAAAACGAAAGAAGGCTAACAAATCAAACAAAACAAAGTCTCTGAATAACGTCCTTTGTTTCTTTGTGGGATGAATGCGGAAGCTTTTTTCTTCTTTTCACCCGAATATATACTGATGGGAGCAGCATTCAAAATTATGAGAACGTCTTGTAGTCTTCCATCTATGTTTTTATCAGTGTCCTTTTTTTGACGGCTCTCCTTTAAATGAATATTTCTTGTTGAAGTATCGTGTGCTTGAAGGAGTGCTTCTGGTGCGGCGGCTCTTCCGAATGTCTCGACTACCGATGGGACTTTCCCAACTGTGCGCTTGCCGAAGTCAAGTATCGCTCGTGCTGGGGTAGCTCTCTATCCATAATTATATATTTTTCTTTTACCTTAATTACCAAATAAGTATAATTTTTAATGAATTATTTCTTAACAACAATTCAAATAAAAACATACATATGTACATATGTATATGTACATATGTATCTTGTCTCTCTCATGAAGTGAAATGGCCAGCAGTCAGAACGATGGTCATTAAAAAATAGGAAATGAAAAAAAGCACGAAATAGAAAGAGAATATTGTCCTTTCGTGAACTGGTCGGCCGTGGCCATCGTGGCGGCCTTGCTGGCCGGCATCCTGCTAGTCGCTGCGATTGTCGCGTGCGCATGCGTCTGCTGCAGGCTGCGCGCCGTTCGAAGACGCGCCAAGATTAAGCGAGGGGCCAAGATTCAAGCGGTCAGTCGGGGTCTCAAAGGGATCTTTAAAGGAGGGCGATCACTGAAAAATTATGTGATATTTCAAATTGCCGCGGCCCTTTGCACTCTCATTCGCGCGTGCTATTTTCACGCAGCGTGTTTGTGCGACATGCGAGAATGAGAGTGAGGAATCACAGGGCAGTCGCGGCAATTCGAACCTGCAATAAATATTTTTCGGTGATCGCCCTGCTTTAAAAAGTACTGTAGATTCCATACGTTTTCATATACATTCCTATGTATTTGAAAATTAACAGGTATTGAATATTTGTCATCGGTAAATTACTTTTCCAGTTCACGTTCTTGTCAATATTTTTTTAACGATGCGTATTACAACCAGATACGTTATGGTAATAGTTCAGCGAGAGGAGAGCAGCCGCGCCAGCATGGCTGAGCGGCACGCTGAGAGGAAGGCAACGCGAGAAAAGGAGATGGACGTCTATCGGCAGAAGTACGGTAAGTCCGAAGGAGAAGGTATAGTAAAGGCGGACAATGGGGCACTGCACATTACATGCTTGGAACGGAAGGAAATCAGACGGTGGTTGATAGCTTGTACCAGAGAAGTGTGAGATTTTCTGACATGAATTCTTATTAGAATCGCCCAAAACTTCATTGTTTTCTCTTCAAGAATCTGATCCTTTAATAATGTGATTATAAAGATCATCATCCTATTATGTCCATTTCTTTAATCATTGTGATATTTGACGGAATGAGACTTCTTCTTTAGACATCGCGAAGAAGCCTTCTTCTTCTTCATCTCCGACTCCATCCAAGAAGAAAAGCTCGAAGGTATTCAAGATCAAAATGCCAAAGTTTTGATCCGAAACCAGAAGCACCTTTCATGGAGGATTGTCAATTTAAAATGTGTGCTTTTTTAAAGAATTATTTTTTATCGTGTAAAATGGAGATCGATTTTTAACTTAATAGCTTTTTGACTGCTCCTGTTGTCACTTCGTTGTGTCCTTCTCACTTGTGCACGTGACATTATTCTTTTGCGCCTAAATTGCAAGATGTGTCCATTGAAGTACGGGATGTGCAGGCAAATTCTGCTAATGATAGAAATTGCCTGAAGACTGAAGGCGCAGCTAGAAAATTCAGCAATTCAAGTCTGCAGTAAACCCTTTGTTTGCCGTTTCCTGCTCCTTGTTCCTCTCTCTTTCTCACTCCATGCATCGTTTTGTCTTACTCGTCATTTCTATCTCCATCGTTCTGCATTTTCTCTCCCTGCTGGTTGCTTTCGTTTCATTCATTTGTATGTCGATTGTTCTTCTGGACTGTCCATCCAATTCTATGTACAAAGTTGCTTAATGCTAAAACAAAAAAAACCCAAATAAAACAATTATTTTTAATATTCTGGTATCAAAAGAATCAAAAGATAATGTATTTCGACGACAAGTCAACACAATTTATTTAATAAGTAAGCTTGAGTTCTTGTCAGGTACACTTTGTCGTGCAGAGAGTTTTCAGTGAACAAGCATGTCAACACTGCTTGCATATTGAACATTGACGCATAATTAATACATGGGGGATAATTTTTTAAGTTTCATTTTTTTGGGATGATTGCCTGTTCATTTTCAAAAGGAAAAATTCTGGTCATCAATATTGACAAGACATTCAGAGGTTCTCCTTAAAAAATCGTATCGAGTTGGAAGGTGCTAATGAACATTTTTCATTTGGATATACAAATTTAGCCGCTGGCTTAATGAATCCTATCTGCACGCAAGAGCGAATTGTAGACCAGAGCTAGAATAAGCCATAAATACATTTCTATTTAAACTCGACAGCTGCCACTCATGCTCTCCTCTATAACCTTTCCGAATAAGGAAGCCATCTTGACAAATACTCATATTTAATGGTTAGAAAGAGAGATTAGGTTAAGAAAGCTCGGCAAGATTCAAAGAGACTTCAATGGACGAACTTTTGCCCTGAGAAATTTTAAATTAGTTTTACTTTGAACATTTTTTTGAAGGTTGCATCTAGTGTTCATAACAAATTTTTGGTGGACAAAATTTTTGAATACTTTTTCAATTGCCTATAAGTAGAAATGTTCCAATACGTTGGAAGAACGGAAACCGGAAACCGAAATTTGCTTGGAAACTCATACTCAAATGCAGATACTCCACCGTGCAGGCGCTCCTCGAACATTACAGAGAGGCTCTCTTAATAAAATAAACTGCTACCTGTTCTGTTTACTACTTTCATATAAATTTCGAAATTGCTGTTTTTTTTAAACAATTATTCAATATGACCAGATCGTTAAAATGTCATTTCATGCAGTTCTCGAAATCAAAATTCAAGCGAAAACTCCCAATATAAACTAGACTTCATATGAAATTCCATTATGTCCTGGTTCTGTTGGAATTTGCTAATTAAAGTTTCCTCCATTATCGGAATCCTTCAAAATGTGAAGTGAGCGCCAGATGCTTTTGCCATCTGGCGTGCGTTTGCCAATCGCGATGCGATTTGAAGGAGTAGAACAGCCAGCTCCTAAAGACATTTTCAATCATGACAACTTGCTTTCTTTTCCTTTATCTCTTCATCTCCACTGGTTAAGACCAATTGAAACATTTAGCAAAGACACTTTAGAAGTGCATTAATGTTATTTGTGTCATATTCGGATTGATAGGAGACATTTTAGGCAATATTTTGCTCTTTATAGTGATAAGCACCTACTTAAAAGCAACTATGTATTTGCCTTGTCAAATTCATTACATGCCTAACTGAAAAGAGATCAATGGCCAACACTTAGTGTGCCATCAGAAACATTTTAGTGGCTGGTATTGCTGTCTGAAGACAGGTGATTTTATGAGATGCGGTAGGCTTCAAAAATTTAATGGATATATGGTTTAATCCCTTTTTTTGCTCAAAGAACTGACGTTTTTTTCTTCTTATTTTAGATGCGTCACTGGGCGGAGCTAAAGGAACATGTAGATTTGAGATTTTAAATACCTGCATAAAGATCCACCTCTGGGAATGCGTTGTCCTTTAAGCAAACTCCCTGGACCAGTACAGCTATGCGGGCATATCGTTTCGCAGTCACAACAGCATTTTATCGAGAAATTTTATTTTAAGAAACTATATGTTTTAAGAAACTATATTATATAGCAGATAAAACTTTGGTTTTCGACTGTACGATTGCCATATCTTATTTTGAAGTTCCCTTCTAGTACAACGCTTTCTTACTGTATTTACTAGGGTATGTTTGCCGCGGGGAAGACCACGGCAATCTTCTGCTTCGTCGCGTCGCTTCTGCTCCTTTCCCAGCAGAACGCTGCTTCAGTTCTTGTACGCTTTTGTATTGCCATAATATTCTTTTCATTCAAACAATTAAATCCTCAGAGTTGACTCTCAGCTTGCTGCACATTTACGAAAAGCATAATTCATGTCTTGAAATTTTCAGTTAATCGATTTAAATCATTCCAATCTTGACAATTAATTTGTAACAATATATTAATATATTAGGAGGATGCAAAACGAAGTGAAAATCAGCTGTCAATGCTTTCCGCTTTCCTCGAATGACACAGATCATTGCTACAAAATGGAGTAGGCGACATCCTGCTGCTGTTATTTTTCCCTCTGACATTCCTCATAGTTTATCGACGCTTGGTGAAACAATATCATTTTCATGTTGGCTCGGCGGAACTTGCTTCCGTCGCATTGTGTTTATCTGCTTTCATTCCTTTTCATTAATCGCCTACAACGCACAAAAATGCTCGTATGCATGTAACTTTTACGTTTCTTTTGAAAAGGAACAGATGTACACACAATCATTACAAAAAAAAACGAATTGCGTACTTACACAAAATGTATATTTTCATGCCATTCACTAGACATTTTTTCCGGAAACAGAATTTAGCTTATGTTGCAAATGTAAAGGTGAAAAGGAACATCTTCGGCTTATTGATAAACCTGAATACAAAGGTATTTTTTCGATGAGTTCTTTCAGATTTCACCCTTTCCCAAAGTAACTAATGCGTATGAATTCTTGTAACGAGAGCAAGTCTCTTTGTTAATGCCTTCTTCTCTGTACATTTGAGTTGTAGAGGAGGTCAAGTCGATTCGGTTACAGGTTTTCCAAGCCATTTGTTCAGCTGACAAAGGTTGAAAAAAAATCAAAAATTTTAATTCTTGTTAGAGTGTTTCTGCGAAAAAATTATTTTAAATATTTTCTTTAATATTTATGAATTTTTAACTTCTTGTTTAGAATTTCCTCGATTATACGGACGTGCTCGTGTCCGAGTGCACGAATGCTCCAACTTCAGCCAGATGCCTTCAGCTGCAGCGGCTGTTCAGCGGTTGGAAGAGAGAGAGAGAAAGAGAGAGAGAACGAGAGATAGAAAGAGAGAGGGTGAAAGAGATGGGGAGAGAGAGAGAAAGAGAGAGAGAGAGGTACAGAGAGAAAGAGAGTGAGAGGGGGAGAGAGAGAAAGAGAGAGGGGAGTGCGAGAGAGAGAACTACCGTATGCCATGCAGACGCCGAGTTGGTGAAGCGTTCGGCTGCCCCGTCTAAGAAGGGTGGCTACGACTACATTCGGTTCGGCCGCCGGCGTCGGCGCTCTGCGTCCGCTCCCTGAGAGACTAAAAGATGCTATGATCCCTTTTTTTCTGATCTCACAATCCTCCTCTTAGTCTTCCTATCCATTGTACTATAATTCACTCCTGTTACCAAGTTTTCATCAAATCTTGCTGTTGTTCCCAGCAATGTTGGTTAAATGGAGTTAGGAGTGTGTGTAATCGAGCCACTTCGACGAATCCGCCGGTGCCGTCTGATCTCCCAGTGCCATGTGATACATCCCCGTGCATTCCATCAGCAGCACATTGACCTGATAAGCAAATAAACAGTTGAAACAGTCAGTCGAGTAATGCACTTATGTTTTTCTGAGAAATGGATCAGAAGCGGTGTAATAATCTAGAGCAGCCATGTTTGTAGTCATGAAGTATGTACGAGCATTCGTTCATATCCCAATATCAGGGCTTTTGCCTTTCTCAGGAGTAGCAACAGTTTATTGACTCAACGATTGGAAACAAGCCACAAAACACACAGCAAGTCCATTCATCTTTAAAAATCTAGTACAAGGCCAAATAATATGCTAAGTTGCAATATTGAGTGAAGAGAAGAAGTATTATCTATTGCCCAGAAAGAATCGAGATGGAATAGGATCCCACCCTTAGTTAGTATTGCCTGTTTACGAATCACGACGCCGCGTTTGGGAACGAAACACAAGTATTTAATATAGTGCTACGCTGTGCTAATTCTCCGAAATAAATCAAGAAGAGGGGAAAGAGGAGAGGGCAGTATCGTACTATCAGGGCGCGGGCGCCGAGCGCCGGCGCCTGCGGCCAAAGCGGATGTAGTCGTAGCCGCCCTTCTTAGAGGGGGCCACCGCAGCACGCTTCGCCATTTCACTGCCGTCTAATTCATTGTCATTTCTTTATGTTCCTCGGTCTGTTAAAGTTGCTTGTTCTCTTTCTCTCTATCTCTCCCTCCCTCTCTCTCACGCTCTCTCCCTTTGTCTCTTTCTCTCTATCTCTCCCTCCCTCTCTCTCACGCTCTCTCCCTTTGTCTCTTTCTCTCTATCTCTCGCTCTCTCTCTCACACTCTCTCTCTCTCTTTCAACCACTGAGCAGCCGTTGTAGTTCGAGGCATCTCGCAGAAGTTGGATCGGTCGTGCACTCGTAAAGAACCTCGTCGGTGTAGTCGAAGAAATCCTAAAATATGAGAATATGTTTTGTTCTCTTTTCCTATTTGTGCTAATCTGTTTGACATTTGATAATTTGTGAAAAGACTTTTATTCTCACATTTTCACTTAGTGGAGAGCGAAAATCAGCTCAGTAATTGAGCAAGAAATAATACCTAATAAAACACAATATAATTATTGCAATCATATGTATATTTGAACGTAATTAAGAAAAATAGACTGGAAATCCAAGTTAGAAAAATAAGTCCTGGCTTTGCTTCACTTGACATGTCTTAATATTTAATATTGATAAAGCAACAAATAGTCAGATGGGAAGATGAATGGCATCAAACTTCAGAGCTTACCCAAAAATAAACGGCTCATTTTATTGACTTTTTGGAATTGTTTTGAATGCAAAAAGGATAAGCCCGTACCAGATAGGATGCGGATGCCAGCTGGCAAACGAGCAGAAGTCTGGCGACAATGAAGATGGAGCTACAATCATTTGTTGCCGCAAACATTGCGCAATCCTGGAATATTCGGCTGCAAGGATTACGGTATCGGTGGATTTCCCTGCGGCACCTGCTAAGTCGCATTTGAAGAGTTATGAAATGTTTTCCATAACAGTTGGTACACGAGAAGGGATTTATGAAAGTCTTGGTTGGTGAAAGGGGCCCTCTACCTATCAAACTAGCGCGAAACGTTTGCGTTTTAAACAAAGGCACCGTATTCGAACAGAAGATATTTATTCCATTTAAAACTCAGCACCTCCGTTTTGGATTGAGACCCGCCCCGCACAAAAAAAATTGAAGGGAAAAGCTTATGAACGAAACGTGAACGGTTCGTTCATAAGCTTTTTTTTATTTATTCACCTGTTTCCGCGCCTCCTGAAAGTAATGTGTAACATGAAATCGTTACCGATGTTTCAGGCACACAAAACGGATATTTATTGCGTTTCATTACTTCATTAGGTAAGGTTTATTTTTTATTTTTAATACAAATTGTATGGGCTACTTTATTCACCTCATCAATGAAAATTCCAGAGTTTACGCACGAGAAGACAGCTCGAACGCGTTATCGGCCAAGGATGCGACCGATGGAAAAGACATGATTAGAGAACACATGCACACACATATTTGTACATCTGTACATATTAGTTAGATCATAATCATTTAATCCACGATTCTCTTATATGAATCACCTTGCGCCAGCGACGATGTTTGAAGCATTCAGGGAATGAAGAAATTTGTATGTATTCATGAACTTTGGCATAATGGAATTTGCAATGAGGACTCATATCGCATGTGTCTCAACTAGAAGTGAAGAAACGATTTCGAAGATAACGATTTCAAAAAAATATGTCTCGCACAGAAAAGTCTTTTTCCATAATAATTTATCAAGTTTAAAACAAACATTAGTGTGAACATATTCATGATCATACTAATCCCGTTAATTTTGTTTCATATAACTCTCATCTTAAAATATCCATAAGCTAATGTGCGGACGAAAAATTGTGTTACGAGTTAATACTCGAAAGATCATGAGAAATTTGTATCGGAATGTCGTCATCCTTTAAATTGTCCAGTAAATGTCACAGGCACCTATCATGTTTAAATATACGCAGATTAATAAATCAAGACTACATTTTTTTTATAATTAGTGAAATATAAATAAAGTTAAGCCATCGCAGGTGAGAAGATCATTGCAAAGCAGACTATATATATATATATATATATATATATATATATATATATAATGAAATATCCCATGGTAGTATACAGTTGGAAGCCCAGGCTGAAGAGAAAGGTGGAGGAGCTTGAGAGAGCGAGATAGAGAAGGAAAGACATAATCATCAAATTTTTAATAATAAAAAGGTTTTCGCATCCATTTATTGCTTCTCATTTCTAACTCTCAATAACTCTCACTCCTCTTTGCCTCTTTCTCTATTATCTGATTGCGTTATTTACACCTTCTCCTTTATATGCTGCCCTATTACTCTTAAATATGCAAGCCATATAAACGAAATGTATATCGTATTGCAAAATTGTGGACAAATTACGTGCATTGAACAACTCGTAAACTGATCAAGGACATCCAAACTTGACGACATTTATTATGATATTTCGACATCGTAGAGCAAATGTTTTATAAGATATAAACAATATGCAAGAATGTGTCCCGAATCTGTAGAAATATAATATATGCAAAATGTGGAATAAAAACAGATCTTGGCTATATCCCGTGCATATATCAAGTATACATGACTTTTCTTACGTTTTCCTCTCTGATTTGAAAAGCCCCCCTTCCTCTCTTCCAAAAATGACGCCCTCTCAACGTGAGATCACGTTGAGAACATGTCATATCTCAAGATTTTCCTGGCAAATTATAATTCACAATTGACCTTTCCTGAAAATGCTAAAATTGCAGTCTCAGGAATCGTTTAAAAGCCGCCCGTTTGCCCACTTCCCCATCACTCTCTGCACCGAGCTGCCGCTTCTCCAACTGTTCCTGCTTCCTCAACTGCTTCTACGATGCCGAACCCGTCACCGAAAGAGGACACCTGGTCTTTCCAGGTCCGTTGTTGTCGAGTAACCCCCCCCCCCTAACACCCACTAAACTCTGAGGCCTCTTTCACTCTTCAGCCAATCGGAGCGCCTTTCCCGGAGGAGCCTGTGAAGGCGATGGACGAGATGAACCAGTACGTGGCTCTCTGGTACAAGCACGGCGTGCCCATCCACGGCCGCGCCTGGAACAACGGCGGAGTCGTCGAATGCTCCTTCCCCTACAAAAAGTCCGAGCTCACCGGCGCCAAGGATCTCGGCGGCCAGATCCAGGTCATTTCATTTCTCTGTGCAATCAGGGAATTGTAAGATGTCAAATTAAAATAGGTAAAAAGGAATATTATTTAAAGAAAATAGATCTTTTCAGATCCTGACGTACAAGGGTGATCACATGTCGCTCGGGTACTGGTACGAGTGGATCCGCTACGGAGACCGCTTCGACAAGATCAACGAGGACCGCCAGTACGTCAAGTGCGGGAACTCGCTGCCGATTCTGTGGAAGCGGAACGAGGGAAACATCCTCGGCTACGTCGACAACAAGACTGAGCTCGCCCTCTTCAGGTATAAAGAGATCTTCTAATCTTAAGCAAGCCATGGAATTCTACTGAATACTCTACAAACTTTGTTTCAGCCACGATGGCAAGGTGAGCCAGTTCTCAGGAGGGGAGCTGTCCGACATGTCCATCATTGTCCGAAACCTCAAGGTTCCCTTCTATCCCTCCCGCTCCTCTTTCTCTCTGACTCTCTCCTCCCTCCCTCCCTCCTTTCTCTCTGACTCTCTCCTCCTTCCTTTCTCTCTGACTTTCTCCTCCCATGTTCCCTCCCTCCGTTCTCTCTGATTCTCTCCTCTCTCTCCTCTCTCTCTTTCTGTCTGAGTCTCTCCTCCCTACCTCCCTCCTCTCTCTAATTCTGTCTGTCCTCTCCGCCCTCCCTCTCTATCATTCTCTCTGACTCTCTCCTCTCTCTCTCTCCCTCCCTCCTTTCTCTCTGACTCTCTGACTCTCTGACTGTCTCCTCCCTCCCTGTCTCTTTTCTCTCCTTCTCTGTGACTGTCTCCTCCCTCCCTCCGTCCTTTCTCTCTGACTCTCTCCTCTCTCCCTCTCTCCAGGGTGGCCCTCCGTTCTGCGAGTGCGCTGGCTGCCCGAAGCCGCCGCCTCCTCCGCCGGTGCCCAAGCCGGGTCCCCCTCCGCCCCGCGTCATGCTCAACCAGTGGATCGACGTCCGCGTCGGCGACCCCTGGCCGAACCGCCCGCTCGTCAAGTCAGAAATTATTCTTTATCTGCAAATGTATACCAGAATCTCTAATTCAGGGCTCTCGACAAGTCCCTCAACACGATCGACGGCCAGAACCCCGACCAGTACGTCGCCCTCTGGTACCAGCAGGGCGAGCCCGTCATGGGCCGCGTCTGGAACGAGGGCGGAAAGGTCCGAGCTCTATTCTACTCATTCATCCTTGATATTCCAACTCTGAGAACTGATCTTTGATCTATGATAACTGATCTTTGATCTCTGATACTTGATCTTTGATCTCTGAAACCTGATCTTTGATCTCTGAAACCTGATCTTTGATCTCTGAAACCTGATCTTTGATCTCTGAAACCTGATCTTTGATCTCTGAAACCTGATCTTTGATCTCTGAAACCTGATCTTTGATCTTTGATACCTGACCTTTGCTATCTGGTAAGTGATCTGTGATCATGCAGATCGCAGCGAATTTCGCGTGGTTCAACCGCGAGTACACCGGCAACGTCGGCTCGATCCAGCTGCTCGCCCACATGTCCGAACACGTCCGCGGATTCGACTACCACTGGAAACCTTTCTCGGTGTGCACGGCGAGAAGAGAGAAGAGTTACAGTAACCCGGTATTTCGTTGCAGGAGGTCTTCGTCTTCGGCACGGAGCGCGAGTTCGTGCCCGTTCACGTCAACCATCACAAGGGTGACATCTCTCCCGCCGCCATCACCTTCAATGGCAAGCAGATCCTCGGCAAGGTTTGTTTAGTTTTTGTGTTCTTTTTTTCTAAATAAAAGCATGGAAAAGGAAGGTATTTTGAGTGCGACGTCCGCAACGAGAAGGCGTCCGCCGGCTTCGGCGGCAAGGAGAACATCGTCAACGGCCCGCCCGTCCACCCCGTCACCGTCGTCCTCACGCGCAAGGCCCGGGTCGGCTACAAGTTCGACTAGCGAACACGTCCATTCCCCGCCCCCATCCTCAATGGCCACATCACACATGAGATAAACGTGCTAAAAGAAAAATCACGCGAAGTGCTGTAAGAGAGACAGAAAGTTCAAGCTCGCTTCATGCTGTTTTGTCAGAGAAAGTTGCCGCCTGAAAAAAGTAGAAAAAGCGAGCGCTTGAAGCTTGCTCTCCAGGCGAACTTGAAAGTGTGAATGAATTGATAGGAATCTACTACTTTGTTGCCGTTTCGGTTTTTTTCCTTATTCCTGTTTTGATTAGGTAATTTATTGTACAACCTAAGTTGCCTTAAACATATCATTATTCGCAATAGCTGATTAACTCTCCTACAGCAATGAAATATTATCGCTCTTTCCTTATGAACATTTGGGTGGTCTCGGTGCTATTCATACTTTTTATCATTTTCATTTCAGTATTATTTTGAACATTCCTTACGGACTTATTATTTTACGGACTTATTATTTTGAACCTTCTCGATTCCCTTCGGCCTGCGATTCTTGCCTCTTCTGGCCGTCTTTCCAATGAATCCCTTCTCACTCGACAACCTTTCTATAAATATCGCAGTAGTAAGAAGTCGTTTAGATCCTCCTTTTTTTTCTGCTTCACAAGGGCAATTCTTCTAAAATCACTTTTGCTATCATTATTTAAATTTTCTCATTGTTTATCCGAGAATAGTTTGGAATATTTGCTTCCATTTCAAAACATATCGACATGGTGGCCACTTCTGCCAGATCGCCAGACGGAGCTACGACAAGCGAGTCTAGTTCGTTAGGCTTGTATCAAAAAAAAAGTAGTGTAGGATTTTTCAAATTAGCAGGTATAAGAAGCGAAATGAACAAGATGTTGTAATTATAAAAAAGTTGGTGATCTCAATCAAGAGCTTGTAAATGTTTATTAATTAGAAACTGGTTTAGTTGCCGAAGTCTACGTGGAATTATTCAGAACAGAGAACGTCTTATATTTCATTCCATAAGCAAAAGGAACTCAAGCGCGTTTGTTCTTCGTAGAATGTATTCTTCGTTTGAATTCTCAAACGAGCGTCCCCCTCGCTGCGGCGCATTTGGGCACGGCGGCGAGTCGCTCGGCGACCCGGAGGAGATGGAAGCGGAACTTGGACGGCGGAGGAGACGGAGAGCAGGCAAGGAGGAGAGAGAGGGAGGAACGGAGGGAGAGGCGAGTAAAGGAGAAGAAGAACAGGCAGAAGAGAGACAGCAGCATCAAGGCAAGGTTCACTAAAGAGATGGGTTTATTATTTGCAGTCTCACTCTTTCTTTTTTTACTTTCTTTCTTTCTCTCTCCTTGTCTTTCTGTATCTGTCTCTCTCTTTCTCTCTATCTTCCTCTCTATCACTCTCTCGCTCTATTTCTATCTCCCTCTCTCTCTATCTCTCTATTTTCTTCGCTCTCTCTCTCTCTCATCCTACCTTTCCAGTACTCTCCCACTACAAATCGGGCTCCGTGCAGGATTACGTCATCTCCTCGAAGCATCTCAAAGGCGGCGACTGCGTGCGAAGAGACGTAGAAGGCGAAGAGCGGTAGGAGGGTGAGCAGAGTGGCACACTAGCGAGAAAGAGAGAGTGAGAGTTGAAATGACAGAGAGAGGAGAGAGAGACAGAGAAAGAGAGATGAAGAGACATAGGAGCCAGAGAGAGATGAAAAGACAGAGAGAGAGAGAGAGAGAGAGAGAGAGAGACAGAGACAGAGAGAGAGACAGACATAGAGAGATAAAGAGACAGAGTAGCGAGAGAGTGATGAAAAGACAGAGAGAGAAAGAGAAAGAGAGATGAAGAGACAGAGGAGCGAGAGAGAGAGAGAGATGAAAAGACAGAGAGAGGATACAGAGGAAGAGAGATGAGGAGACAGAGGAGCGAGAGAGAGAGAGAGAGATAAAAAGACAGATAGAGAGAGACAGAGGAAGAGAGATGAAGAGACAGAGGAGCGAGAGAGTGATGAAAAGACAGAGAGAGACAGAGAAAGAGATGAAAAGACAGAGAGAGATACAGAGGAAGAGAGATGAAAAGATGAAGAGACAGAGGAGCGAGAGAGAGAGATAAAAAGACAGAGAGAGAGAGACAGGCGAAGAGAGATGAAGAGACAGAGAGAGACGGAGAAAAAGAGATGAAGAGACAGATGAGCGATAGGGAGAGATGAAAAGAAAGAGAGAAAGAGAAAGAGAGATGAAGAAACAGGGGAGCGAGAGAGATGACATATAGGGATACAGAGAAAGAGAGGTGAAGAGACAGAGGAGCGAGAGGGAGAGATGAAAAGACAGACAGAGAGAGAGAGAGAGAGAGAGAGAGAGAGAGAGAGATGAATAGGCAGAGAATGAGAGAGAAAGAGATGAAAAGGCAGAGAATGAGAGAGAAAGATCGAGATAGAGAGAAAGAGAGGCGATAAGATCAAGGCGGAGAGAGAGAGAGAGTGACAGAGAGAGAGAAGTGAGAGAGAGATTGAGAGAGAGAGAAAGTGAGAGTGAGAGAAAGAGATGAATAGGCAGAGAGAGAGATAGAAAAATCGAGAAATAGAGAAAGAGAGACAATAAGATCAAGGCGGAGAGAGAGAAACAAAGTGAGAGAGAAGGAGCGAGAGTAAGGGAGTAGCAAGCGAGAGGGCTGGGGGATAAGCTAATTGCGAAAATCGAGAAGAGTACTTTCTTATTATTATTATTATTATTATTATTACTATTTAATGCTTATAAATACAATAATGTGTATTAATTAATGTAACAATCACTATTATAGAAAAAAAAATGTACATGTGCAGTTGATACACCTGTGCTGCGATAAGGGGCAGCAGCAGCACGCTTCTCTTTCGCACTGCACCAATCACTGCGAGTACGCAGGCGACTTGGAGGAAGAGCTTCAATTCATATTTTAATGATAATAATAATAATACTACTAATACTAATAATAATAATAATAAAAATACTAATAATAATAACAATTACTTATGATAAAATTACGCTTCAAAGCATTCCCCCTGTTCTCTCCCAAAAATACGACAGTTTACAACAGCGGCTGGATGACCGTTTTTCAGGGCCCGCTACAACATTTCAAACTCGAAACGCATTCCTATCCAACCTCTCTCAAGATTTTTCGCTTTGTCTCACTTTTCTCTAACGTCTGTATCTGTCATCCCTGGGTGAAAATGGGATACTAATTAGGCAGGAGGGGTTGCCTCTTCTGTTATTCCTTTCTTGGTTCTGAGGCCGCACCAGGTTCATCGAGAGAGACGCTTTCTACGGTATTAAAAAAAGAAATGCAAATATATGCCTAAATACTGCTTTTCATAAAGCCCGACCACCTCCAACCGATATTTGAGGCCAAACTTGAGCACTCTAACTAACACTGTCAAATGCATGTTAGTTTTTAATAGTGCATAATAGGGTTTATGAGACTTGGACAAGCCGATCATTCTTTTAAAAATTTAATTCTGTGCGCCGTCCACTATTAAAGGAGAGTTTGGACGAACATTTCTAGTTTTCGCTAATATTCCTTTTTAATTATCTTATTTTTGCAATTAAAAACTATATTGTTGGGGAAGTCTACTCTGAAATTTTAGAATTCAATTATTACAGACATCATTTTCACACCGTGGTGCCCAATGTTGGGTGTGCTTTTCTGAACTTTTAGCTTTCTGATAATTTTCAATTAAAGAAGATAGTATATATCAATGCACTAAGAATATAAATTGACATGTTACAGAAGTGTCGACGAAAAGAAGAAGAGGAAAAGACAAGAAGCTAACGAAGGGCGCAGCGAGCATGGGATTGCCGACTTCAATGCCTGCGATATACACACCAAAGGACGCGCCCAGCAGAGTCACGGAGGAGAAGGAGACGCAGAAGAGCTTGCAAGAGAAATTTAAAAAAAGAAAAAAAAATCGTAATTTATCCTCAAAATGCCGTACCTATTATGGTTAGAGTTAACTTCAATTTTTTAAATAAAGAAATATACAATGGCTGTATGTAACATATGCGTAGAGAAATATAGTAACAATGTCGCGTGCGTAGAGCTGAGTCGTTGTGCTCCTGCCGGCCGTGCTCAGCACCACTTCATCGGATGCAAGCGAAGACGCCTGCACCGACATTCCTTCCTTTTCACCGAAATTCCACACCAAAAATATTCTCACCTAAAATCATTTAAAGGAGCCAGAAACTGAACTGTGCTCTTTCTCAGCGTGTTTTCTAGGATTCGACGCAGTGAACAAAGTATAAGAACAGCCTTTTTTCCTGGCGACGACGAGAGAGCATGTGATTAAGGAGTTTTGTTTCGCAGATATGCAGACTTCACGACAATTACACATTGAAAACGAAATACTAAACTTGCAGTAAAGACAATTGCAAAACTAGTTTAAAAAATAATTACTTTTTTGGTAGGAGTTCACGATCGGCGAGAGGAACAAGAGCAAAAGCTTCTGCTTATTGGATTCTTTTTTGCCCATGCAATCCACGGCCAAGCTTGATCCATTCAGACTCCTCCTCTCACGGCTCATTAGCTATTTCGGAATCAGATTCATTATTCAACTCTTCTCCTTTTCACCACCCAATTTCGATGAAACCTTTCTTGCCACAGACAAACTACCCACCTCTTAATCGATCTCGTAGTTTATGGAAATTTTTAGATATTTACACCTCATTTATGAAGCCTTGGCGGCTGCTTTAATCGCATTCCTAATTTTTGAAGAGCCAATGAACAATATTTTGCTTGGAATTTAATGCACTCTTCTTATCAGTTATCAGTTGCTGCGCTTTATGTTCAGATAGAAGAAAGTAAAATTACGCGTTTGCCTCTTGAAGATTCTTCCTTAAGCTATAATTAGATTTACTCTTATGAGTTGCAAAGTCACAATGAGACTGTTCGATCAAGTGGCAAGGGGAAAAGAAAATCCAAGTGTCACGACAGTCATACGTAGTGTGCTTGACGAGTTCTTTCCACACAATGGAGTAAAGAGATACGTAATTCCGTATTTACAATAAAATAAATGAAGAATTAAATAGAGAGCGTTGAAGTGAACAGACTAGAAGAGAATGCATAGGTGAAAGTAGTCGTAATAATTGAAAAAACGATATTGTTCGAAATAAATCGATGAGTAAGAAATTATGCAGCAAATCAGCATGTGATCAAGCTGTCAAAAATCTTTTTAAAATATATTTTTTATTCAACGTATTGACACTGATCTGCTTGTTAACATGCACTTCCTCCTACTTCTCATTATCTTCTGTAAAAGCTGCGACTGTGTTGACTTCTTCCTTCGAAATGTTCTTCTCATTATAATTTCGTCAAGTGTGACTCTTGAAAGTGCATGGAGAAATGTAAGTTTGAATGTGCTTCGCAGCACAAGAAAAGAGAGAAGAGAGTAGTCCAGACACAACTGAAATGAAAAGTCATGCTTACTACAATTATATATTCTGAATCCTAACGTTTTCGACTTCCTTCAGCCGGTCTCTCTTTATTTCCGACGATCTTCCTGTCTCTCCAATTCTCTCTTAATCATCATCTCTTTCTTACTTTTTGTTTCCACCTCGCTAGCACAATAGTTACGCAATATTGAAAAGTCTTCGTCTAGGTGCTTTGTCTACTTTTACATCGACATTTCCCTTCGTCTGTAGGGGGTGCAGACATACACAGATGTCGATATATATAGAAAGTCTTCATTATGTCATAGCGATAGGATGTAGCTAAGTTTAATAATATTCGTTTCATTCATTTTTGTTATTAAAATGTATTTTTTTTTGCGATTGTTACACATAGACTGATCGCATGAACCCGCTGATAACAAAATTTTGAACATTTTGTAGTTAACACTTTGTTCGATGGCGATCTACAATTCCCACGGGCCTGCTGACATATGACGGTCTGTACATTTTATACTTTTTGTTTCTCTTTTAAAATAAATTTTGTCTTAAAACGAGAAGAACTTCAAGAAATGCCAAGGCGCGTTGCATTCCCGTACAATTAGTCGCATTTCAACTTTGCTGCAAGGCATTTTTTGGGCATATTTTTACAAATGAACATTCATATGTATGCATGTGCATTGGTAAATAACGGACGTGGATGATATTTGCACACGCCAGAGGCATTCTTTCTTTTTCATTCATGCACATTCAAACGTGTCAGTGTTTAGAGAAATCAGTTTCGTTTTCTTGAACATCTAGTCATATAATTTTAGAGAACTACATACTCCGGGCACTAATGTAGCACAGCAAGTTGTCTACTTTTGGTAAACAATTAAGAAGCATCCCGATTTGTTTCCTTATAACGAACGATTACTCCTTCATTGAGAATCACACCAGGACAAAATAGAGAATGTTTACTCTGATACTTCCGTAGGAAAGAAGGACTTGCTTCTCATGAATGTGTGGAGATTCCCGATGGCAGACTTTTCCACGCTCAATCTATGAAAAAGAAGGAATTCACTCATGGGACACAACGTGCCTGCTATTCATTGATCGCGCCTTAATACATTCCAGTGATCATTCTATTCCATTTGTCCAAGGAACATCTTCGGAATGCCAGAAGTCTTTTTTTAGATTGAACTCTAGCATTCTCTGTAGTAGCTGTGTTGTGTAATCGAGTAAATACATACATATATGTTCATATCTTTAGTACTTTTTCTTAGATTATAAAATTGGTGTTATTTGAATACTTCTCTATGAAAACTCTTGAATTTCCTGATTGCGAGCAGGAGGACATCATCGACATGCCCGTGTCTTGCGCTGCCTCCTCGACAGCCATGCACGCGGCATTCGCGGTGCAGCTGGCGCGCACTCTGGTCGCCGCCGTGTCCATCGCCGTCTCCCTCGTCCTCGTCTGCCACTTCATCCGCCGCCGGCGGAGTCATCCGTACAACGCTCTCTTCTATCGACTCTATGTCGTTGCGGCCATTGCGGTTTCATCTTTTCTCTTTTTCTGATTTTTCTTGGTAAGTTTTTTTTTAACTGGCTAACAACAATAAATATCAAACAAGTGAAGCTTCTATTTCTGATGTAACAAATAGAATAGGCCACTGACATATACCGTGGTTCTCTTCTTCCATTCTCTGACTGGCCATGACAGAACATCCCACTCTTCCTGCTCGCGTCCTCCATCCTCACGGCAGCCAACTCTCCGTGGTGCTCTTCGGTCGTTCCCCTCTTCACGGCTCCTTCCATTCTCTGGACGCCCTTCTTCGCCGCCGGCTTCTGGCAGAACTTCCTGCACTACTTGGTGACACTCTTCTGCGCCCTGAACAGACTCGATGTCGTGCGAAGGCCGACCAGCGGGCCGCGGGTTGGGCATCGTTATTTCTACTAACTATGTACATACAACATTTTCATAAATGTTTGTGTATTTATTTCTTTATTCTCATGCAGGGTTTCCACTAATACTCAACACAATTTTTTGTAATCTAGAAGCATAATATCTTTCTTCCTTAAAGTTTTGGCACCGTCACTGTGGGAACTTCGTGGTGGCGACGCTTGTTCTGCCCGTCGCCTTCTACGCCCCGCTTCTCCCGCCCACCGAGGCCTTTCTCAGCGGAGTCTTCGGCTACAACTCCTTCATGTACCACGGCTTTGTCCCAAATGTAAACAACTTTTTCCAAATAACTTTTTTCTTATGCATATGTATGTACATATGTATGTGGCAATTGAATACCTATCGCTTGAAAATTGAGGAGTTAATTCGTATTTTGTTATTATGTTTAATCGCCCTCGAAATGGCTGTCTAACGGTCTAAAGGACGAGCATAGCAACACAGAAAAGATAGTTGACGTTACAAATTGCAGTTTCGCTGCATTACAAAAAAAAAGAATATAAATACAAAAAAAATGACGTGATCAAGTGCTCAGGCATGTTTCGTCGCTACAGTGAGAAAATTGTATCTAGAGATAACTCTACACCTTTCATATACGTATGTATTTACGTATCGGATTCGGGGAATATAGCGTGTTAATTCAAATTGCGTAGCTGCTCCAAAATTAGTCTCCGAACTTTTGGCCTTGTAAATTAAATATTTGTATCCGCACATGCTACAAAGGGCGGTAAAATTCAAGAATTGAGTGTCCTTAGCAATGTCCAATACACGTGTTTAGTACTCGACGACTCTCCAAGCCGTCCCATTCACGTCCCTTGGAATCGGCGGAGCGTCGCTCGGCGCTTCGATCGTCACTTACTGGCACATCAAACGCATTTCTGTTAGCTAACACTTTCCGGCTCTGCTTCAGAGCAATCAAAATTATTTTCAAGTAAACATATTAAAAACATCATATATCCATGGGGATTACAAAATCGTTGCATTGTGCGAATTCTGTCAGTCCCTATTAGAAACATCGCAAGGGAAAGCTAGAATGCAGAAGACAAACCTCATTTTTCCCCACGCCGTAACGTTGAAGTTATGGAGTGACCCCATTATGCTTATTTTCATCCCTCTTCGTGAATGAAGATCTCAACTGGATGCGAAGAGCATTCCGCGCTGAGATGGAAGGGAAGAGATTTAGAGAAAAAAGACTCCCAAAGTGTAGTTTCTGGCGATAGCCAATCACCAAAAGTTTCGGCGAAAAAAATGTTAGCAGCCGTCCAATAAGCGCACGCTGAATGTCGCCGAACGACAACTTCTTCACATTTCCTACGTACAAGTTGGCGCGGCTGTCATCATTAGCGCAATTTCGGTATGTCGGCTTTCTAAATTACTATTTATTTTGTTATATAAACGAGTGAGCTCAATTGCCTCAATTCATATTGTACTATTTCACTAATATATGTATGTATGTATGTACTTATTTGTTACGTACATACCTACATATGTACATGCATACATGCGTAACAAGTATAATTACTTTGTAAATACAGAGAGGGAATGATAGTGCTTTAATATACTTTAATGATCGGGATAGTTGTTACATCCTAATCACCGTCTAATGAATCCTTAAAGATATCTTCTTTGTCGTGTTGCAGCTCGCCGTCTTCCTGATGGCGTATCCGCTGAAGCTGCTGGACGTGATTGCGCCCGTCTCTCTGAGTGGCCTCGTCTTCAATGACATCCTCTCTTACCTCACGACCTGGACCCTCGTCGTGACTTCATCGCCCCTCAGGAAAAGAGTCAGGTTAGAATATTAACCTATTTAACATATTTAATGAATATTGTGGAAGAGGCATATCCCTACTTTTCCTCTTTTTTTCATTTTTCAACTATTTCAAGCTAATCTTACGTTAGGCCGTCTACGTTGTATTGCGTATTACTTGTAATTTCTTCATTCGTGCATACAAGATGTCTTGTTCCTCCCTATATGCACATGTGAACGTATCTCACCTGCTATAAACATATTGTTATATTTACATCAGAATCATCGGCATTCAGCTGACATTTCGCTCATCCTTGAAAGCTTCACTTTCGTTTCAGGCTCTTTTTCCTCAGAGTGATTTCTTCGACGCCGGAGGAGCCACGGCGGCCGGCGCCCGCGTTCCTTCGACTGGACGCCGTGGCTCTGCAGCGGACGGCGCCGCCGCCGCGTCCGGCGAGCGACCGTTCACGAACGAATTCTTTATAACTGCTCTTCTTTCTATCTCTGCTCTTTTGATGCCGCACAACGTATTTTCGTATTTATCTTTTCGGGTACATTTATCTCACAGCTCCTTTCTAATTCTTAACTCGATTAACTTTTTTGCTGATATCAGCTTACATATATACATGTCTGAATACATATATCGTTTATTTATATTTATTTTGAAAAAAAGAAGGAAAAGTTACTTGTAGAATTCATATTTTAATTGCATGAACTTCCCAAATATTGTATAAAGGAAACTAAAATGAAATCGAATGAATCATTTTAACAATAGGAAAACAACATATGCTCATTAACTCACTGCGTCGGAATGATTGAAGAGGGCGAGAGAAAATAAGTTTGATAGGAGGAGAATAGGGCTCACAATCAGTAACCAAATTCGAAGCATTCACTATGAACGTCCCGTATCACACAATTGCCCAACCCATCGATGTGGCCTGTGGAATTTTGTGTTATTCTCCCCTGTCACTCTCCTGCCGTTGTAGTAAAGTGTCCCTTTTTGAGGCTAAACGTTAGATACTGACATGCAGCTAAGCAGGCTAACACGAGGTTTAACCTCATGTTAACACTGATCAACATCCCTTCTTCTTGCTATTGGCTTCTTTGTAATTGATAGAGTGAGAGAGAGAGAGAAAGAGAGAGAGAGAGAGAGAGAGAGAGAGAGAGAGAGAGATATGGAGCTTGAGAGTATGCGGATCATCTACACTTGTTGGATGGGAGGGAATAGGCAGAAGCTAAGGACCAATCAGTATGGGGGGGGGAGGTTCCTAACCGTCAGTCACCCCCTCCGGCTAGCCCCGGAGAAAGTTGTCAACTGCCTGAAAATCTCGAACATCCATGCTCGGATCCCTTTCCAAACTTACACGCAAGCCTGAGATACGCCCCAGGTCCCACCAACCAATTTCATGCAAGCCAGTTTCCCCATATCTTCTCATGTCGAGTAATGCTTATGGTTAGATGTAACAACATTTATAGATGTTCCCTCATAACAAGAGTATAACAAAAACGGTGGGAGAGAGAGTAATTAGGGTAGTCCGGGGAACTCTACGAACTCGACCGCTCCTTCTGTGCCAAGTTGGCTAATTTGCCAAAAGTCTTTTTTTGAGAGTTTTACTGCCTTAATGGATACATATTTTTACATCTCTCTCACTCTCTCTCTTTTCTCTCCCCAGAGCTGCCTTCTTTATCGCTCACCAATATTCCCTTTCATTCCTCTTTTTCTTGATAGGTATGTACTTCTCCACACAGAACGTTCTCAGCTATAATCTTTGTGTGAAACTTTGCTTGCTTTCGAAATACATTCTTGCATAAAACGGAGGAAATCTGAACGAACAACGGTTTATTGAAACGGCAATATTATAAGGAGAAACGACTCAAGAAGTACAGCAGTCCGCGAACGGTTCACGACATCGAATACCGTAATCGCGGAAATAAAAATTTAATACACTAAACAACCAATCAAATCGAGTTGGCGGCAAAAGGTTGAACGCCAACACGCGTCTGTGCGGAAATGAACATCTTGTGCAAGTTGGGCATTCAATCATTAAGATATTTAAAAAAAAAGAAGACAAACAACGCGCCACATTTTTTTTCTTCAATATTTTAAAGAAGGGCTTGGAATTCAGAATCCGAATATCGAGTAAGGAAAGAGATGGTGCGAGAGAGAGAGAGAGAGAGAGAGAGAGAAACGAGGAGAAGCGAATAATAAATAGTTGTATACTACTGGGCGACAGCATAAATTACTCTGCCATCAATAAACAGAGTGCAATCGGCTTTCAACTTAATATCTCTTATTATTTATGAATTTCATTGTTCGAGTATTTAAAGAAAAAGTCTCTGAAAAAGAGGGAAATTATATTGCAAACAAAAGCCGAGAGCCGATGAAGGTAAAGTAATAGGTAGGCACACGTCGCGGGGTCTAGGCGAATTTCTAGTCAGAATAAAATTAGAGAGAGAGAGAGTGAGGAAGAGAGAGAGAGAGAGAGTGAGGAAGAGAAGGAGGAAGAGCGAGAGAGAGAGAGAGAGAGAAATTAGAATCTCACCGGACTACAAAATCCATTTAGCGTTTTACTGTAAAACTATTTTTTCTTCGGCCGGCCAAATTATCTCCATTGAAAAACAAATAGTAGGCTGAATTAGATTCACAATAATAGAGCTAATATCGCCTGCTAATATAAAGAAAGAGGCAGAGACAATAAAAAATTATAAGTGACGAGCTATCCAGATGAGTTGGACTACGTTCTGCCCCAAATGAATAGTAATACCTGCTAACTAATTCGCCTTTCACAACCGTTCTCAATAGAGGAAGATGCACGAGAGATGGAGAGAGACACAGAAGCAGTGAGAAATGAATTATAGCAGAGGCTCTCTCGCACACAGGACGACAAATACTAGTTCTATACTGTATTCACATCATGAGTGTAATTGTTTGCGGCGCGTCTGAGGTGTTTCAGAGGGTAATGGGGTGGGGATAAGCTGATAGTGGTTTATATAATAACAGCTTGAACGTTGGGGTCGTTTCAAGCAATAAAGATTACGATAGGATTATACACTACAAAGACAGTGTTAGGCCAAGTCCTGCACTGGGGAATTTCTCTCCATTTTGTCCACTCTCCAACGTTTCCGAATTACAAGTCGGCGGGCTCTACAAAATGGGTATTTCGATCTTTTCAACAACAAAAAAATTTACGTCTAAATTTGAAAGTCCCTCGATGTTCTCTAATGAAAGATGAGATGCCCCACCAAACAGAAATACACGAGCACTGCCGTGAATGAGGACACTGTTAACACTCGAAAATGTTGATGCTGTATCGTGGAAATGAAAGCAGATCGCACAACACTTTTATGGTCAAAATGAAAATGTTATAAAAGCTCTCCAGAATTTGGGCCCGTTCAACGAGCTATCCAACGATATCTTTTTGGATGTCTAATCACAAACTTGAAGCAACCTTTGTGCAATGCAATTTTTAAGTTTACGATAGTGAGTCTCGAATGGAATTTGTTTTGAAAAAAAGTCACCCATCTTGCAGAGATCGCCTGGCTGTATCGTCATGGAAAACAATTTCACGACAACAAAATGAAAAGAGATAAATACCCAAGGGCAGCAGCTGCTAGTAGGGTCTTGGTGTGTGGAGAGGAGTGAGCGGGCAGTCTTAGTGGGGCACTCCGAGGGCAGCTCCGACTCCCACGCCAAGGTCATCCGCGCCGTCGAGGTGGTCGTCCAGGCCCATCTTACTCTTGTAGTCGCGCATCTCCTGCAGTAGGCGGTGGGGCTTGCATCATTATTTAATGTTCCTTTATTTTAAACAAAATTTGATTTCCTTATTCATGCAAAACAAGCTTTCATACAAAAAAATACTGAATCAATTTCCTTATTCATGCAAAACAATCTTTTATAAAAAAAAAGTTACTGACTCTAGCTAAATAAACCTTATTGGCATTGAACAAAATAAATTCAAAGCAACTTTAAACATTATTCCATGTAGCACGACTCATAGGATCCTTGAACAGAATATTTGTCGTATGTATTTTAGTGAAGCCATGATGAGACCTAAATCGCAGCCACACCAAAATGTCCTTTGCCCTACCTCGGCGTATCGCTCCTTGTCCGCATTGGCGCGAGTCTCATACTCCGTACGCTGCTCCTCAGTCAGGTTCTTCCACATCCGGCCGAGTTCCTGGGCGACTTGGCCGACCTAAGTGGCATAGGGCAATCGGTTCAGGGTTGCTATGCTCAGGGTCCCCGGGGTTTTACATCGTTCTGTGGGTCAAGGAAGGGGCTGCTCGAATGTCTGGTATGATAGTTGTCCTAGATTTAAAAAAAAAAGAAGAAACAAATCTAGCGCCTTGGCGCCGAGCTTCCCCTGCTGCTGCCAACATGGGGGGAGACCCCTTTGGGGGAGGGGACCCACGGGATGGAAGCATAGGCATGGAAGGGGAGCTCGACGTACCCTCTTCTTCCCCGATAGTACCTTCCACATGGGATTCGCTGCTTGCACTTCTGGACGGCGGTCGTGAGAGAAGAAGAAGAAAGCAGAGCTGGAAAGGAGGCACGTGGTTACTGCAGGCAGAGAGAGTGGAAGAGAGAGATAGAGAAAGAGAGAGAGGGAGGGAGAGGAACAGCGAGACAGAAACAAACAGAGAGAAAGAAAGAGTGAGAGGGAGAGAGATAGAGAGGGAGAGAGAGAGAAAGAGAGAGAGTGGGACAGAGAGAGAGTGGGACAGAGAGAGAGTGGGACAGAGAGAGAGAGAGAGAGAGAGAGAGAGAGAGAGAGGAGTGAGACTGACAGAGCTCTCTTCGGTGCGTTCGGGTCCTTCTTGGCGCGCTTCCTCTTCCGAATCGCGTCCTCGCCGCCGTACGCGGCGACCTGAGCGTAGAAAATAATTAACGACTGAATTTTTTTCTTCACATTTTTGAGAAGTTCTTTAGCGAGAGCGGGAAAGAGAAAGGGAAAACGGATAAATATACCTTTCACAATTTTCTTTAATTATTTGATAGTTATTGAAGTATTTTCTTCAAATAAATAAATATATGAATGAATAAAGAAACCTCAGCAGTGTATCGGTCAGCGTCTTTCTGAGCGAGCTCGTAGAACCGACGCTTCTCATCATCGTTCATCGTCTAGCAAATACCAACCTCTTTCACTCTTTCATCAAATCTTTTTATCACTGACACTTTTCTCTTCCATTCATTTGATGAAAGTTATTAAATACTGTACTACTTTTAGCTATTTCTTCAGAAACCATATCTATCATATTGTTGTAACGCATAGAGTTTCATTTGTTTTTTTTTTAAATAAGTGAATCGAATGAATCTTCTGGCTTTCAGATACGAAATACTCCAGCATCTCGTCATTTACATTTCACGAATATTGCCCAGTGAAGCTAGAAGGTGCTGAAACAACCACTGCATGCGCTAATAAATAATACCTTTCAACTAATTAAATTATTCTTTTCGCTATTCTCTCTTCCGTTAGTGTAATTATGATCACTTTTGTTTCTGCATATATCGGGAGGGAAAAGGGAGCTGGTGGGGGGGGGGGGGGGTGAGGGCAGATAAGTTCTGAATTTTGACTGCTCACTTAACCCATGCCTCCATTACCAGGCAGATAGGGCAACAAGAGGTCACAGGCTCCGCTTATTTCTCTTTCTTTTCTCTCCCTCTCTCTTCATCTAGCAAACCAACCACCATGTCTAAAATGAAACCAGTTCACAAAGAGAATAAGCTCGCTTATGAGTTCACACCCCGTTCTTCCTCAACAATAAAAATAGTCCGTTGGAGTTCAACAATCGTAAATAGTTATCTAAATCCTTTCTGCTTTAATTCAATTTTTCTTTAAATACAATATGCATACGGAGGAGAATATAAATATAAATATTTTTCAATAAAAGTTTTTCAATAAAATTACTAGTAAAAGGATAGGACATGTGTTGAGAAAACCAATTCGAAGAAGATATTGAAGGAAGAATATGTGGATGTAAGTTAGACAAGGGTGGAGATTCACGAAAAGTGAGAAAGAGGAGGGAGGGGAAAAAACTGCAAAAAAAAGTTCAATGAAAATGGATGCAAATGGGGAACGCTGACAGTGGTGAGAAATGAAGAAGTAGAACGGAAAGGAGTTAAGAATAATCTAAATGCACGGAGAGGCAGAACGGAGGTATTGAAAGGACACAAGGAAGTATGACAGAGAAAGAAAATGCGAGAAAAAGAGAAATATAGAGGTAGAAGCAGAGAGAGAGAGAGAGAGAGAGAGAGAGAGAGAGAGAGAAAGAGAGAGGGAGGGAGGGAGAGAGAGATGAAGTGTAAGCGGTGACAGAAAGCAAGATAGAGAAAACTAGGTAGCGAATAGCTAGAGAAAGAAGCGAAAGAAAATGAGAGAGGAGAGAGAAGTAGATAAATATCCATAGAGGCAGAGTGATGCACAGAGTGAGCAAGAGGAAGAGAGAGAAAAGGAAAAAGCTTGAAAAAATAAGAAAACAAGAAAGATATGAAGAAAGAAAGACAGAAACAAAGAAAGAGCGACAGAAAGAAAGAAAGAAAGAGAGAAATAAAGAAAGAGAGACAGAAAGAAATAAAGAGAGAGAGACAGAAAGAAAGAAAGAATGACAGAAAGAAAGAGATAGAGAGACATAAAGAAAGAAAAAGAGAGCGAGATAGACAGAGAGGGAGGGAGAGAGTGGGAGAGAGAAAGAGAAAGAGAGAGAAAGAGAGACGTACCCGACAATGATGAATCTTGTTTTAGTTATGCCCCGAAACAGATCTCGGCATCTTTTCTACTTCAGTCATCAACACTGCTCATTTTGTGCACTTTGATGATTGGCAGCTCCGACATTTTCGCCAGAAATTAGAGCATCCCCACGTCTTTAGTGTTATTTTTCACAATAGGTTGTTTTTGTTGCCCCTCGAGTTTCTTTTTTTTTCTAATTTTCTTCTAATAACTAACATACCCATGTGGACCACGAATTTAAATGCGAAAGCTCCTTAATTCTTCTGCGTCAATCTTCTGCGAGAGTCCAGGAGTGCGATTTTTTAATGGTTAAGTACATACTGATTCTGCTGTTTGTTCCTATTATTCTCCATATGAACCTGCACATGATCTTTTCAAATGTGGACGGGTGGGCGGAGTCACTGCCTACCTTCCATTTGTCGGAGCACTTCTTGGAGATCTCGGTGACCTGGACGTTCTCGTTAGGATACTTCTTCTTGTGCTCCTCGTAGCACATCTTGACAAAGAATCCATACGGCGAGGTCTTGCCGCGAACGGGCGGTTTACTGTCGGCGCCACGCATTTTTCCTCAGCCTTCAAAAATTGATAAATAAATTTCTTTCTTTAAAGAAATTAGTTTACAAAGATACCGAAAACAAAAACACACGCACAGATTCAAAATTCTCGCAGCGAAGAAACCAGCAGAATACAATTTTGTTTGCGTTCAACTTGGCAGATTTTGAGAATATGTCCGGACATATTTTATTCTTAAGGACGAAATAAAAAAAATATATGTATAAACATATTACCGTAACCAGGAGGAAGGGTACATTCAAGATGAGTCCGGAATAGCGATCATATGTGATATTTCTACAAGCATGCAAGAGAGAAAACGTGTGCGACAGACCGGGACATAGAAAGAGAGGAAAAGGGAGAATGAAAGGGATAGGGAAAGAGAGAACGGAAGAGAGTGAGAGATCGGTTAGAGAAGGAAAGAAAGAGATAGCCTGGGTCTTCATCAGGCTTGAGCTGAGTGAGGAGATAGGATACAAAACGCAAAGGATGGAGGGCGAAAGTGAGCAAAGCGACCGTAGAGGCAGCGTTGTGCACGGCGTATGTCGTTAGAGGGGGCTGAGTGAGAGAGTGAGAGAGCGAGAGGGAGGGAGAGAGGGAGGAGCGACGAGAGAGTAGAGAGAGAGGAGGGGCAGTTGATGAGGGGAAAACGAGGGAGAGAGGAAGATGAGAGACGCGCGGTGTCCAAGACGATATGGCGGGTGAGCGGGGCCGGAGAGCAGAGATGGCGAGATGGGTGGAGATAGAAGAGAGACAGAGAAATGAGAGGGGGAGAGAGTGGAATGGAGTAAGGGAGTGCAGGCAAGCAGAGGAGGGAGATAGTGAAGAGAAGAAGAAAAGGACGCGGAGAATGTGCTGGAAAGGGGAGATGACGCGGAGGCCCACTGATGAGAGAGAAGAGAAGAGAGAGAGGAGAGAGAGAGAGGAGAGAGAGAGGAGAGAGAAAGAGAAGCATAGGCACTGACGCACTAGGGATTGATGAATAGAGAGAAGAGAAAACAGGAGAGAGTACACAGGTTTGAGAGAGGCTGAGAAAAAGACACTTGGACAAAGAGATAAATAGGGGAGGGCGGGCGAGAGCGAAGAGAAAAGAGGAGGCGAGAAAAGTGCGAGAGAGAAGGGTGAAAGGAGAGAGTGAGATGGAAAGGCGACGATGTGGGACTGACAGGAGCGAGCCAAGATCGAGGAAAACAGATGCGAGAGAGTGAGAGAGCGCAGAGTTTAAGAGGAGAAGAGGGGGCTGGGTAAGCAGGGATACTGGAGGGGAGCAAGGAAAGTGTAGATACGCGAGCAAGGAGATGTAGAGGGGTTGTGTAGAGAAGTGAGCGAAGAGAAGGGGGCATTAGGGGGGGGGGGCAAGAAGAAAGAGGGAGAGAGCGAGAGAGAGAGAGAGAATAACAGGTGACTCGGCCCGTTCTGGCTCTCTCTCCTTTCAGCGCTCTTTCTTCCCTCATCTCTGTGCCTTTGACGTCCGTGTAGATTCTCATTTTGAAAACGTTCCGTCAAGGACGACAATTCTTTTCTCTCTCGTTCCCTAACTCCACCCTTTTCTTCTTCTTTCACAATCTCTTTCCCCTTTTTATCTTTCTCTCTTCCAACTCCAAGCAACACAAAAGTGCCTCGCAAAGGGAGCAGCGCATCGCTCTTGGCAAGAGGCTAGAGGATTGGCGGGAAAATGAGGGAATTCAAATCCTGGAAGCCTTTCTATACTTTGAGAATACCACAAAATTACAAAATATTAACGTTATAAAGTACAAAAAATTAGCTAAATTAAAAATATCAATGAAAATTATGTGGGAAAAAATATGCCACGCGAAATTTCGTGAAAACAAGTAAACTACAAACTATGAAAATGATTTCGTATAGTTCACTACACATTTAATTACTATTTATTGTACACTCCACTTTAGAGTTATACATTTAAATACTATGCCCAAATGATGTGGTGCGTATGTGTTTGTTACCGCCATGGTTGTTGGATTCGTAGCTGAGAGGCGATAGAGAGATGAGAGGAAACAGAGCAAAAGAGCGCCGAGAGAGTGTGTGGATTTAGAGATGACAACGGTAGAGTGAATGAGACAGAGACGCAGAGACGCGCTCACTCTCGCTCTCTTCCTGTCTGGTGCTCTCGATGAAGGGAGTGGTATTTACGAGTACGCTGTAGCTTCTCTCTCCTCTCTCTCTCTCTCTCTCTCTCTCTCTCTCTCTTTCTCTCGCTGCCTATCTCAATATCTTTCTACTTTCCCTGGACGATGTCTTTACTTAGCTGGCTGTTTATGTGAGCGATCTCTTTGTTATATACACTCTCTTTATCTCTCTCTCATCTCCCCTTTTCTCTCTCCCTCTCTCTCTCTCTCTCTCTCTCTCTCTCTCTGTCTCTTTCATTCCCTTTCTTCTTCCTTTTCGCTTTCTCTCCTCTATCTCGTCCTCTCTAACGAGCTGAGAAAGTATATGGCGGCAGAGAGACGCCGAGAAGTTGATCGATTCTACGAGCTCTCTCATCGCTTCTCTCCCTTGCCCTGCTTCTCTAGTCAATACTCTCTCATCAACACTCTTTTCTCTGCTTCTTCTTCCATTACTATCTCGGATTTCTCACTCACTTGGGAATGAAAGATATGGGGCAGCGGTAAGGAATGGAGAGAGAAAAAGAAGGAGAGTGAGAGAGAGAGAGACAGAACGGGAAAGAAGAAAGGAAAGGGAGAAAGACGCGCAAGTTAGCGACGGCAGCTTAATGCTGCCTTGCTTAGCCTCGAATTTCTCTCTCTCTCCATCTCTCTCTCTCTCTCTCTCTCTCTCTCTCTTCATCTCTCTCCCTCTCTCTTCGCTTTTTATCGTTCTCCCTCTTTCTTCTTTTCTTTCTCTCTCGTTCTCTATCTATGCATCTCATACTCTCCCACTCTCCTCTCATTCGATATCTCCATCTCTTCCTCTCTCTACTTTTCCTTCTATGCGATCCTCGCAGCCCGTCTCTGTCTCCTTCCTCTAATGCCTCTCTCAATTCTCCATTTCGTTGCCTTCTCCGGGGAACGAAGATAGAGCAGAGCTCTGGCTAAGGTGTATGGCAGCGTACATCATACTATATTCTCTCATTACTCTCGTCTTTCTTTTTCTCTCACTCTCTCTCTCTCTCTCTCTTTCTCTTTGTCGCTTTCTCTCTCTCTCTCTCTCTCTCTCTCTCTCTCTCTCTCTTTCTCTCTCTCTCTCTCTTTCGCACGCACAGATGAATGTCAAAATTGTCAAAATGCTCCGGGAAGTATACTCTCTGAAGCCAACATTCCAGGCTGGATTAATGTATTCTCCATAACGGAAAAATACATGAAGTGGGAGTACATGGTGAAGGATTTCGCGGTAAATTTTCAGGCTACTAGTTAATACTTCTTAGTCTGTCTCTCTTTCTCCCTCTCTTTCTCTCTCTCTCTCTCTCTCTCTCTCTCTCTTTCTCTTTTTTTTCTCTCTCTCTCTCTCTGCTTCTCTCTCTTTATCTCTTTTTTTTATCTTTCTTTCTTTCTTTCTTACTTACTTCCTTTCCTTTTTTCTTTCTTTCTCTCATCTCATTCAGACAGCCTGAATCCAGAAGTAATGGAGGATCTTACTGCTCTCGAACTCATCTTTCAGTCCACCATGAACCTTCCTTCAAGATTTTCCTTGATTCATCATTTATCAGTTCTACATAGAACCATTTCTGGTAGAAGTTGTCACATCGACACTTCATATGTGAGTGAGAATTTACTTCAGTCTGTATCATTGTAGCGCGAAAGAAACGAAAGTGATCAATTTAAAGAATTCATTGTCTCTAGAAGTGTTGTTACCAGGCCAACGGGGTGCTGTCCAGGCTGTATCCTTGTATTGGTGCTATCAGCAATTCACTCGCTCACCTTCCCGCTCTACGATAGCACTATAAACAACAATAGGCCAGTCTTGTCGACGACTTTTTCGATAGGATTTTATTTATCTCTATTTTAAGGAAATGTTTGTTGTGTTTCCGTGAATTCGCCGACGTATTTCTGTTTTGTGTCTATTAAAGTCTAACTACTTTGTCAATTTGAGAGCGAAGTTCGCTCGTATTCTTCTTCTTCTGCCTTTTGCACTCATGACTACGGTCTGCATTGCATGCCTCTGTGCAAATTGTCTCCGCGAATATTGATGAATTGCATTCCGGAAGCTGGGAAAAGAGGAGGAAGGTCTTGGAAGAGTACGGGGAAAGAGCTAAGGGGGGACGGCCGAGCAGAGAGGAATCGGGCAGTGCTCTGGAGAAATGCTTTCTATCTTCGTTATCTGAGCGTTTTCTCTAAACCTATCTCTGCTCTCATCTTCACTTTATCTCTTTTACTCACTTACTGTTCTATATTTTTTCCAATCCAAAATCGTTAATTAGTTGTGCGCCACTGGTATTTGTAGCCAATTGTAGTATTGGCCAAAAATCCCATTGAAATTGGCGAACTCCAGCTTTTACAAATTTTTAATAATTTCTTTTCCGTTACCTTTCCATTTTGGCTGTACCCCCATGCATGGATGTCCTGTCTCACTGACTTCCAGAGAGAAACTCTTGAAATATATTGAGATATATTCGATATTCGCTGTCATTCACGCTTTTACTTTTTCTGCCCCTCCGTAGATGTATCATGTTATTTATATTGGATTTATCCAACAACTGATCTCTTTCTTTCCGTTCTGTTTTTTTCAAGGATATTATTTACATATCGTGTATTTAATGACCTTATCGTTTCGAATGATCTTTTTACCTTGTTCTCTATGGAAAGGTATTTCTGTGCGAATCTGTAAATTTAAAGAAAAGGAAAAAGAGTGGAGTTGTTGTACCGAATCTTTCTATTTTTGCAGCAGTCATGATGAAAGAAGGAGAGCTGCGTGCGTTGTACCCGTTACACTCGTTGGTGTGGGAGAATGACATCGCCGGACTGCGCCAGTTTTTCGCCTCCGATGATGCAGAGCAGCTGGACATTGACAAGGTGTCACTACTATATATCTAATAAATAAATAATCCAAGAGCAAAATAAAACATAGTAGGTTAATGGCCGACTGCCTAGATAAAATTTGCAGTCATCCTTGGTAAAAAAAATCGATCGAAACGACATGTAATCGAGCATATTAGCAATATTTAACATAAATTTATTGTGTTCGCAGTCGTTCCTCGTGGCATTTGGTTCCCATTTTAAGCTATGAAGTAGAAGATATTACCGTAAACTACAAAGGCCTAAAAACTTATTACATTATTCTTCACAGATTTACAATGCACTGTTTAGGTATTTGTTATTTTGGCGCATTTTATTGACAAACAAGATCTTCATACAGTCTAGCGTATGATATTTGTATGTAGTCATCTAGAAATATTTGTTGTTCGCTTTTAAATGTAAAAGATAAAGTGGGAGAAATGAGGTTGACATTCGCGGCCGCTCTCCTCTGATGCTAGCCGTGACACTCGGCCGCCCCGAGGCTGCCCTTCTGCTTCTTCGAGCCGGCGCCAATGCTGACACGCAGAATAAGGTGCTTTTTCCATATTCTAATTTCCATTTCAGGCTTTATTTGTATTCAATTATACGTCCATTCGCTTTAACATCACAAATTTACGACATTTGATTTTAAAATTATTGTCAGGTCTAATGTCGATGTTTGAAGAGATTTTGAATGGCTAGAAGTTGAAATGTTGATAGGTTCTGGGATGGAAACGTCTAATGAATTCATCATGAAGGAGAAGTGGTGCGTCTCGCACGAAGCGATCTCATCAGGGGACGTGCGCCTTCTGAGGGAAGTGCTCAAGTATCGAGACTTCCAGCGAGCTCATCGGGCGACCAATCAGATGAGAGTGCAGCTGATGAGACTCAAGGTGGGTGGGGCACTCATGGCACCCGCTCTTGGAAAAGGGGTCTCCGAAGGACCGGAGGGCTACTCATGGCACCCCTTCTGGGAAAGGGGTCTCCGAAGGACCGGAGGGCCACTCTTGCTTGGCACCCTTTTTGGGGAAGGGGTCTCCGAAGGACCGGAGGGCCACTCATGGAACCTCTTCTTGGGAAGACTTTTCCTCTAATGTTTCCTATTTTTCCTGCCCCCGTTGGAAATACATTGTTGTATTTTATTTTTACCTGTTGGAGTTTTTAAATATTAAAGAGACGAATTGTGAGTTCTTGCCAGGGGAAAAAGGTGCTGTCGGTTTGACAGACCCACCCTGATTTTGGGCCTCCCCGAAGCCCTACCCCACCTTGTTTTTGAGTAATATTTAGGCAGAAACAGCAAACCCACCCTGGTTTCAGGGCCCAATACCTCCTTCCCCATCCTAATTTTCTGGGTCCTCGACATTGGCTTTTATTCCCTGGTTCTTGCAGGATTCGCCAGACTTCTACGCCGAGATGAGCTGGGAATTCGCGAGCTGGGTGCCTTTTGTGAGCAAGTTGTGTCCGAGCGACACTTACAAGGTCCGTGTTTTATGACGAGGATTGTTTAGGTCGTGTTGTAGGAATCAGGGGATTTCTCCTTCCCTATTCCTCGGAAATGAGTGCTCTTTTTATGATAAGAATCTACGGTAAGAAGTTTGGTAGAAATAGTTGTGTAAGGCGTAGAAAGCTAATTTATCCATTTGCGAAGTAAGAGCTTTGGATATGTGAAACCTCTTTCCGAAACAAATAGTGATGAAGAGATGTCGATATTCATGCTGGGATGTACTCGATCGGATTCTACGGTAATTGAAATGTATATTTTGATGTACCTAGTAGTAGTTGTATCGCTAGGTGAATAAGGTTTCTTAATTTAACTTGAATGCAAAAAAGCAAGCAGAAAGTTTTTGCTTATTTTTAAACACTGAACATAGATAGAATTCTTTTGAAGATCTACAAATCCGGCTCCTCCGTGCGCATCGACACAACACTCGTCGGCTTCTCTGGCCACTCCTGGCAACGAGGAAAGCAGTCATTCGTATTCCGACTCTCCGATCAGTACTCCGACGACCAGGGAGCGCCTCTTCCACAGATTGTCGTGCTGGATCACCAGACTGAGACGGTCAGGGAGGAGGGGAGGGTGGGGTAGACTTCTTCGCATGGTTTGGAGGAAGGGAGGAAGGGAGGGTTGGGAAGACTTCTTCGCATGGTTTGGAGGAAGGGAGGGTAGGGAAGACTTCTTCGCATGGTTTGGAGGAAGGGAGGGTAGGGAAGACTTCTTCGCATGGTTTGGAGGAAGGGAGGAAGGGAGGGTAGGCAAGACTTCTTCGCATGGTTCGGAGTATAGGGAGTTTCAGTTTTATTCTCTTGCTGATTGTACTGTCATATTTGGTTGGTTCGTTGAATTAATCAATTCTACATGACATTGCTATTTAACTAAAAAAGAATTCTAAACGGGCGAACGATTTTTCTATATGGAATTTTTTTTTTAAATAAATGAAGAAAATGTTTTGAAACAAAAAATGGTGTAAAGGTAGTTCTGATGGCGATATAGTTAGTTTAGGTTTGATTGCAGGCAACAGTCCAGACGCTAACTACGGACGACATACTCGCTGACTTTGAGCCGACCGAAGAAGGAATTGACTTTAGGTACGTGAGTGGTCATGTTAAAAATTTTAAATCTAAGAAAATATATGTTCATATATAAATTTACATTATAATTATTTTACGACTTTGGATTTTTTTAACTGAATGTATAGGAGACTAAAGGCATTGTTTCTTTTTTCGGACTAATATTGTTGAATATATTTTTTTATCATGTAAAGTCATTTCTTTATTTATGCTTTATCATTTCATGTATCATGTAAAGTTAACCATTTCTATATTTATTCATGGGATCATAGAAAAGGATATGTATTTTCTGTATTTCAGAATGACTACGCCCGTGTCGACGACGTACATCGACATTGACAAGATAGGCTTCGAGCGGTCGAAGGGAGGGCTGCTGGCGTGGATTGGAAGCGGGGAGAAGAAGGAACGAGTCTCGGGCTACGACTGCCGGGTGGGTGGGAGGGGGTTTGGTTATGGCCTAGAGATGCTGGTCGAAGCCCCTCCAGCCGAGTAGGTGGGAGGAGTGGTTGGGGATGGTGGTGGAAGACCCCCTCCAGCCCGGCCAACTGCATTATAACAAAACTAACCTGGTGTGGTGCGTCAACACTCCTTAATCCACGTGTTATTTTGTGGGACCCTATGATTTAGTTCACACATTTTTTAAGGAATTATCGCTTCGATTTGGCCCTAAAATTATGGCGAAAAGCTGCGGTGTTTTGTACGAGTGGAAGAAAAGAATAAGTTTCAAAGCACTTTGAGATCGTTCCGAGAATTGATTGAGTTATTTTAATTCTAATCTTTTTTGCAGATCTTCAACGCATCCAACGTCGATCTCGTGACGAAGACGAGAAGTGAGCATCTCAGTGAGGAGCAGCGCGCACGATTCAAACAAGTAGACTACTCTCTCGCTGTCATGGCTCCTTCTCTACCTAATCTCTCTCTCTCTCTCGCTCTCTCTCTCTCTCTCTCATCTCCCTCTTTCTCATCTCTCTTTCTCTAACTGATTTCTCTCTCTCTCTCTCTCTCATCTCCCTCTTTCTCATCTCTCTTTCTCTAACTTATTTCTCTCTCTCTCTCTCTCTCTCATCTCCCTCTTTCTCATCCTCTCTTTCTCTAACTGATTTCTCTCTCTCTTTCTCTCTCTCTCTCTCTCATCTCCCTCTTTCTCATCTCTCTTTCTCTAACTGATTTCTCTCTCTCTCTCTCTCTCTCTCTCTCTCTTCAGGAAGAAGGCTCGAACCCACTGTCGTCCCTGCTGAACATGGTGCGCAGTGAGAACGCGTCAGACGAGGGAGCGACGACAGCCTCTGCGGGAATTGGAGTGGATGGCGGACTGACACTCCAGCAGTATCTCGACCCGGACTTCCAGCCGATTCATGACATTGGTAAAGATATATAGATAGATTTCAGTGAAGAAGCTGGAATTTCTCGTTTGAATTGGCGCTCTTTTCCCTGATCGAGAAATCAGCAAAGAACTTGGAATATGGAGATATATGATGCTGCTTACTTTCGAATATCATTCTATTTACTGCGCAAGAATCTGCAAAATGGAATGATTTCCGCGATCGTTCGTCAGTCATGGAATTAGATGGATTCATACTCGTAAAGCTAGTTGGTGTCTGGTTCTAAAATGCAATTTTTTTTTTTAAATATTACCTTGCATAGTTGCTGTATGGATGGGCCCATAGTAGATCTACCGATTAGACGATTCGCTGGTTGCCTTTTCGCTGTCCTTTCCAACCCTCTCTGTTTTTCCATGGCAGGGTAAATAAGCTACAGCCTATTTTACGGCACCCTGTTTTTAAAAGTAAAAAAAGATTAAAAGTAATTATTGAAGGCCGCCCACGCGCTGTGACTCGCAAGTCGAACACATTCAAAGCGACTCTTTGGCTTGCTGAGGACTACCCTCTCAGCCTTCAGGTTGTTTTTAAGTCGCAGTTTAAACTTTAGCTTCCGAAAATTCATTAAAAAAAATTACTATACGGCCATATATTTTTCAGCCTTTCTTTGGGCTTATTGCAAGTTGATTCCCGTGTCTCGTTATCGAATATGCAATTTCAAGGTATTTAAAAGCAAATCTGTAAGGATATTTCTTGGAAAAAATTACTTCTACGTTTATCCATAAAAATTTAATATTTTTATGAGCACTATTTATATTTTTTATGAGCACTATTACATAAATATTGTAAACTTATAATAAGGAATTGCAGGAACAAGTGGCGCCCATCGTGGATCTCATGTCATCCTCGTCTGCTCACTTTGCTCGCCTCCACTCCTTCATTCGACTACAACTGCCTGCCGGATTCCCTGTAAAGATTGAGGTTATGAGTTTACTCTGTTGGTAGGTTATTATTGTTGGAGGCAACCCTAGTCGAAGGAACGTTGTTTTTTTGCTGTATTTTAATCAAAATTCATTATTTTCAGGAATGTTTTATCAGAATATGTAGAAAAGTCCTGTCTCCTTTTCTTTCTTCTTTTTATTTGCTACATTTTCTCTTCTTTAACTATGAGTGTTATTTTGTAGTTTCATTTATCACTCATAATTGTTCACGGAATGTCAGATTCCGCTTTTCCACGTCGTCTCTGCCAAGATAACGTTTGGAAGGATCAACGAGCCCGGCCCGCTTGTCGAGCCATTCATGGATTCGGGAGAAAAGGTAAGAAATGGTGGTGAGCTTTTCGATTAATCCGCAAAGAACACCGCCTTTATTCTTTGGAAGACGTTCCGGGAGCGGTGCAGAATCTTTCAGAATTCCCGCACCGGCCCCGGAAAGTTCCGGGACAAAATCTCGAGTGCTGCCGGAAAGTTCCTGGAGAAAAAAATGGCTGGATTTTCTATCGTCGAGCTTATTAGATGTTAGAGCGAAAGTTTCTCTTGTCGCAAAATTAGTGCTCATTTCCTGAAGCGAACTGGGTCGGCTTGCACAGAAAGTATCAGGGGAACATCCCGTATGCGCGCGCATATAGACAATATCATATATTACATATTATGCTCAGAATCCTGTAAAATTCCATCGTGCACTTACCGCAATTGTATAGCGCATTTCTGGGAGCGAGCCCGGTAGGAGTGCCGAGAAAGTCATAGTGTAATCTATTCATGTTTGGAGATGAAAGATTGCTTTATTTATGAAGAACCCCTTGAGATGATTTCAGAAAGCCCTCTCGCTTTCGTCAGACGGAGTGCCTCTGCTTGGCTCTGCTTCCACTGTCGCCATCGACCCAAAGGTTTTTTTGTTGTTTGAAATTTTTTCAAATATAGTTTTAGTTTATTTTCAAAATTATTTATAATTTGCTAAAATAAATTGGTGGACTCTTTTATTACACGAATTGGTATTTTTTCTTTCACTTTTCCTCTTCCTCTTCTCTCCTCTCTTTGTTTTCTCTCTCTCTCTCTCTCTATCTATCTTTCTCTCGCTCTCTCTCTCTCTCTCTCTCTCTCTCTTTCTCTCTCTCTCTCTTTCTCTCTCGCTCTCTCTACCGTTCTTTATCTCTCGCAGGTCTTCGAAATCCCCTCTGGCTACCGCACGCTCGACGATCGTCAGAGTGGGATGTCCACGTGGTGGCCGGACGAGTCCTCGACCTCTGCCTCTTCTAACAGCGGCGTGACTTCACTCCAGCCACGTAGATGTCAGTTGAGAGAGAGAGAGAGAGAGAGAAGGAGAGTAAATCAATAATTAAAATTAATCTATATATTTTTTTATTAAAAAGAAGATTTTAGTAACGAACTAAATAAAAAAAGAGAGAAATGTGATTGGTCTCTTGAGAGTTTTGAGTGTAGCGGATGATTGTGAGGTTGAATGAATTGCCTGTTCCAGACGTGCACCCTTCAGCCCAGCAGCAGGAGGAGATGCTGCTGCAACTCGCCATTGAGCAATCGCTTCTTTCGTCCCAGAGTTCGTTCTTCCGCTCTTTCCTACAAGACCTCGATCATTGCATGCTTTTGGAAAATCGTTCCTATCACTTCCAATTCTCACCAGAATTATTGGGGGTTTTAAGGAATAATGTCGATTATAATCAATAGGAAAATAGCGAAAAATGCATAGATCAATCGATCTTTAAGCCCTCGAACAGCAAGAGAAGCTGGGAGAACAGCTGAGCGAGACCGGAAATGGCCATCTGCCCTCAGGCAATGCCGCCCCCCGCCGACCACTCGCCGTGACATTCGCGAGCGAGAGTGACATGGATGAAGACGAGAGGCAGCTCGCTCTCGCTATTCAGCGCAGTCTTCAGGAGATGCATGCAGAGGTGGGCGAGACAGAAGAGACCTTTGTCTCAGTTCATCTCAATTGCTTACGATTGTAGTACACATAAGGTCTCGTTAATAAATGTGCCAGGGGTACTAACTACAATTACAAGCTATCTTTCTGGCAAAAATAAGTACTTTCCCACACCTGTAAGTGCGAGTTAAACACATTTTTTCTTGATGTTGCCCATTCCTTTGATTTCGGTCCATTCATTCCCTCTTCACGCTTTTCCCTCTGCAACCCCTCTTCCCTTGTTGCCTCCAATCTCTTCCGAGAGAGAATGGGAGGGTAGTTGGATCAAGAGAAATCCATTGTAAATGAAAGGAACATCTGCTAGGCGAGAGACGGAATTTCGCATAGGCAGGACTTATATATCGGAAATCCTTTTATATATATATATTTACGATAAATTTTTTTCTTGAGATTTTCCTAATTTTTTTTTTCCATTTTTGTGGAGAATTTCTTTCATCTTTCTTCCAGACCGGCACGTCGTCCTCTTCTTCCGATCGCATCCGACGGCGTGCACCAACGCCTGTCGATGAATTAACACAGTGTACGGAGAGAGAGAGAGAGAGGAGAGAGAGAAGAGAGAGAGAGGGAGGAGAGAGAGAGATGGAGAACGAAAGAAACTAGTAAAATAGATTGAAATCAATTTCCCTTCGCAGTCTCTGATCTGGCCGTGTCGGACCGAGCGAGGTTGAGGATGGCTGGAGGCAACCAGGGCTTGCCGAGCTGGGAGGATGATGAGTTGACCATGGCACTCAGGTTACAAAGGAGGTCTTTCAAGGGGTGTTATACTTCTTCTTCTTTACATCAAGCTTACATCTTAATTCTAAATATGATCTTTAATCCATGAAATTTTTTCTGCCTTATATACACTAAAGCTATGTATTATATACGTTCTGTGTTGCGATGGAATTGTTTCTCTCCAAGTAGATGGCCTCATTCTCTCCACGCGGTCTGGGCTGATTATAAGCCATTTTGACTACCGTATTAGTATACTGTATATCTCTAGACTCTCCGCGAAGGAAGCAGAGGACGCCCGCCGTCGTGAAGAGGAAGAAGAAGAAGAGATGCTAAGACAGGTGATCGAGCGGTCCATGCAAGAGCAGTGAGGGCCGTTTATTTGCGAAGACAGGAAAGCCTATTTTCTGGCCAAAGCTGATTGTGAGTAGCCTGCTACCAATATACCTTCCCACTCTAACCTATTCCTTATCAATAAGTTACTTCTTACCTGAAGAATATTTACAGGAATGCAACCGGGTCTTTCAACTGACTCCCATATTTCTGACTCTTGCTCCCAGTTGAAATTAGTTGATTGCGAGCATCTTTTCCTGTCGAAGAGCTCGAAACATTGTGTCATGTTTGGGGTTTTTGGCTAGTTTTTCACAACACTTTAAAGTAAACTACGCTTTTCAGGTTCAATTCTTGTAAGAATAAATTTTTATAGATTGCTTTTTGTCAAAAAATTATATGACTTGGAGATTCATGATTAGTTCGTTTACGGGAAGCGTGAAATATATCGTGCTGTCCTATTTTCATTACAATTGGCCTCACGAGTTTAATTCTGGCGGCAATTTATTATCGTTACTATTTACTTAGTATTTATAGCTGACTGTTCGTTAATACAGACTTCCGCTTTTTTTTTATAGATCCCTAAGCAGCAAATTAAAGCTTTTCTATGTTTCTTTGTGTCTATTTGTTGGGATACTCCTTTGCCAGCTTTCTTATTTGCTCTTTTTTAAGTAAATTTCCCCTGTGAATATTCTGCCCTACTTGTCCTCCTCTATGCTCTTTCCTTTTCTCCTTTTGTACCGGTTGTCATGACTTACTTAGTTTCGCCATCTGGTCAGTTTAAAAAAAACCGCGTGGGAGCACTAGAATTATTTCTGTCGTTTCTGATTTGTTGATTAAGTACTGTATCGTGAGCTTCTTATTATCCGTAGTGAAGGTGTGTAATTGGTTCTGTGAGCTTTCTTCAAATGATTTTTCTTCAAATGATATTTCTTCAAATATTGAAATGATTTTTCTTCAAATGATTTTTCTTCAAATGATTTTTCTTCGAATAATTTATTTAAATGGTAATAGAGCTCGGCTAATTGCCTTACAGATGAAGAGAGAGTGCAAAGAACTGATGAGCGCTTCTTGCAAGAGGACTTGGGTGAGCATATCGATGTACATACATAATAGAGTGAAACTGTTGTACTCATGAGATATGGCCGTTGAAGAAACCCAAGCTGATTGACCGAGGAAGAGGACAGCGACTGAACAGGGAAGGGCAAGCCATAAGATCTATCCGACATTCACAATGTCGCCGTTAACTGAAAGAGGGTAAAAAGGCCAGAGGACGTTGGAGCCGTCAATGGTTTGCCAGACAGCTCTTTCCAAGCAGTAAGATCTGGCAGACATGAGCAATGTCGTGGTAGCCGGGAAGATGGCCGTTAAACAAACCCAGGCTGATAGACCGGTGAGGGCAAGCCGTAAGATCTATCCGACATCCACGATGTCGCCGTTACCTGAAAGAGGGTAAAAAGGCCAGCAGATGCGTCGTCCCGTGCGTGGAGATGCTAACTTCCCGGACCGGGTTGTATTCGCTGTTCCGCTATTGATGCTGCAAGTGAAGGAGGCAACGTTTCCTTCTGGCGTTGAGGTTGTGCCATGCCTGGCAACCGCTCAAGACCCTTGCACGCCGTGTATGAAGGAGGCAGAAATCGCGCGTCGAACAAACGATGTCGCTGATGCAGTAGATCTAGCAAGGTTTATCGTAATCTGCGCGAGGAGCCAGCATTCCAGATGGGAAAAATCGTCAATTCCCATGCCTCACCGCAAGTCCCGTGTAACACGGTGGATTTCAGCACGGTTCGCTGCAAGCAAACACGGTAATAAGTCCGGTTCGTGGCTGAAAAGGTATTGCGTGATGGCAGAAGTCCTGTTGAAGAACGCGTGTGGTATCGCGTTGGACTCGGAACCGACTGTTGTCACGACATGGTTCATGAAGAGAATTCATCAACGATGGAATTCAGGGAGGAGATAGGTCCGAGTGCCGCCCGTAAGCCATGAACAGCAACCAAGGCAAGAGCTTGAAGGACTAACGTAGAAGACTACTCCTGCTGACCGCAGTGGAGAAGAAAGACGTAGTGGTGATTCAACATTCCCTCGAATTTCCTCCTTGCTAGTACAAGGTAATCGTCACAAGGTAATCGTCGTCGTCCGAGAGATGTAGGAGTTTCCGAACTCTGGCTGTAAGTTGCTGTAAGGGAGAGTAGAAGCTTTGCTTCGAACTTCCTCCTCGTTCTGAGGTTGTACAGAGACGTAGACTTCGGTCGAACTCTGTGTGTTGTGGATGTAGTACTTCGGTGTCGTGTATATGAAGATATATCACGTAAGAAGATTATAATAGCTGCGCTATGCCCTTGCCCTTACGAAAGTACTCCATCTTGAGCCCTATATAAACCCGCCTACTGGTCAAAACCTTCTTCAATTGCAATCTCCACATAATAAATGTACTTCAAGAAAGAACATGCAGAGGATTATATCGCCTCATTGTCAGTCATTTTGAAAACAAGGAGTAGTCAAGAAAGTTCCGTTTCTCGCTTTCTCTCTCCCTCTTCTATTTTTGCTTATCGTCATTGCTCCAGCTACCATAATTTCGGGAGTTGGTTGAATAAAATGAATCTTGTGGGGGAAAACAAAAAAGGTCAGCGGATAATAATTTTCCTTATCTTTCCGTGAGAACGCGTTGTACCCTGCTTCAACAATATAAATGTTTAATGTCTCCGAAATATACAAATATATTCTTCAACAGTAGTGAAATTAAAGTCAGGAATCCGTATCTCTTATTGTTAGCTGGTTAAATTATGCTAATGTATTGTAGGCTCAAGCAATTGTGAATTAAAAAAGACATAAGATCGCACATACTGGGCCTCCACCGTCACCCTCTCATACACCAATTAAATTCTCATTGATTCACTGTCCAGATCTATTACAGCAACATTGGACTGGGGTAACCGACTTTATCAACAACTTTAATATATAATACCATGAGGTCAAAAAAGAAGAAGCCTCAAGGAGTGATTCGCTTGGGGTCACGCGGGAAGAGGGACGCAAGGCGAATGTTGTGCAGGCCGAGGAAGAGCATCGTCACTCGCTCCAGGCCTAGCAAATCACATTTCATTCCAAATATGAAACGATGTCTTTAAAAAAGACGTAAGGCGAAGAAACTATAGATAATAAAGGACAATTCAAAAAGATGCATTCTTTTACTTAAAAAAATATGTCGCAATAAAATGTGAATTTGAACCGATTCCTCCGCCAGCGTGCGGCGGGCAGCCGTAGCGGAACGAGTCGATGTAAGCCTGTAAGAACAGTTGTTTGTTTCATTCCAAATATGGCAATTGCCTTATTCTCCCTCGAAATAAACGAGTTTTATAGATTCTTTCAATTAAAAGGAAATTTTCTGAAATTGCATCAAGTCCATAAGTTCAGTTAGTCCATTAATATGCCAATTTTTAGATAAATTAAACTTCCCAAAAAATTTGAAGCATGAACAATTTTGCTGCCTATTGTGGGTAACTGACCTGGATGGTCGCGAGATCAATGCCGTGCGCCTGGGCGCGCTCAGTCAGCTTGGCCGGGTCGTGGATTCGCTGCGCCCCCGAGAGGATCTCCTCCCCTGCAAGAATAGAAATGCCTCGTATCGATCTACTAATTACGATACAACAGTCACGACGCCAAATATATATTTTATGAATACTGCGATAAGCATACCTCGCATGAACATGTCGTAGCTGTTGGAGTAGCGAGCGTCGGTGGGATCGGGCATTGTGTAGAAGGGCCGAACTGCCAGCGGGTACTGTAAAGGGAGTACTGTACAAAGAGTACTGTAAAAAGAAGAGTACTCAGTCAAGCGATCGACTATTGCGAAATAAGTACATAATAAGGACTATTTCGTTAGGCAAGGTTAAAAATCAAAGCGTAAAGCTTTGAGAGAGAGAGAGAGAGAGAGATAGAGAGAGAGAGATAGAGATAGAGAGAGATAGAGAGAGAGAGAGAGAGAGCTGGCGCATGAAATCAGCTGTGAGGGCGTTAAAAAAGTATGTAGGGTACATCTTATTGGAAAAAAATTGTCCATAAGAAATAAAAAAAATAAAAACCTAACCTTGTCAAGGATGTAGAAATCGGTGTCGTATTTCTCTCTGACAATTCGGCCGAGCTGCTTTTCAACCGGCGTAGACAAGTCGTCTTCATCTCCAATCTCGACTCCAGCGGCGCGCAGCAACTCCACTGCCTCGGGGAACCTAGGAGGAAACACTTGTTACGCTACGTTTCCTTTAAAAAAGTGATTTCAATATATTGCTCTAATTTCCTTTCATCTCCCTCCTATTCAACACTGTCTCACCCCTTCTCGTCGTTACAGTTAAATCTACCATCTTTTCACTTTAATTTGTTCTTTAACTCATTTTTACGACTAAATTCTTTGGGCGTGTCAATTTGAGGCAAGTAAGCTGCAAAGTGTTCTGACTTGAGAATGAGAGCGGGCTCTCGGAACTTGAATGGCTCAGCCGGGTACTGCAAAGCGACTGCCTCGATCTCGTGGGCGAACTCCGCTTGAAGTCCCTTGAAGATTCCAATCAGAACGGCGCCAATTGTTTCCATCACCTGCAATTTATTTTTACTAAAAAAAAAATTAATACATTGCAAGCCAATGCCACCGGATGAATAAGGAAAAACGGTGACTAAAGCATTCTCATTTAAAAAAAATATAAAAATTTATCTTGTTCAAATAGTTCTTGTTCTCGTCTTTTTCTTCTGAATTCATGTTTTTAATACATTTTACTTTCTTGCAATTAGTGCCGGGGGGGGGGGGGCGAGCCTCATGGTAGTGGAAGTTGAATGCCATCTCGAGGTCGAGTCCTACGAACTCGGTCATGTGCCTGTGCGTGTTCGAGTCCTCGGCACGGAACACTGCGCCGATCGTGAAAACCTTCAAATATATTTTAGACTTTACAATTTAACCGACTGGAAAAATATATTCACTTACCAAAATCGAATAAAGAATGACTGTTCGTTCTTTTTATGGAAAATTTTTCAGCGAATAGAATAAGACTGTTTCATATTAAAGTACTGGCTGGCACCCTAAAACAGGCAACAAATGCCTCCGGAAAGCCCAAAGTCATTGAGGGTCTGCAATATATACGGTACATATTAAACCCTGCATTAAATACTTCCACCGTACCCTGTCAAAGTCGCCTGCTATTGCCATCTGTTTGTACAGCTGCGGCGACTGCGCCAGGTAGGCAGAGCTCTTGAAGTAGGACACCTGCAACGTATTCGTTGTCAGAGAGAGAGAGAGAGAGGAGGAATGATAGTTGATACCTTGAAGACATTGGCGCCTCCTTCGCTGGCGGCAGAGATGATTTTCGGAGTCATGATCTCGGTGAAGCCGCGTTCCGCGAGGAGGTTGCGGAAGAAGCGGCAGACGCCCGACTGGACGGCGAAGACTGCTTGCGCGGTCGGAGTGCGCAGGTCGAGGACTCTGCAATGGAAAGACATCTATTACTAATTTAATACAAACTTTAGTAAACGAAAATGTGTAAATCCTTCAAAGAAAATGCAAATTCTCTTACAAAAAGTCATCTACCTCGCAGCTTGCACCATCTCACACTGCGGTGTGCGTAAATAAAGTATGTAAGCTTCGCTTAATCATTTAGACATCGGTAAAGGGTGAAACAACCGTGCTGTCATACTTATCAATGGATGAAATAAATATGAAGGAAAACAAATAAATAAAAAAAACCCGCCTGTTATCGAGTCTCGTGTCAAGGTTGACAGAAGAGAGTCCCGATGAGTCATTTTCTGGACGCGCCGCATCTTCAATCTGCAGGGGAAGACGAGGCTCCGCGGCTGACACGAGGAAAAGCTACAAATTATTTTTCTTAATCATAGAGAAATAAACAAACTAGACAAAAAGAAGAAGAAGAACAAGCCTTCTGCGCTGCCAACTCGGCCTCCTTCTGGGTGCACGATGCAATGGGACTGCCGACCTTCGAGATCACACCAAAGATATCCACAATGGACTCCTGCATTTGTGACGCCTCATTCATAGATACTTACTTACTGTATTGCCATTATTCTTTGCCCACAATAAAGAAGTATACTAAAAATATATTCAAAAATTATGTCAGTATTAACAACTCTAATCTTAATACTGACAACAATATGAATAAAAACAGGTGGATACTGTGCCTGCCGCCCACCTTGGAGATGTTGGATACGAACTTAATCATCTGCTTGCTGACCTTCTCGCCGCCAAACACAGTCACCTTGAAAAGAAAAGAAAAAAAAAACGATTGTTTCTTTTTTGTTGTTTTTGCTGTTATAAACAACTAAACATTTTACAATTTCTAATGTCTTTTACTTTCATCTTATGAAATATCACATTTGATTTACAGTAATCCAGCGGATACCGTAACCCAGCTGAGGTATGAAAGAAGAAGAAACCTGAGCAGTATAGCTTCGTTGGCGAAGGACGATAAAGGCAGATTTGCCCTTGGAGCGGATCGCATGGATTCGGCCACGCAGCCACACCTAAGAGGAAGAAAAGAAGCATTATCATGCAAGAGAAGGAGAAGTATCGTTGGAAAGCAAGATATTAAGTAATATGTGGCATTAATTTTCAAACTCAAACGAGTTGGAAAGAACAAAAAAAAAACTACAAGTTAACAAATAACATTTTTCAAAACGGAGAGTCGTCAATAATTCGATGAAAACGGTTCTGAATAAAAATTAGAATCTCATAAAAGTTTGCTTGATTACTGGACAATTCCTTGGCTTCTTTCATTAAACAACAGAGATTTTGTGGAAGAATCAAGTGTTCTGCAGGTATGGCAAGGCATGATAATGTTATAAATAAAATAAAGATACAAAATTAGAAAAAAAAACAAATGTTTAAAAAAAACAGAAGCGAAATGACATCACCTCCTTGCCATTATTCTCGGCAGTAATGTCGGAGAGATGAACGAAGTCGAGAGACTTCTTCTCGGCCGACTGGACCAGTCCGTAGCTGCCGTAGAGTCCTTCGGAGACGTCCGGGCCATCATCAGTGGCTGCATTTTCATTCGCACCACCCTGAATTCTTATTCCAAAGTTAATTTATACACATTATTTATTTTATTCTAACATAGATAACCTATAAATCAATAACCTATAAAATAAGCATAGCTTTTAGGGGAATGTTGTTACGAGATATACGACGGGCAGTGTAAGGGACTCGCTATTACAGACTGGCCACAAGTTGCAATAGCGTGGAGGCAAACAACCTTCCATAGTTCACGTTAGCTGGATTACCAGGGTTTAAGCTTAGGTCGAAGGATAAAACCCAAATAGCGTATCCATGTTTGGATTTCACACAACGAACCAGTGCTAACCTGAAAAAAGTGTAGTAAGAACAAAAAAAAAGGAAAAAAAACCTAAACATGATAAATCTTTTCCCACCTTGGTCTCCTTGGCCTCGTTCTTCTTCTGCTGCCGGGCCAGCTTGTTCAGCTCCTTCTTCGACATCTTCTTCTCGCCCTCGCCGACAGCTTCAACTCCATCGTCACCCATTTCAGATAGCTAGAACGAAACGAGGCTGTTGTTCTCGATATCAGAGTAGAGCACAACAAAGCAAAACCTAGAGAAATAAGGATAAAATTCCTTTAAAAGATTATGAGGACAATGACATCTGATGAAATAGCTGCCATTGGCATATCCGAGCTGCGCGGTTGTGAAAGTGACCAGTCATTAAAGTCGCGTAAGAAACTAATTACCTAGAAAAACCACTATTTTCAGTTTAATACCATTAGCATTGTAAATCAGCAATAAAACTTCTCTTTTTTAATGAATAAGAGTTCCCTGACAAGAATATTCTTGAAATAAAACGCAGTTAGATTATTTGCATGCACTCATACATTAAAAATACTAGTGAACTTCCAGAGAATAAAGTGTGTCAGGGACAAAAAATACTAGCGCAAAATATAATAGATAATTCTGCGTCAGCGCATTTTTATTTACGAAGAGTAAAGTCAGCTGGGTTGTTCTTCTTCCCGAAGAGTGCTGCGCCTGTCTTTGCTGTCTTCTCGTGAGCTTTTCGAAGTCTTCCTCCTTCAACTATGGCTTCGTTCGACGACGAACTTGCACTGTCAGTTTCCGCTTGTTCCTTTCAGTCCCCTCGACCCCTCTCTTCTGGTTGGCTGTTTCTCACTTGGCTATCGCTCCATTCGACTCGACATGGCTAATGTCTCCTGATTCAGGCCGTTTCCTTCTCCCTACCACAGCATCTTTGGCTGTTTGGTGTGCTGGCGGCGGAGGAGCACGCGGCGCTCCTTCGTGCGTATTGCGCGCATAAAAATGGCAATAATTGAATCTTTCTTTCTCTCTCTCTCTCTCTCTCTCTCTCTCTCTCTCTCTCTCTCCGCTCCTCTCTCCCTCACTCTCTCTTCCTTTTCATTTCCCTTTTCTCTATCTAGCTCTACTCTCACTGTTCCTTGTTCTTCAACAACAAATCCGCAAGTGTTTAATATAAAGATGAGCTTCACCAACCTGATAGTAATTTCTCGTTTTCCAACAGATTCGAGCAAGAGATCAGCTCGATCGTCTCGGATGCGCCCTCTCCGCATGTAAATGGCAAGAGCGGGAAGAGCGGCCCTTCGCCGCCATCGCTGGCGCCCGCGTCTGCCGTCGCTGCCGCGCCCGCGCCATACGTGATGGCTTCCGCGCCAAGCCAGCCGCCCGCCCCCAACCCGTCCATGTTTCTTCCGCGAGGCATGATGATGCCGCCTACAGGTGGTTTTCTACTCCATTGTTATTTTTCATTCTGTAGTTTGAAGTATTATTGCTTGTTGTATGCAACAACAATAGCATACAGGACCGTTGAATTTTACCGACAAGTATGACCCTATTTCGACCTCGATCAGGTCATTTATTAGACTACTTTCCGAGGGTTTATTTAAGCCGTCTATGTTTGCCCCAACAATTAATTTCGGTGATTTTTGTTTTAGCCGCCGGTCTGATGATGGCGCCTCCGCCCGGAATGATTCGGGTGCCTGCCGGCCCCGGGGCGGCGGGTCTTTTTATGCCTCCGCAAGTGAGGAAACAAACTACTTCCCTTCTCTTACATATTTGCTACTGGCAGCGCTCTTATAGTATTTATCTCTTTTTTTTTTATAAATGAAGGTCATACATACATAAATTTGAGCTGCGCGCGGCTCCGATCGTGGCTCCGCCGATGCCTCCTTCGATCCACGCTTCAGCCACTTTTGAATCCAAACCACAGATGTACAAGGTCGTACATCTCTCATTTCTTCATTTTTTCCTCTCCTTTTCAGCGCAAAACATATATTGATATATCTTTGTGTGAAATTCTTTTTATTCATTTTCAAGAGAAATATAATTTGAAGGAGATCGTGGAAGAGAAAACGGAGCCGCCGCCCGGTCCTTCGCAGATGAAAACACAGGTAGAAATGTTGTCTCAAACATTTTGTGAAGATGTTATCTAAACATTTTGCCTCATGCTTCCGTGGTTTACACGCAACCATATCTCTTGAATTCGTATTATTATTGACATTAGCCTTAATTCACAAGCAATCTGGAATTCCTTATAAGTTTTATATTTTTTTTAAGCTTTGAGCAGTGACTTTGTTATAGTTTTTTTTCCGACTTACTGAATTTACTTTTTATTTTTTGAAATTATGGTAGATTTGAGTTCAAAAAATTCTATTCGGGTAGATGAATTTCGATGTTATAGGTAAATTTCGGAAGTTGTGCATTTGTTCTGAGATTTAATATCCTCGTCGCTTTTAAGGTCCTCCCAGCGGACGTGGAGTTGGCTGAGGCGAAGAAGGCCAAGGATCGCAACTTCCAAAACTCGTACATTGGAGCGGTGTCACGCGGAGAGAAGAAAATGAAGAGGTTCATTCGATGCGCCGGTGGACAGGTATATCGGGCGGTTCTCCTTTCCTATCAGAGTGGCCTGGATGGCGCTCAATTTATATAGTAATCAATAAGATATGATTCAAGTTTTATCTTACTCAAAACACTTCATCTCTCAATATATGCTGTTTTCGAAATGGAAACTATCACCTATGGTAAGCAACTGACAAAGTATGAACTGGAACGATAGTTAAAAGAGCTCAATATGCTGCAAGTAATATTTAAAGCGCCAGAATCTTGAAAGCAGTGTGATGAAATGAAATTTCCCGGCTTGTCTAAATGATTCCATCTCATTGAAGATGTATGTTAGTTAATTTTTTTAAACATATATTTTAACTTACTTATTTGAACGTGATTAAAGGTGTGGGAAGACACTTCTCTCGCAGAGTGGGATCCGAGTGATTTCCGGCTGTTCTGTGGCGATCTTGGAAATGAGGTAATTTTTGCTTTAAAAAATATAATTAAAGCTAGATTTTGTGAATTGGGTAAAAACAGTAATAAAAAATTGTCTCGTAATTCACAAAAATATGTGTATATTTCGCTAAATTGGAGTGATTAGTAAAAGTAGGTAATTTTTTTCTTGTAATATAAAATAGATAAATTGTAGGTGTCGGACGAGCTGCTGGCGAAGGCATTCCGGAAGTATCCTTCCTTCCAGAAGGCCAAGGTGGTCAGGGATGGCAGGACGAACAAGAGCAAAGGCTACGGATTCGTCTCTTTCAAGTCCCAGGAGGTGCTTTATGCTATCTTTTTTTTCTTTTAACATTCAATTATCTGATAATATAATAAATCAAAGTTAACTTTTCAGAGGAATATCTATTCGGTGTTTTTAATGCAGGATGTGCGTAGTGAGTTTACGAACAAAAAGCTCGTTTTAACAGGATTTTGTTCGTGCGTGCCGCGAGATGGATGGAAAATACGTGGGAAATCGACCGGTGAAGCTGCGTAAGAGCAACTGGAAAGACCGCAGCATGGAGGTCGTCCGCAAGAAGCAGAAGCAGAAGGCCAAGCTCGGCATGGTCTAGCTCCCCTTTCATTCTATTTGGTCCCGGCTTTTTTTGAATCTATAAATGGAGTCCACTTCAGATGTATTTGATGCTTAAAAAAATTTTTACGAATTAATACGCGATGTACTTTATATTTATTTTTGAAAATCATTTTTTGACTACCTATAACTACTAGTCCGCACTTTCCTAACTATTTCAATGATCATAATATACAATTGTGTTTGTTATAATTGATTCAATCAACTTTTTGCTTCGAACAGAATAAATGGCATTGAAGTAATTGATATCAGCGTTTGATATGTTATCGTCTAATGCGTATTTAATTATTTTCGTGCGCTTTTACGAATGATTGAATGCGGTCGGAGATGTTCACTCTTATAGGAATGTGAATTTTTTGAAGAGGAGGTGCTGATGATATTCCCAGGATGACCTATTGTGGACTGTGCTTTTTGGCCTTCATGAATGAGCCTAGATAGAGTCTGAGTTTGGTAGCTGTGACGAGGGCGGTAGGAATCGCACGTAGACAGTTGCTGTCCATTTCGAAGATATGCTTGAGTTGGACTGGAAACTTGCATCTGTACTTGCATTTTTGCACTGAAGTTTAGTCTATCCAGAATGTTTTTAAAGGAAAAAACGCTCCTGCTTTATGTCGTATACATATTTGGTGAAGTAAGAAGAATAACGATTTGTTAGTCCCTCCTAACAGTCTTCTTCTCTTTGTCCCATCTGCAGGCGCTGCTCTTCACAGTTTTGGGTAAACGGGGAATTTATCAGTGTTTATGGGTCGTTAATGTTGGGGGCTGCTGCGAGGCAGTAGGGCAATGAAAATGACAGAGGACACGGTTAATGGGCTCGGAGACTATGTATCTGCTGCCTCTTTCTCTTTTCTTCCCCCCTCTCTCTCTCTCTCTCTCTCTCTCTCTCGCTCGCTCGCTCTCTCCACTTCACCATCACCAACGCTCAGCTATCTTTCACGCTTGATTTTGTGTGGATACCGGAATGCAGAGAGTGATAAGGAGAGCCAGAAGAGGAATGGGGAAAGCTTCTGATTTGGAAGGCGCATTTTAACGGGTGTTAATGGGCTGATTGCGATTGGTAATGAGTGATAGAAGTGGACGAGAAGATGTTTCCAAGCAGACTACGGAGAGTTCTCTCTATTCCGGAGGCATCTTTCTCTGATAAGTAAAGTACTGTATTATCCAAATGAAGAATCCCCTTAAAATGCCGGGGTGACCACCGAGACAAATGTGGTTACTTTCGATCGGAAATTGCGAACAGACGGAGCTGAAATTTGAGAACGCTGTCCTCAAGCTCATCAGCATCGGGGCAAACTACTAATTTAGCGTTAGCGTGTTGCTGCCAGAAGAGAGAGAAAGAGAGAGAGAGAGGAAAGAGAGAGAGAGAGAGAGGAAAGAGAGAGAGAGGAGAGAGAGAGAGAGAAAGAGAGAGAGAAGTGCTAGGGAATGAGAGATGGAGAACAAGATCGAGGATTTGGATAAGAACACCCGAGAAAAGGGGAACTCTTGGCAATTTGCCATATGCCTTCGCCTGTCCAGTTGTGGACCCCCGCTAGGCATTCGCCTGTCTTATTTCTTCATAGATCAGCGAGATGCCGCTAAGAAGGTGTGATCGGGGATGAGCCCCTTTGACTCCTTCACTTTGGTGCAATCACCTCTTTCTGCTTCTCTCTCTCTCCCTCTCCTTCTCTCTCCCTCTCCTCTCTTTCTCCATGACACGGTCTCTCTCGCAGTACAGATTGCCGTCCGTTGTTTGCATCGAGGGATTAAGCCGCAGAAGAAGAGCTGCCTTATCATGACAGAGTTGAAAGTAATGCCGCCTGTTTCATATCAGGCGAGAGAATCAAGAGTTGCGCAGAGAGAGGTAGAGAGAGAGAGAGAGCAGGAAGGAAAGGGAGAAAGAGTAAATATCCAGTCTGTGAAACGGCGCTTCTTCAGCCACCTCTTTCCTCTCTTACATCACCGCCGTATCCTTCCAAGGCTCTTCCGGAGACAGTGTTGTCAGGCTCCTTTAACTAATCCCCTGGCACTTGGCCCCTCACGCCCTGCAACCTCTGTCTCCCCTCCCCCATGCGTCCCTTCCGCAAGGAAGAGTACATTCCAACCATTCCCAGTCATATCCACAGAGTCTCACGCAATGATTATGAGAGATCCCGCAGTTGCTATTTGACACTGAACAGCTTTGGTGTTGAGGATAAATACAGTAACTGACGATTAGCTTACAAATGAGACGAAACAAATATGCAGCCACTTGCGTAGCTTAGAAGAAAAAGTTTGGATTTGGTCGCTCTCTCCCTCTCAGACTCTCTCTAATATCTCTTTCTCACACACAGACTCTCTTTCTTGTCTTTCTCTCTCTCTCTTCTCTCATGGTATATCGCATATTGCGAACGATAGCACGGGGACACACACCTAAACGGTTGCGCAACCAGGCGTGAGATTCCTGGTTTATAGAGATCGCATAACGTTTGCAGCCACTACTTCTCATCCAGAAATCCGTATCACTCTGTTTGCTTCCTTCTCTCTCTCTCTCTCTCTCTCTCTCTCTCACTAACAGCCCATAACGGCCCTCTTTTATCATCCTCGACCATTTGACCCCTACGACAACATCTACGTTCCGCTATCACAGCCACATCTTCATTTATAATGAGAAGTTGGCAACTGGAGAGTAGTAGGAAGAGTGGAAGGAGTAGCAAGATGACTCCTTATATCCTTATCATCAGTGAAGAGTGGAGGAGTAGCAAGATGACTCCTTATATCCTTATCATCAGTAAAAACTAGGCTGATTTGCAATTGGAATTTAATACTGTAAGTGCTGTTGTTTGTAATTTGGGTGGTGGTGGTGAGGGGTCTGTTATATTTCGATTTGTGTAATATATATTTTAGATTCCTCTGTTACGACCCTTTGACAGTATTTCTTCTTCTTTTTCTTTTCAAAGATTGAGGTGTGATCTTGTCGTGGTGAGAGAAGTCACACGATACGCTTCCATAATGAGAGAAGGGAGCTGGCTGATAAGGAAATGGGGGCAAGCCAAATTGGTAGGAAGCAATCATAAAAGAAAATGAGGCGCCAGCAGAAGAAGTAGCAGAATTGAGGGGGAGGGGTAATAGAGCTTAGGAAACGGAGAGAGTTGGGAGTCGTAGGACTGAAGAAAGGGTAGAGTGAAGGAAAAGAAGCAGCAAGATAACATGTCACTCAATTTCTCTGCCAAACAAAGCTAATAAAACATAAGCCATTTCAAAATCAAAGAATCAAAGGTCAAAAGTAACTTTAGTAATATTAAAGGAAAGGTCGAAATAGTGTCCTTTAATGTGTAAATATGCCACAGATGACTGAAGCCGAGGGCAGAAGAATAGACGAAGGAGAAGAAGATGTCATTGCTGACCTCGCGATGCTTCTTGCACCAACTATGAGGTGAATTGTTGAAGTCTTCTTTAAGATGTAAACAAAAAAATATATTCGAATTAGTCTGTTTATATGAAAGCGGAGAAATTGAAGCTTACATGTTGAAACATGATTTTTGTTTGAAAAAATATTTAAAACATAAAAATGTGTTCTGAAATAGTTTTAAAAATTAAGTGGAAAGTAATCATGTCTTCATTTGATTATGTAAGATTGGACGTCCGCCGCCAGGCCCTCGTTGCTGTGCTCGGGCTCAGCTCGCCCCTCGATGGCTCTGCCGAGAAGGCCTTCACTCACAAGGACTATGTCCTCGCAAAGGTTATTGTGGATTCCCCCCTTACTGTAGTTTATTTTAAAGCAATTATTGAATACTAACTATTTTTATTTTATGTGCTTGTCATATTTATAGTTGGATTCATAGATAGACCTATTTGATTGCTGATGCATTCTCCCTTGTGTAGTTCATTCATTTACTTACGTTTAAAAGTAAGTATTGTATTATATTGATTCGTATTTTATTTGCTTAGTGAGAAAAGTTTTGTGATAATTGAATTTGAAATGAGCAAGTTTGATTTAAAAAAACATACCCAAAACGAAGACTTGCTGTATGACTTCCTTGCCGTTCCAGGCCCTCTGCACCCTCTGTGAGACGACAATTTCTGATCGAGTGCAGACCCTCGCTGCCCTCACCAACTTCCTCTCCGTCTCGGCTGCCGCCGCCGACTTTATGCTCAATCAGCGTCAAACCACGCTTAAAATGGCGTATGCCGTTTAATTACAAATAAGTTCTTTTGCAGCATTTATAAGACTATTCTTTATTGTTTAATAATTGTACGTAATAATGTGGAAGTATCATATCAAGACCTTGAGATAACGGTGCACAGGTACGAGTCGGTGACTGGCAGACTCGGCTGGGCGGACGTTGCTGCGCGTCTCCTCGCAAATGTCACCAGGCACTTTCCGGGCGAGAGTCACACATTCCTCCTGGCACTCGACTCAGACCTTCTTACGACACTCTTGGGTATGCGTACTACTCCTTTGCAATATTTGTTTTTATTTATACAGTCGTATATAAATAAAAACTTGATATATGTTCGCGAGAAATATCTCTTGCAAGCTGGCATTCTTATGCTAGCCACTTTTTCTAAATGTTCCTTTTCACTTGTGCATTGTAAATAAGGACCAGTAGAAACTGTGTTCAGCATTGGGTTAAACATCATTTAAATGAAGGAAAATATCTCTCAAGCTGTGCAAGTTGTCTTTTGAAAAAAGACAGGTTTCTTTTATTGGTAATTGTCGTGTCTCTTCTATCCAATTGGGTTTTATCCGAGTCATAAATGAGACTCGAGAGTGTTGAAGTGCGAGTGGGTCTGAAGAGTTCGTGGGGTCGCCACTTAGGGGTTAGACAGCAGCATTTTATGAGGATTCGCAGGCACAGCAGGCGAGAATGTAGAGATCGAGAGAAAGAGAGAGAGCGGGCTGCTGTGGTTGTCTTTTTTATGGCGCTTGCTGGTAGGCTGATAAAGTAGGCCCAGGTAGACAGTCTGACTGAGGCTGAGAGTGATTGTGAAGGCAACTTCAACGATACCAGAGTGCTGAGAAAATTCTTGCCGTGCCCAAAAAACCAACACAGTTACATGCATGGATTATGATAGAAATAGCGCCTCCTCCACACATAAATCTCAAGACCTTCGCTGTTCTTCTTCGAAACTCATCAGATATTCTCATCATGATCTGTCCGTGGATTTATGGTCAGACGGACAAAAAATTGGGATTCTTATTGATAAAAAATAGAGGTGAAGTGAACCAGCGGACAGCGGGAGAGATAGAGCGAGAGAGTGTGTGTGAGAGAGAGAACAATGGAGTGAGGAAATGTAAGAATGTTACGGTGCATCGTTAAAGTCGTCGACTCCCATTTCTTCGATGAAATCTGTGTGACAAGAGTTTTGTTAAGAGGCCGTCTTTTATGGACCTGGCGAATTTCACTCTTCAACATTTAATTAGAGACCGCAGATAGCTTTTACGGTCACATGTTTGACCGGGCGCACTACAGTATCCAGTGCGACATGTGTTATATCTGAAATTCCTTTAACCTAGTTGTTTTTATAGAGTTTATGCATTCTAGTGTGCTTTTTCTGGCTATTTCATCAATAGTATTCAAGGTATAGAATAAGAGAGAGAACGTCTAAAAATTGACCTTGGGGATGGAAGTGCAAGCGCCAATATTTCGGTATTCGGTTAATTGGGACTGGGCGGGACATATTCGACTGCCCATTCGTTCCAGGTCTTGCTAGGAGTATCAGGGAAAATTTTCATTCAAAAAAACAAGCGCCGACTTGAGATAGAATTCAAAACGTGCTAAACTCCTTAAGCGCGCTTATAAATTAATCGAATACAAACACATCCGGTCATTCGCGGGGAAATTTTCTATGATTTAGCGTACTTAAACGTCTTCTTAATCTATTTCTAAGAAATTTAATAAGAAAAGTTAGCGCGAAAATCAGATATCCTTGAGAAAGTATTGGCTGAAACCAACACCTCCGATTACATAAAATACAACTCTTCCTGCTAATTTATTAGTTCGGCTGGCTCAATAATTGGTCCTAAATAGTGATGATTTAAGTTTTAATAATTATATTTTATGAAAAGCAGCTTATTTGCAATATAACGTCAAAACATCGCACTTTGTACTGACCAGGGATGTCCAAAACCAGGCCCGGGCCGGGCCCATAGGGTACGCTGGCCGGGCCGGACCGGGCCCTGCCTTCAAAATCTCGGCCCGGGCCCGCCAAATTAGCAACGGGCCGGGCCTATGTAAAAACGGGCCCGGCCCGTAGGGTATGCGGGCCGGGCCTGGCCGGGCCCGTGGGGCATGCGGGCCGGGCCGGGCCCGGGCCCGCCAAACTAGCAACGGGCCGGGCTCGGCCCGCCTTGGACATCCCAGGTACTGACGATCACCTCTTATTTTGGTGCGTCCAGGTATACTGTAGCGGGCCCAGGCGTATGATGGCTAACAGATATTTACTTCTTATTTTAAGCTTGTGGATGCAACTTTCTTAGGTTTTTATTTTTGAAATGAATTTCGAACCCCCAAAGGTACCAAAAAATTACGCGAAGAAAATGTTTTAAACCTTTTCAAACTTTTATCTGCGGTCTCTACGTTTAATGCTGGGATATATCGGCGGGGGACTCGTTCTTTGTTTTTATCGTTTGTCTTCTGCGTTGAAGGTTATTCGTAGGTAGCTATAGGACATATTTAGAACATTTCCTAGTATTGGAGACTTCTCTTTCCTCTTTCTCTCTCGCTCTTGGCAAGGATACAGATGGTCGGAAGCTCTGAGAATAAAGAGAAGGGAGGAGGGTGTAAGCTGTTGGCGGTGGGGCAGATTGAGTACGATATGTCAAAGTCGCACGGGGATTGTTAGCCGAAGGAGAGAGCGGAAAAGCTGCCGGATACAGCGGCTGAGAGGCAGAGGACAGAGTGGATGATGATCAGTGCATTTCTGATCTCTCTCTCTATCTCTCTCACTCTCTCATATTCCCTCCCTCTTTCTCTCTCACTCTCTCGCATTTCCTCCCTCTCTCTCACTCTCTCGAATTCCCTCTTTCTTTCTCTCTCACTCTCTCTCTACTTTTCCCTCTAGCCGGCCGCACTTCCTTTTTCCTATTTGCTCACGTTACCGTCTAAGTCTTGGTAGAAGGCATCAGAATTCATAATGAAAATTCCGGAGTAGGATATGAGATGTAGAAGTTGACACGAACCAAATGAAAAGTCGATGATACGGTGTTAATTCCACATCTGACAAATCTTCGGTCAACATCTGACAGCTAAAATGCAAATTTTTATTGAAAGGATGTTTAAAGGGCGCACAAAACCGTAGGAATTTCTCTCTTTGTGCTTGTTTAGCTGTATGTATTGCGTACTTGGAAGTATATTATATCTCGAGGGGAAACGGGGCTATGTGGTCTGTCAGTCCTGCCGATAAGGGCTCGCCTAGGTGACATTTTTGAAAGCACTCAGCTGGTGCACCGCACCTCTTGAGGTGTGACATTTAACCGTCGGTGAGTGCGCTGGGTAGCTTTCAGTTTTTCTCTAAGTCTCTCTCTCTCTCTCTCTCTGTCTCTCTGTCTCTCTGTCTCTGTCTCTGTCTCTCTCTCTCTCTCTCTCTCTCACCCACATGCATACACATCCGTCAACACTGACCATGCAACAGTTTTGGCAGGTTTGCCTTTCCCTTCCTTCCCTCTCCTACGATACACACTCTCTACACACTCTGTATTATCCCCGTGTGCTCACTCAAGCAGCGTGGAAGGTGCCTGGCAGTCAGCCACTCAATGCATGGCGTCTGAAACCCGATCGGTCTAGGGTGCTGCTGATGGTGGCAGTGGCAGCTTCTCAAGCCAAGCCCTTCTCGCCGTCACTCTGCAGGGCTCTCTCTCACTCGTGGGTGTGTGCTGATTGAGGCGTTATCCTCGCCTAATCTGTCACCGAAGGAGCAGGGGTTGAGAGAGACGGGGATAGAAGGGAAAGGAAACACAACATATGGTGGGGAGACTGATACGGTAGTATGCAGACAAAGTGTTGCTCAAGGAAAGAAGAATGGGCAATTAGTCAATATTTGACTTTTTTCAGAAATGAATATAGAGGTGATTTTGCAAATCTTCTAATTTATTTTGGTGGAAGCGAATGTTGTCGAGTATTCTTCTAAAGTGAAATATAGCGTAAAATGACTTTGAATAAAGAATCATGATATATATATATATATATATATATATATATATATATATATATATATATATATTGATTAGTAGTAAGTGAAGAGTAACTTTAGAGGAAGACCTGACTTCTCACTTCCAGGCCGAGTAACCGAGTCTGGCGAAGACAGAGTGAGCACGCTGCTCGGCTACTGCCTCGTCAACTTTGCCAGCCTTCCTCGAGTACGCCGCCAACTGGTGGAGAAGGATGGCGAAGGCAAGATTCGCATTCAGCCTGTCAGATCATCCCTGTTTATTTCTTTCTTTTTTAACCCTTATTTTATTAGTTATTAATTATGAAATTTATTAGTACGCCTTACATAAGGCGGTGATCACACAATTTTCCGAGTTATTCCGAGTTAGCTGGTTCCTCCAGTTTTTGCTAAAGATTTCTCCAAGCGCGAACTTGTCTGATGAGATCATTTTAATTAGCATGAAATGCCATAAAAATAACTAATTATCCTCATTTTGACTCCCGAGCAGGGAGAGATTGCTATCTTTTGGCAAGCCGCTGTGAAATATACTCTTTCATCTTGGCTTCCCTCTTCTTTTTATGAGTTCTCTGGAGTATTCTCTCTCCTCTCTCTCTCTCTCTCTTTCTCTCTGTATATTCTCTTTCTCTCTCTATTTTATCTCTCTCTCCTCTCTCCTTCGTCCACTCTCATCTTGCTGTTCTTCAACACTGGATGCTCTATGACTTCTCCGTCAGCCACAGATAATATCTTTACAAGTCATTTGCTCCAAGAATTGAATGACTGTTGCTACCACTCAAGGAACTGCTTGGCACTAATGTCTGATTCAGCCTGTCTTCCTCCTCTCAATATCAACTCTCTCTCTCTCTCTCTCTCTCTCTCTCTCTCTTTCTCTCTCTTTCTCTTCCTTTCTTTATTTCTCTCTCTCTCTCTCTCTCTCTCTCTCTCTCTTTCTTTATTTCTCTATCTCTCACTATCTCTCTCTCTCTCTCGCTCTGTATATATCTCTAACTATATTTTCTCTTTTTCTTTCGTTTTCTCTATTTTAATTCGCTGTCAACAAAGGGGTTTTTTTCGACTATTTTGTTCGTGCTGATATCAATAATTTAGTACACCATGAGCAGAATATTTTTTGATATTGTATAGGGATTCTGCCATTTGTCGGTTGCTGCTTTCTTTTAATCATGCCGTAGAAGTAGGCTTCAAATTGTTGAACAGTATTTTTTCAATCCTTGGTTCTTTCTGTTTAGGCACTTTTTTTTTTAGCTTTCATGCTGGGAATATTCTTATTTCATTAATGGTCATATTGTTACTATAATTGTTTTGCGCAAGTACACCTTATCATGTGAAAATTATAGCTTGTTTATCCGAAATGCCAAGATGATCTCTTGCTTCTTCCAGATCTACTCGATTCTCATGCAGAGTGTCGATGGCGAGAGACGTCGAATTGCTGCGGATATCCTGCGGAACTGCACTTTTGATGATAGTACGACGCAGTATTTTTATCATTCATTTATTTTATTATTATTGAATTGGTTTTTATATTATTTAAAACGCCGTCTTCAGAAATTGAAAGAATTGAAAAATAAAAATAAAGCTTGTTCTATAATCTAGTGGCGGGGCAAATTCTGGATGTAATAAAATCTAGTGGCGGGGCCAATTATGAAATACAGGCGCCTGTCTTTTATAGGACTTAATTAGGTCGTAGATTGTAATAGATCGGGAGTTAGGATGGACTCTCCACTTTTTATTATTATTTCAGGCTTAGGCAATTTTCTGCGCTCTTACGTTTCTAGCTCAATCGGTCATCTAGCTCGTTCATTATTGCAAAAGTGCTTCTTTCTTTGCAACTTGCTCAAGGCTAGCTGTCGCTGAAAAGAAGTATTAAAAAAAAGTATGTGAGTACGAAACAAGGGCACTAGAAGAGATGACGAGAGAAAGACAGTGATCGAGAGACGGAGAAAGTTATAAAAAGAGTGAAAAAAAAGATTTACAGAGAGAGAGAGAGGAAAAGTGAACAACGGAAAGGAACAACAAGGGAGAGATGTCGCGGCTGTGTACCAATTAATCACGCGCTTGTCACGCAGTGCGTCGAATGGATGATTAGTTGAGGAGAGTCGCAGTTGAGTGGGGTGAGAGTTGGGGGAAAGGGAAAGAGAGAGAGAGAATTAACTTGGGCCCTCCACATTAACGACGGAAGCGTGTGAGAGAAATCAAGCTAGCTTGCCGAAAGAGAGGGAGGGAGATAGTCAACCTGAAAAGTTGCATTTGCCAAGAGGATTATTAGACTGATGCCATTTTTCTGCTTTTCATTCTGAAACATTCATCGGAGTCTCTCTCTCTCTCTCTCTCTCTCTCTCTCTCTTTCTCTCTCTCTCTATTTCTGCCTCTCTCTATCACACTGCAACAGTAGTTGTTTGCCATGTGAAATGAAATGTTGAATTTAGCACAAAGGCGAAAGCGTTCTCTGCGTAATATTCTTTCCATCTTTCTCTCCATCCCCGATTCACCCCTTGCATTTGAGAGTGTCTTTATATTCTATCCTCAGAGCGAGCGATCATTCAATAAACAGCATGGACTAGTAGGAGGGAAAGATTGGTACAGGGAGAGAGAGAGAGCGAGAGCGCGCGAATGAGAGAACTAATTGCAAGGGGGTATGAAGGGAGATAGAGAGAGAGAGAAGAGAGAGAGAGAGAGAGAGAGAGAGAGTTTCAGATGTCATGCTAGAAGAGTGACACTGTTAGCACAGTGCAGAGAGGGCAACCGAGAGCTCTTCAGGCGGCTTGATTTATGTGCGCTCATTTTCCCCTCTATCAAGTGCTACAAGAGGCCAACGACAGGTAGGAGTAGAGAGAGAGCATGGCAGAAGATGAGGGTGCAGACTAAAGAGAGGATGACAGTTATTCACTCCCTGGGCATATAACGAAGTGGACTCGGAAGGCTACTCTCCTCTCTCTCTCTCTCTCTCTCTCTCTCTCTCTCTCTCTCTGTCTCTCTCTCTCTCTAGTATCTCTCTCTCTCTCTCTCGACTGATAAGGAACTCTTGCCTCCTGCCGCTCCCAGTCTGCCCAAGTCGCCACCTCCTCTCTCCCTCTCTATCTCAATCCCCACTATCTTTACCCTCCTCTCGTTTCTTTTTTCGGGCGGCATCATTCAGATTAAGGATTAGCGCGGCCGAGATGAAAGGGTTGCCTTCCAGTTATCACTGGTTATCACCCCTCGCAGAGACTCCATGGCGTGTGTGACTATGTAGAAGTGCTGGCTGCTTATCCCGTCCATAAAAGATAGATTTGGGGAGACTGAGAGAGAGAGAGTGAAGAGAGTACCAGATTGACTGACGTCGATGGGTGAAATCCCTGAGAATGTCGGCATACTTTGTTCTTCTCCCCACCTTGACTGTTCTTTGTCGATCGTCACCTCCCCTCCTCTCTTCTATTTCGAGATCAACTACCAGCCGAGAAGAAAGAGGTGTCCACTCTTGTAGATGCGCTAATTTAGTCTCTCCTTGACTCTCGTGCTGACACCCAAGAGCACAGCGAAGTGATGTAGATGGTGTACGACCTGTTGGGGGAGAGAGAGAGAGAGAGGAAGTGAGACAGGGAGGGATAGAAAGAGAGGGAGGGAGAGGGACAGGGCCACTGCTGCTGATTTGAGATGATAGCTTAATGATTCGCACTGACAGCCCAGTCGCTGTTCTCACTCTCACTCTCGTCTCTTTTTTCGGTCTTGCAATTAGGCGTCAAGGCGTCACTTTTATTCTTTATCTCGATATTTTTTCTCTTTTTCTATCTGTTTCTCTCTCCAACTCTCTTTTTGTCTCTCTCCATTCTCTTTCTCGTTTCCATGAACACTTGTTAAGCAAGGCAGAGGAGACAAAAGAAAATGAAGAAAGTGAAGTGAATGGTGAAAGATACAAACAGCAGCGTCTCGGCCCCTTGCTCGCTCTTTCACTCATTTCATGCTTCATCGCGTGATAATTCGTTGGCGAGGAGCGAGAAGAGGGTACGGTATGCGATTCCCCTCTCTCTATCACTCTCTCTCGCTCTCACTCATTCTCTCGTCAGCTAGCATTTCTTCACGCCCCTCCTCCCGCTGCGTTATCGCTCATCGACAGCTCACGCGCATTCATCCCTCTCTTTCTTACTCTTTCTCTCTCTCTCTCTCTCTCTCTCTCTCTGTCTCCTTGTCTCTTTATCTCTCTCTCTCTCTCTGTCTTACTCTTACTCTCTCTCTCTCTCTCTCTCTCTCTCTCTCTCTCTCTTTCTTACTCTTAATCTCTCTCTCTCTCTCTCTCTCTCTCTCTCTCTCTCTCTCTCTTTCTTACTCTTAATCTCTCTCTCTCTCTCTCTCTCTCTCTCTTTCTTACTCTTTCTTACTCTTACTCTCTCTCTCTTTCTTACTCTTACTCTCTCTCTCTCTCTCTCTCTTTCTCTCGCTAGCTCTCTCCATTACAAGCCAAAACCGAACAGATAGTGTGCATTGTGCTGTAGCGATCATTGTATCTAATTTCCGATGCCTTTGCGAGAGGGAGAGGGAGAGAGAGAGAGAGAAATTCAGTCCAACTAATGCGACACACGAGATATTCAGACGCAGACTATTCCGTTGACAAAAGCGTAAAAGATGCTAACATGTATAATGTGACCATGAAAAATAGTTAATCGAGAACAATGAACACTAACAAGAATGAAAACCGGGCTCGTGTTTGCTATTTTTAACATATTCCATGTTAATGAAGGACTTCATTTGGCGGTAATTCTTACCAATTTTACAAATAGGCGCCTATATTTTGTAGAACAAATGAGAGAGTTATAGAATATCGCGGAACTACCTAATCTTTCACCTCTTTTCCGTCTCTAAACTCCCATGTCGAACGGAAATGCCGCCGGTCTTCTTTTGTTCCACAAAAACTTCGATCATTTCACTCACCTGTTGATATCTTTAAATTTTGTTTACGGTCACAAGAGTGGCGCGTGTATAGAATTAGCATGATTAAAATAGTATGGGAAATATGAAGAGAAGTAGTTATGTCATGTCATACTTGAATAATTATGCCACGTCTTTCTCTTCTCTCTTCCATGGTTCAGGCGACTGTTTCTCACAAGTCTGTTCCTTGAAGATGTCACTTCGGTTACCCTGCTACCCTGGCTTATACTTGGATACATTTTATCTATTAAATCTTTTCAACCACTGCATTTCTTGTTGCTACCACACATTTCTTAATGACTCCCCCCCTTTGCCCTACCGATTTACCTTGTCCATTTTTCAACTGGAGAAGCTATTTTGACTGTTGACATTTTGGGTGTCCCTTCTGTTCTCTCTCCACATTTCTCGCTCTCCTATTTCTTTTTTTTTCTCGCTACGCTTTCTCTCTCTCTCCTATTTCTCCTTCCGTCTGTCTTTATTTCTCTCACCCTATTTCTCTTTCTCCCTCCTTTCTCTCCCTCCTTTCTCTCACCCTTCCTTGTCGCTTCTGTATGTTTGTAGTAGTTGATGGCTTGCCGTCCTCCAGTACTTTGGAAGGCGACTACTCTTGACCCGCTGTGCACACTTACCAATCGGGCTAATCTTAGCTTCTGGGGGCCAGGTCCATCTCGGCCTCGGCCTGCCGCGCGCGAGGAGATGGTTTGGGGGTGGAGGAGAAGGGGGGCGTAGTCTGAAAAGGAGAAGAGGAATCAGGGGCTCAGCCACTTCCGGACTGCTAATGAGGCGCAAGAAGGCACAGAGTGTGCACTAACATCGCCAGCAGCCTAGGTGAAAGCTGAGCCGACACACCCCTCTCCTCTCAGGAACTGAGCCTTCTTGCCATACGCGCAAGAAGACGAAGAGAGCCAAATGCGCCTTCGGCCCTGGCCGGGCCGTCTTTTCGGAAAGTACGAAGAATTTCTTGTCCTCTTTGTGCCTTCTCTATTAGAGAGGACGAGAAAAGTGAAAGAGATAGGGAAAGTAAAAGTACAAGGCCGCGAGAGCTGTGATATTGGACACCTGAAAGGGAAGAGGAGGGATGCTCCTGCCGCCACCGTCAGCGACAACGTGGACTCATCGCCACCGTAGCCGAGGAGAAGTGAGGGACACGAGAAGTCGATCTGTGGTTGTAATTGGAGGAGGCCTCTGGGGGGAGCCAGAGGACACATGTTCTCAGTGTCAGTGGTTTCTCTCTACAACAATCGACATCGTCGCCCTTTTCTTCTTCTAGACTCCCTTCTCACTTTGCATTCCTCGCAAACACCTGTTTGAGACAACGATCACTTAGAGAATCCTTCTCTCTTTATCTCTTTTCCTCTCTCTCTCTATCTTGGTCTATCTGCATCCCGAGATCCTAGAGGACAGGGGGATTGAGGACCCCAAAGAAGCACAGTGAACGAAGAGAGAGGGGGGAGACGCCTGAGACGCTGAGAGAAAGGAGTCTAGATCTAGAGAGTGTCACCATATCCGCGAGGGGCTCTTGGCTAACTGCTTCAGAGCCGCGTCGTTGTTGTGACGGGGTAGGGTGGAGGAGAACTCGTAAGTGACTGCTCTCGGCCATTTACTCGAGAGGGAGAGAGAGAGAGAGAGAGAGAGAGAGGAAAGCAGAGGAGAGAGAGAGCAGAGAGGCAGAGAAAGAAAGGTGACGAGGAGAAGAAAGCCTTGTATATCCACCTATCCTAGTCAACCCTTTGTGCCGACGCGCACAGCAACGGAACAACCGTGTCAAGTGCTGACAGTTTGTCCAGCTTGTCAGTGAGGATACTGACGCTGAAAGAGAGAGGGGGAAAGAGTTGAGAGGGAGAAAGAGAGAGGCAATGTTCTCTGCAACGAACAGGAGACAAAGCTCGCTTTCAAGAAAAGCGCTTTATCTGATGCTCACTCACAGAGAGGAGGAGAAGGTGTCCTTTTGCAAGGACTATCGACTATCTCGTTCAGTGTAAGCCATCCACTGTTGAAGCGGCCACATTGGTGAGGCTTGCAAATAAACGATGCGCCTGTAGAAAGGCACACTTTATGCGAGGCAGTGACAAGGATACTGGCACGACAAATGGGCGCGGAAAGGAGAGGACAGCAGACCTTGCTGCTTGGCGCATCTGACTCCTTAAACACCACCACTATTCTGCTTTATTAGAAAACAGGGAGAGAGAGAGAGAGAGAGAGAGAGAGAGAATAGCGAGGCAGAGACCTTTGTTTGGCGCGCCGTCGCGCTTGATGAATTCAATTCGCATATATCACGGACGGAAAGCTTCAAAGAGAATGCCTGCCGAATGCATGATGACTAATCACGGAAGGCACACAATTGTTTTGCCGATCATTTCGAGGCTATGGCGGGCACCGACACTTGAATCGGTTGGCATATAAATAATTCTCTCGTCATAATTATCTGCTATGGTTTGTCGAGGCCCCCGGATACGTCATTTGAGGCAAATTTCCTGAGACAAAAGCAAGCCAAACTCGGAATGTTGCTGGAGGCGGCTAATGCATGCTGCAGAAACTTAAAGTAAGGCAAACTGCTTTGATATTTTTTAATAATAAAATAAAATAAATTTACTGGCTTACTGGTAAACAAAGGCAATTCCATATTCCGGAAGCAGCTACTGCAGAGACATAAGAATCTTTCATTATTTGCGAACACTCGACAAGCTGACGCCTCAATTGTAGTGCGCCATATCCTGATGGAGTTGAAGTGGAGACAGACGATGTTCACTTTGAGACAAGGCAATTGGCAAGATGCGAAATGTTATCGCGAGGCCTCATTTGTTCGAGAGGAGCAACTATTTCATTCATTACTCGGACAATAAGATGGTCAAGTGAAGGGCTTGGTATAACTGTTCTCCTTTTCTTTCTTTCTCTCTCTCTGTCTCTCTCTCTCTCTCTTTCTATTTATCTCTCTATCCCTCCCTCCCTCCCTCCCTCTCTTCTTCTCCTTCTCTTTTCGATCTACTACACTCGATGCCATGCAAAAGTGATAGTACTCTTCGATTCAGCTGTTGTTGCCAGCTTCTTCCGTCGTGAGCCTTCACTCTGTATTTGTTTTGTCAAATTTCGGCGGCTCTGACGACCCGAGAATTCTTTACCAGAAGCTGTAAATTGTGTTTCGGAGAGGCGCCTGCTGTATCTGCTTATCGCACATCGTTTTCTATGTTCTGTTTCTCTTTCCTCTCTCTCTCTATCCTTCTCTCTCTCCTTCTCTCTCTCTCCTCCCTCTCTCCTTCTCTCTCTCTCTCTCTCTCTCTCTCCTTGTCCCTCTCCCCTCTGTCTGCTTCCATTCTTGTGTCGTCTCCGTCCTTATTTTCGACCCGTTCCACCTCCTTATCTAATCTCCCTATTCCTTATTTTGGGGTTATTCCTGGTAACTCGAATATGTGAAGCAAGCCGAGAGTGTATTTTACTAATAGTAAATATGTAACGGTAAGATCTTATGGATTTAGGTTGGCATACGGGAATTATGAGTACAGGGAATCGAACAAGAGAGGGAAGTTGAGAAAGATATGAACAGGAATAAGAGAGGGAACCAGAGAGAGAGAGAGAGAGAGAGAGAGAGAGAATTCCGGTGGTGGAGTAATTTGAGAAGCCTTCAACTGCGCCGGATCAGTGAGATTGAGCGACTTCACCCTGAGTCAGCTTCTCTCTCTCTCTCTCTCTCTCTTTCTCTCTCTCTCACTCTCGCTCCCACGATGGCGAAGTCGAGCTCACCCGGTGCTATTTGCAAGCAATCCCTTGGTTGTCCGCAACTTACTCCCCCTCCTCATTATCGCCTACTGTAAAAAGTCCATTGCAAGTGTTTTACCCTGGTTTCCATAATCGGATCCACCGTTAAAATTATTGACCTATAAATAGTTATATTTTTCGATTTGGAGGGAAATATCTGTCATGGGTCTTCCCTGCCGTTTTTTCCCCAGTCTCCAGATCACATCTCCGGAGAGAGATGTGTTCCCTCTCACTTCTCGTGTTCTTCTTAATCATGTTGCTCTTTGTAAAGCTGTCAATGCGCATAGGGTGTAGATGTGATAGGGGATGGATAGAGAGATAGAAAGAGGTAGAAGTGAGAGAGAATGGGAGATGAGAGAGAAGAGAAAGAGCGAGAAGGTGAGTGAGACAAAGGCGAACAAGAGACAACTACATACACTTTGCTCTCTTATTCTCTCTTCTGTAGTCCATACATCTCGCTGCCTATCTCATCATTTACTATCTGCTCCTGATATCTCTGTTCTCTCTCTCTCTCTCTTCTCTCTCTCTCTCTCTCTCTTTCTCTCTCTCTCTCTCTCTCTCTCTCTCTCGACTGATTCCATCGGTTGTGAGAGGCGCTGACAGCGGCACCTGTTGTGGTGTCGGGAAGACGATGTGTGGCTGGAGAGCGAGCCAGAGGGTCTTGTAATCTCTCTCCTTCTCTCTCTCTCTCTCTCTCTCTCTCTCTCTGTCTTTCTCTCAATGTATTCCACTCTGTCCTACTCCCACATTCACAACTTATTCACTTCCTCGGGCTACAACCCCTTGTCTTGCACCCCCCTTCACTTTATTTATCACCGGTCGTTCGCGATCACTTTATCCCATCCACATCACACAAAGATAGACAAGGAGTCAGAGAGAGAACCCAATGAGTTTGTTATTTTTGACCAGGCCGTACATACATTTTTTAAGAAGATCTGGTAAACATATTATTGTCTGATGGTATTTCTGGAATGATGGTAGATTATCTTGATCTAAATGCTTCTGACGTTGTTCTTCTTCTTGACGAGATAGGCAGAGAGAGAGAGAGGGAGAGAGAGGGTGCAGAAGCTTATTAGGGACGCCAAGTTGTGGAAGTCCCTGAGGCGGCGGCTTGAGCATCTCTTGATGGGGTGTGCGTGTGGTGGAGGAGGGCAGGGCCGGGGGCTAGATGGGAAGCTGCGGGGACTGGGGGCACTTTCATGGAGGCGATCAAATGAGGAATTCTGAGAGAGAGAGAGAGACGGACAGAGAGAGATAGAGAGAGAGAATACATCGCCCCCCTTCCGGAATAAGACAGAGAGATGAAAGAAAAATGCCGTAAGCGGGAGAAGGAGAGAATGAGAGATGAATAGAGAGAGAGAGAGAGAGTAAATGAAGAGACAATTGTGCGCGCCTAGGGAATGCTATTCGGCAGAGTTGGCTATCCGGAGCAGGAAGGCGCCCTCGACTCTAACACGGAAGAATGAGCGCGAAATGAAGCGAGGCTGCCGCCGGGCCGGCAAATAGGGTGCCGCTTCTGGCAGCCAGGCTGACGAACTTGGTCTTGCTCTCTTTCGCTCAGCCACTATCTTTCTGTTTCTCTCTTTCCACCCCCTCTCTCTCTCACTATCTCTTTCTCTCTTTCTCTCTTTCTCTGCCCCCCCCCCCAACACCCTCCACACTTTTGCCTTTCTGGATACGGTGCTTAGTGCGAATGTGGGCGAGAATGTGATGGAAGGAGGAGGCGAGAGATGGAGGCCTTGAGAGCCACAGGGAGAGTGGACTTATTTCCGAAACACTCCTTTACTGTACTTTCTCTCTCCCTCCCCCTCTCTCTCTCCCTCTCCTTCTCTCTCGCTCCTTTGTAGCCCCGTGGTAGTTTAGTGTGATGCTGTGGCAAGCAAGTATGATTACAAGAGCAACATCAGGAAGGGCAGGCGGCAATATGGAGAGAGAGAAAGAGCGAAAGAGAGAGAGAGAGAGAGAGAGAAAGAGATAACAGGGCAGGGCAAAGGCATGCCCAGCCAGGTGCGCAGCAGCCGGGATAGAGCCAGCGATTTGACGGGTGATGATGATGACTGCGGCCGCCATGGCATTGAGACGCTTATCCGCTCGTAAAAAGGAAATAGCGTAGGAGAGGCAGAGAGAGAGAGAGAGAGAGAGAGAGAGAGAGAAAGCAGAGAAAGAGAGCGAGAACAAGAAGCAAGCAACCAGTGGCTGGCGGAAGGCGCGCCTCCCTGTTGTACGCGCTCTTCTATGATGATCCGACATGGGCTGTCGCTGTCTATTTCTCCCTCTCTATTACTCTCGCTCCCTTTCTGTGTAAACTCTCTCTCTCTCTCTCTCTCTCTCTCTTTCTCTCTCTCTCATCCTCCCTCTCTCTTCCTTAGCATATGCCTTTATATCTTCCCGACGCATCCTTTATTTCTCAAGCTTGCCTTTCATCTATCTCGTCTCCATCTCTCGTTAGTTCTGGATCTTCTATCCTCTTCGCCACAGTCAGAGTTAGTCCAAGAAGACTTCAAGGCAGGCAGAGAGTGAGAGAGAGAGAGAGAGAATCGCCGCAGCTCATAAAGCTCCCTTCTAGGCGGAGACCGTAGTCGAGTGGCCAAAAGTGGTCATAAACGGAGCGGACAGCTCAGGTGGCGGACAGGCCGCTCCCGCCACGGAGGCGACTCATGCCTCTCCCCCCTCCGCCTACTTCTCTCTCTCTCTCTCTCTCTCTCTATCTCTCTCTCTTTCTATCTATCTCTCTGTCCCTCCCCCGCTCTGCCTTTCTTTCGCTTGCTCTCGGTGTGTGCCTATACGTCTTTACTCTCTACTCTCTTTCTCCCCCTCTGTCATGTATTCCGCTTTGATGTATGCGGTGCTGATAAATCTGACGAGGTCAATGAGCGTCACAGGGAGATACGAGCGGATGAGTAGTTGACTAGCTTCTTAATGTACATATACTCTACCTGTGGAGTGGCCTTCTCTCTCTCTCTCTCTTCTCTCTCTATCACTCTCTCTCTCTCACGCTACCCTTCTCTTTCTCTGGCTCAGTCTCTCAACCCATTCGCAACATCTTGTCGATGATGAAAAGCGAGTACTACATGTGCAAAATGTACAACAGTGAAATACACATTGACTGATTGCTGGCACCGCTCATTCTAGATGTTGTTAGTTGGTTGGCTAGTGACTACAGCCAGGGCCGTGTGTTCTTGCCACATTTACACCTCACCCGAACATCATTGTATATCACGGAGAGAGTCGAGTGTCGTCTGCCACTTGGTTCCTCAGGCGGCGATTTGCGCACTGGCAAAGGAACAGACAGCAACAGGTGCCGAGATGGGCTAAGAGGGCTGACCCCCTCCCCCATTTATTATCAGAAATGATAAGATAATTAGGTGTCTGAGTGGTAACTTAACTGGCCATGAGTAGAGCATACATTACATTTATTTAGTGAAAAAGTGTTTCAAGTTGTTATGGCCACTTTTTCCATACGAAGGAGTGCGTACGGTGCTTATTTTTGGATATTTTCCCTCACTCGTCCGCATCCTTTTCGCTCTCTTCGTGCATGCCGAAAGTGTGTCGCTCTCTGTGTATTTGTGTGTCTCTTTTGCTCACATACAAAAGACCCTTTTTCATGCCGGAAATAACTGATGGCTTTAGGAGTGGCAGTATCGGCTGCAAAGTCCGCCGGGCCTCAGAAAAAAAAGAGAAGGAAGAACAGGAGAGAGAGAAAGAGCAAGAGAGAGAGAGAAAGAGCAAGAGAGAGAGAGAGAGAGATAAGTAGCACCCACCACATCATTTATTATGTCGGTTATGGTGGCGGATTTGTGCAGAGGTGAGGATGGTCGGAGAGGAAAGAGAGAGGGGCCCAAGGGTCTGTCGAACGGTTGAGTTGACATACTTGGTAACGATGGTCGTGTCAATAGGCACGAAGAAAGGAAAGCAGGCCGACTCATTGAGAGAGCCACTTTCTTTTCATAATGGCTTCTCAAGTGAGTAGAGCGGTTGATTACTAGTAGCAGTGAGTTAGCAGAGCAGGAGAAAACTATAGCAAATGTGCCAGATCAGGCATTGCAGAAACTGCACAAGCGATACCCCCTTCCTGAACTGCCAGACCAACTACAGTAATCGACATCCCTTGTAAGGTGGTGGTGATGGGAAAGGCAGGATGCAGCTCTCCAGCACACTCATCATCACACGCACGCAAACACACAGAAGATAATCGCCTCGGTCGGGCGCCTTTCGACGATTACCAGTCAACAGCAAAGAGGAGAAGTGTGTACCTAGCGAGCTCCCTCTTACCCATTAATAAGCCAAGGAGGTTCATCTCATACTCCTCGGCTACGAACTCCTGCAGTGATAATATCATTACGGAACGAATGCCGTAATCGGCATTAGTGGCTGGACAGATTCTTGATCCATTACGCCGTTGCATCACATGGCGATTTGACATTCCTTTGGGACGGAAATTTAAATGCCAGAAAGCTACTTGTGTTCTATCTAAGAGCGAGAATGTCTCTCTCATCCGGTTGACGTTTTGAGTGTTTGACGATGGATACATCGTGTCAGAGTACCAAAAGAGTTTGGCGCTGTCAAACGCATTAGAGGGTGTGCCGGGCGAAACTTGGCCGGTTAGGTGAATGTCAGTGGTGCCCGTTTGGAGCGTTCGTGTGTAGTGCAAGTCTTTTGCGATGCTATACTTTGCCGCGCCACACCGATAATTGCATTAGGCGACGAATGAACGAAGACAATGAAGAAGGGAGAGGAAGAGCGCGAGAAGTAACTCTCGCAGGAGTTGAAGTTGAAAAGGTGGTCAGTGAAGCAGCTTTCCACCTCGCCTTCCTCTTTTCGTTTCTTTTTTCCTGCTCATATCCAAGCTGTCGTCTCCTCTGCTACAAAACCTTTGAGAGGTGAGAAGAGCAAGCAGGATACGGAGAAGAAAGAATGGAGAAGGATATGTAAGTGGTCGAGTGGTGGTGATAGATGGACGTGCCAAGTTGACGGCTTGTTTGAAAGTGAGAGAAGAGGAGATGGGTAGACCCCTCACGTCAGTGAATATGTGGAGAAGAAGAAGAAGAGAAAGATCACGGGTTGAAAAGTCAGGAAGAGAAGAGCGAAAAGCACGTCTCTCGCTCCCTGACACTCACTCTCCTTGCCGTCTGTCAGTTAAAGTGGTCGCTTCCGTGATTTCTCTGCGTCTCTATCCCTCTCATGCTCTCTCGCCGCCCAATCACTTCTCACCCTTGGCCGGGGCACCACGTCGAGGCTCACACGTTTTTGCTGTTAGTCTTGTCACTCTCGGATGCTGCTTCCTTTCGAGAGAGAGAAGGAGCGAGAAAGATGCTATTTATATGGTCATCCCTCCCATATAACCCAGATTAGCCCTTGCCGATGTACCGTTACATCTACCGTACTAATAAACACTTTATCAACATAGGACAACGCCCCGTGTGGGGTAGCAGGTGACAACAATAACAAAGGCGAGTGCATGTTAGCACGGCGAAAAAATAAGGCATGCAATTCAATGGCATGTTAGGAAGTAAATGAATAGAGAGAAACTGAGTGCATGCAATTCAAGGCATGTTAGACATTAACAGTATAATATAATATGGGAAGGGGGTTTAGAGAGTGGGAACGACGCCTCCTTGAGTGGCTGGAGAGGCCCTGACGTAAGCCGCAAAGCCTCCATCTGACTTCCATCTGCCCACTCTTTTAACTTGGTTTGAGGTGCGCCCCAAGGCGAGGAGACGATTGGCCATGCCCGAGCGAGCCGAATGAGAAGTGAATTGGGGAAGCGAGAGAGAATTAAACATTTTGGATATAAGCTTAGAAAAATGAGAAGGCGAGAGGTGGGAGAGAGGGTTGGATGCCGAGGGACAGACCGGAGAAGACGGGAGTGAATCCGAGAGACCCTTGGTGACGAAACTCAATACAATAGGAATACCTCCTAGGTCGACATGTACAGTAGAACCTAGGGACAATTGATCCGTCTTGGAACGACGGAGAGTGAGACACAAGATATGGTGCTGGAGAGAGAGGTCTTGCCATTTGAGCGCTGCAAGTTCACTCACTCTAAGACCAGCCAAATACTGAATTATAATAGCAAAATGAGGGCGAGAATCCACTGCAGACAAGGAAGCTTTAACAACACTGCGAACATGCGAATCAGAGAGGGCCTGGGCTCCTCGCGGGGGGAGAGAAGCGCGCTTGAGACCAGCAAATACTTGTGAACATAAAGGAGTGAGAGATTGTGAGGAGAAGAGGGAGAAAGCTGCTGAAAGCTGAGCAGCTTGTGACCGGGAAAGGGAGTGGTTGGCGGCAAAAGCAGTGAGAGAGAAGGGAGAGGAAGGGTCTATTCCAGGGGGTAGTCTTCCAAGATATCCTCTCCAAGCGGAGGCGTAGCTCCTCCACGTGTTAGGTGCTCTTGATGCAGCCAAAGCACGCTCCACCGCTGCTCTCGCTCCTCCTCCGCCGATAGCAGCTGCTGCTCCTCCCAGAAGATGCCACTCTCGTCTCGCCGATCCTGCAGATTAGAATACTCTCAGGGTGGGCGGGTGGAACCCTACACACCCTACGACGGCGATCGTAGAATGGTTACCCTTCTGCAACTTTGTCCTACCGCACCCTCCTACCGTAGTCTACGGTGCAAACCTGCACATCACTAGCCATTCAAACCTTTTTATTTCACGGTCCCTCTGGCAATGATGCTAATCATCAATTATATGGTCATCCCTCCCATATAACCCAGATTAGCCCCTTGCCGATGTACCGTTACATCTACCGTACTAATAAACACTTTATCAACATAGGACAACGCCCCGTGTGGTAGAAAAACGAAAGTTCCCTTTGGGTTAGTTGACCAGGATGAATTCGAAATCGAAGTCAAGGGATTGCCTAGCAAAGGCCTGATTCAAGTGAGACCCGGGCACGATCAACAGCCTGCCTTTGCTGACTATGAAAGAGTCCCTGACCCGTCCCTCCTTTTTAGCCTTGATAATCATGGGGAAGAAGTTCGCTGATTCCCAAACAGGGAAGCCCAGGATAACCTTAGTATTGTACAGCAAAATCTTTCCCATAGCCCTTGCTAACAGCGAAGGAGGAGGAACTGACCAACCAAAGATTCCAGAGGACCAGATGTCGTGGCGAGAGAGAGCGTCGACTGCGCTCGCTCCACACTCCGGTTGTCTCGATACGAATCTGGAAACTTTTGCTGTTTCTGCTGATGCGAAGAGATCGATATCAGGGATACCCCATCTTCTGACACAATAATTGAACCAATGTGAATTGATTGCCCAGTCATCATGATCGATTTCTCTACTCAGTGCATCTGCTTGCTCGTTTAGTTCCCTAGGAATCCAGGAAAAGGAAGCCTCAACACTGGCGCGCTCCAAGATGCCCCTAATCGAGAGTGCTATGTCTTGGAGGAGTGGGATTCTAGACCTTTTTTGGCAAATGGATACGGCCCCTAGATTGTCCGTGAGAAAAAGGAGTGATTTTCCCTGGAATCTCTGAGCTACTAGCAAGGCAGCCTGCTGAATCCCCAACAATTCTCTCGCTGTACTCGAAAAAGTCATTTGTAGCTCCGAAATGTTCTTGGAAAAGGATACCCTTCCTTGGTCTGAGGCGATAAACCCACCTAATGCGACTGCTGATGCATCCGTCGTGGCCGTTGCATCCAGCCGACTCTCCAGCACTCTTCTCACGTCGCCTCTCTTCGCCAGTCTCAGCAAGTTCTCCAGAGCTCCTCGTTCCTCATCTCCCAATGTTTGCCGTCTCCCTCTCTCCTCTGAAAATAAGAGATTGGATGCAAGAGTATCCGCAAGGGGTCTGGTATAGATGGCTAGGCCGTATGAGATAGCGGAGAGGGAAGCTATCATGCCCAGAACTTGCTCTCGATCCCTGATCGAAGGTGTTTGTGTCAACATCTCTTCAATTTTGTTCACCAGTTTGGACCTTCTCTCTATGGAAGGGGAGAAAACGCGTTCTCCCAGATCGATAATTGCTCCTAGCCATACCACTCTTGTGGAGGGGGTCCAACTGCATTTTTCTTCTGCCATCACTACACCTAGTCTCCTCAGATCTTCCCTCACTTGTAATACTTTAGCTTCCAGGTCTTCATTGGACGAACCCAGTACTATACCGTCGTCAAGATACAAGGTCGCATCTATTCCTTGAGATCTCCACCTCTTGACCAATGGGCGGAACAATTTAGTGACCATCCAAGGGGCAGGGGCCAGACCAAATGGGATTGCCCTGAACTGGAAGTACTGAGATCCCCAACGGAAACCCAAAAACTTGCGATGTTCAGGCAAGACTAGCAAATGATGATAGCAAGACTTCATGTCGAACACTGCCGCAACTCTAGCATGACTAAGAGATGGGAAGACTGACTCTAGTCCTTCGCATTTGAATTTAGGCACAGACAGGAATGTGTTCAGAAACGACAGATCTATAACTAGTCTCTTTTTTCTCCCTGAAACGACAAAGATCCTGCTAGAGATAATTAGCTCTTGTTGTGCGACACATTCTACCGCCCAAAGGCATTAAACAAAGGCATTATCTTCCCCTGAAAGGTGGGATTGAGGTGCAAATCTGGGTTCTAACGTAATCCCTTCTAGGAAAGGGAGTCTGAAACCTTCTTCTAGAGCTCTGAGGAAATACTGAGGTGGGCCCAAATGCTTCCATTCTCCAATATTCTCGTGAATAGAGCCTGCCTTAAACTCCTCACCCTTAGTGGTCGTTCTGGGACGGCATCTCATGCTTGGCTCCGTCAAGTACGGCGCGAGCGACTGGGCAGTCTCTGATGAAGTGGCCCGACTTCTGGCAATGGTGGCATCTCGCCAGCGGCGAGCTGCGGTTTGGGCCAGAGGTGAAGCGGTCGATTTGCAGTTGTTGGCGCTGGACGAGAGCGACCAACTTGTCCACTGCAAATTAGCAATCAACTCACCCCCTTTGGCTCCCTCCTGCTCTTCCCGCAACTGACATTTTGCATCGGCACCGGACTGATTGGCCGCTTCTCCACGAAAGGGCCGGTTGTCTGCTGGGAGAGGTCTCTTTCTCGGATTGACTTCCCTCGCAGAGGTGCCCGCTGCCGCTGAAGTCGCCGCCGACTGGGCGATCTCCAGTGCTTGCCTGGTGACCTCGTCCAGTGCTCCCGTGCGGACCTTGGCCTTCTCCATGGCATCCCAAAATCCAGGGTTGGTGTCTGCGAGCTGCATATGCGTCACTCGCTGCTCCAGCTTGAGCTTCGCCTCTGCGATGAAGTGGAGAGCTTCCTCGTAGGACCTCGCATGCTCTGCCTGATCGAGGTCGGAGAGGGCCTCCACCATGGGCTTAGCGCACTCTCGATACACTGCAAACTGATTGAATTTGACTTTTTCACCCTCACTCATCAAGTGACTGTGAACTGGTCCCGAGTCGCTCATCAAGCGCTCGGGAACCGGTCCACACTCACTCATCAAATGAGTGTGAACCGGATCACACTGACTCATCAAGTGAGTGTGATCCAGGGAATTCGCACCTTGGCCTTTGGGAAAACTACCTTTCATAGCGAGCTGCGGGAATACTCTCCTCGGAAGGGGAGGAAGAGGCTGTGGAGTTGCCTCCATCAGCATCCGCTTCACTGTCTCTGCCAACTCCTGCGCTGACGGGAGGGAAACCAGTGCTGTGGGTGCGGCTGGAGCCGGCTGTTCGTTATCGACTGGCATACTGGAATTACATCAAGTATATCCTCCGTGATTAAAATTAAAAATTAACCTCTATTAAAACCAATTAAAAAACAAACCTCACAACAAAAACCAAAGTCACCTACACACCCTACGACGGCGATCGTAGAATGGTTACCCTTCTGCAACTTTGTCCTACCGCACCCTCCTACCGTAGTCTACGGTGCAAACCTGCACATCACTAGCCATTCAAACCTTTTTATTTCACGGTCCCTCTGGCAATGATGCTAATCATCAATTTCTCGCCCTTCTTCATCATCATCCGCCTTCCCTCTCCTTCTGTTTGTCGAATGACAACGAGGAAAAGCAGCAGCTTGGCGATGAGTAAAAGTGGGCGAGAGGAGCAGGCAAAAGAGCCAAGAATGTCGACAGCATTCGCAAGAGGAGTGAGAGCACAACAACGCCTTGTGTTTTGCAAGGAGAGCGTAACGCAATACGTGGTGTCATCCTGAAGTTGAGATGAATGAAATGGGTGCCTAGGCAACTTGAATTAATATGGATGATGGATGGAAGTGTTTAAATAAGCGAAAGAATAAAGCTTGAAAGGATAGTAATCGGAATTGGCGAAAAGGGCGCAGGCTGGTATGGCTCTCTAGTAAGAAAGAGAAGCTGGGCCGCCGCCTCAAGCGCCATGATGGATGAGTTGTCGCCGCGCCAATTGATGCCCGGCTCATAGAAGGTGAGGAGCTATTCAGAAAGAGAGAGAACGAGAGAGAGTGAGAAAGAGATAGGATTGGTATATATGACGTGATGATTACTTCGTGAAGGTAATCGCCATTGTATGCGCAGAGGGGGACACCGATTATGCCGCTGTGCATTCCACGCTTTCTCTCTCTGTCTCTCTCTGTCTCTCTCTCTATCTCTGTCTCTCTTTTTCTCTCGCGCTCTCTCTATCTCTGTCTCTCTTTCTCTCTCTCTCTCTCTCTCTCTCTCTCTCTCTCTCCTTCCGACTCTCCCAAGCACACCGTGAGTCTTTTCACTCCGATCTAACAGACCCTAGTGTGGCCTCTAGGCCCGCCAGGTAAGGTGATGACACCCCGAGCTCATGGTCATTGCTAAGTCGATCGTTACTTCACCGCTCAAAGAAAGTTGAAAGGGAATTAGGGAGAGGGAGAGAAAGAGAGAGAGAGAGAGAGTATACGCTCAAGACCAGAGAGGGAGAGGAGACATAGAGAAAGGAGGAGCAGTGCAACGCACTCCTACAGATACCTCGCCGTCATGCTATCCCCAATACTCACCACAAATCCTACCGCATACCTCATATAAAGAGAGTACAGTGGGCGCAGATCGTATAGTTGTAGCAGTAGGAATTAGGCGAATATTATGGGGATATCGACTGCCTCGCAAAATACACCGTGAATACATTTCATGGATGTAAGACGGATGATATTAGCCCACTAAAATTACTATACGCATATAAATTCCTCTCGTACTGTAGGCCTCCACGCCGAGCTTTTGGATACGTCGGACGATTTTCTGGTGTCAGTCGTGACACCCCTAGCTGACTCGAGTGACCAGCTAAGACAGGAGGAGACGGATTCGCTTCCGCTGTCCCTCCAGTACTATGAGGGAACGAGGTCCAAGGATGGCGAACTGAGACAGAAGCTGGTTGAGGCATTATATCAGGTTTCGATTCTCTCTCTCTCTCTCTCTCTCTCTCTCTCTCTCTGGGTCTCTCTCTCTCTCTCTGGGTCTCTCTCTCACTCTCTCTTTCTCCCGCCTTCTGTAATATCCGTCCCTGTTTTCTTGGTTTTCCATTCTATAGTATACCATTCAAAGACCAGAGTTAGCCACTGATAGTTGACCATGAGTAGAGCCGACACGATATCCCTCAAAATAAACCACGGGTGCACCCACTGCCCATGAGTACTTTCGCAGACTTGCTCCATTCACGCCTATGCTGACCGGAGAGACAAAAGCGTTTGTAGCAGGCAACCCCAAAGGCTGTTAATTTCCTTTCCTTGTGCCGGCTCTTTGTCGCTTTGCGCTCCGCTCTCGCCAACTTTGCAGAAAAATTTAACAGCCAATTTCATGCCTTTTCTCGCGCATCGCACCGTTAACTTTGCCTGAAAATGAGAGAAATAGAAAGAAGAGAGGGAGAAATAAACGGACAGAAATACAGGAGAGAGAGAGAGAGAGAGAGAGAGAGAGAGAGAGAGTTAATCAGCCCTCGGTTAATCTGGCCGATTCCTGTTCCCTTTCTCTCCGGAGCCGCCTATCAAACTCCCGACTTGTCGTTTCTCACCGCGCGGGTGTTTTGTTCCCATGTATTCTCTATGTCTCTCTATCTTTCTCTCACTATCTCTCACTCTTTTTAATCTCTAACCTAGCTTCCTGTTGCCACCCATCCCGCCGCAGTCAGTCACACCTGCCGGCTTCTTCTATTTTTATATTTCTACGCTCAACTGATTGTGGAGAGAACGAAAAAGAGAGATGAAGAGAGAAAGGGAGCGAAAGAGAGAAAGAGGTTGAGCGAGAGAGAGAGAGAGAGAGAGCGCGAGCGAGAGAGGGGGGGGGCGAGAGAGGGAGATAGATAGAGAGAGAGAGAGAGAGAGCGAGAGAGAGAGCGAGCGAGAGAGAGAGAGAGAGAGAGATAGAGAGATAGAAAGAAAGTGGCGGGCTCCAATGGTTGACGCTCTTTTCGTTGTCTAACTCTGTTGAGTCGTGGGCTATGTCATTCTGACTACTCTCTACTCCTCTCTAATCTTTTGTCATCTCTCCCCCTTTCGTTCTCTCTCTCTCTCATCCTCTCTAGTCTCTCTCCCTCTCTCTCCCTCCCTCCCTCTCACTGGCAGCAGCAGCAGCATTCACCATCGCTGACACGCATCGTGCGTAATTTCTCATTTTATCACCACCCGTGCAGCAGCCGACCGCCGCTCTCCCCTTTCTCGTGGCCCGCCGCGCACTAAAACTATCTTCCTGTTCTCTCTCTCTCTCTCTCCCTCTCTCTCTCTCTCTCTCTCTCTCTTTCTTTATCTCTCTATATCTCTTCCTGACCATTCATGGTTCGTCTTCCCCTCCTATTCATCAAATGCCCCTCGATAGTAACTCGAATTCGCAGCAGAGTGAGAAGAGCCTGACTGAGCGTGTGACAAGGGGGTGCAAACGTGGAGACAGCCGAAAGGAGCAGCCGGCGGTCTCCTTTTCGCTTGTATGATATAACCCCGGGCATCCCCCCCCCACTTGGAAGAGTACTCGAAAACGAGGATGAAGAAGGAGGAGGACGATTGAAATGGAATAGAGTAGTAGTTGGAATGGCCGACTGACCAGTCTTCTCTTCCTGAATGGAACCCCTTCCCTCCCCTTCTCGGCCCCGCTCTCCTTTCAAGGCTGCAAAGAAGCTCATCTTCTGTAGCCGAGTTACCAGGCATCAGCCATGGCAACTCTGGGAAGCAGAAGGAAGAGACACTTTGAGAAGCGTCTCTGAGAGGCGAGGCAAGGAGGAGAGGAGGAAGAGTGGAAGCAGAGGTGGAGACTCTCGCACCTAGCAAAGGCAGACACCCTCCGGTAGCTAGGCGCCCTCCCTTTCAGTGGACCCCTCGGTCTATATCCGTTCTTCCTCTCTTCGCGCCCTTCCCACTCTTACTCCTCTCTCTCTCTCTCTCTCTCTCTCTCTCTATCTATCTCTCTTTCTATCTCGCTTTCCTTCTCTCTCTTTCCTCTACCTCTCCCTCTCTCCATTTCAGCTATGCGCCACACGTCACGGTCGTACGGTGCTTCGGGAGCGTGGAATTTATCCGCTGCTACGGGAGCTTGATAAGGCTAGCCAGGAGGGAGCAAGGGAGCCGGCTGAAAAGAAGATGTTCTCCAGGTTGGTCGAATGGAGAGCAGAAGACAAAGAAAGGGAGGAGGGAGAGAGACGGAAAATAGAGAGAGAGACAGAGAGAGAGAGAGAGCGAGAAAGAGAGAGAGAGAGAAACAGGAGATTCAGAAGTAGACATAAATACAGATGTACAGCCAGAGAGAGAATGATAGGAAGCCAGCAAGAAAGTTGGACGATGAAGCGCTGGACGAAGTGAGTTAAAACAGGCTATCGATTACGAATGGTAGGAAGCGAGAATCTTCTAGAAAACTTCTAATCCTTCTGTGAAACACTGACTCTCTCTCTCTCTCTCTCTCTCTCTCTCTTCCTTTCTCTCTAGCTCCCTCACTTCCTCTGTCGCACTTTCTCTCTGTCTCTTTCATCGCTTTCTCTCTCTCCCCCATTCTCTCTCTCTCTCCCATTCTCTCTCTCTCTCCCCCATTCTCTCTTTTTTCTTTCCAGTGACATCATCGGTGAAGAGCACGCACTTCACGCGCTGATCGGCGTGCTGATCCGCTACGAAGAAGAGATGGGCATCTCCTCAAGTCTGCCGTCTATTAGGGAACTAGACTGAGAGTGAGAGAGAATGAGAGACGAAGAGAAAGAGGTTAATAGCGTCACCAAACTTACAATATGGTTCTGTTTTGTACGCACTCAGCTTCTTTCTCTTTTCTTTGCCTTCTTTTGATATAATATTAGTTTTGAGTTTTCAAGGATTTACTGGTTTGTAATTTGTAAGACAAAAGGTTCTCATAAGGTTCTTTCTCAATTCATTCCTGAACTTGTTGCACTCTTCTGCTCTCGTTACTATTGCTTGTTTATTACTTCTTAAGTTGTTGTTGCCCTGGATGATTGTTGTTCCTTCTTTCTGCTTCCTCCTCAGATTCATTTTATCTTCTCCGATTCTTCTTATTCGAGAGACAATGTTGACGGGATAAAGATTCTACACGTAACTCCCAAGTTGGTGTTTGAATCCATTTGATGGAGGAAGAGACAAGGCAAGCAAGATAAGGATAGAGAGAGAGAGAGAGTGGAGAAGAAGAGAGGGAGGAGGTTAGAAAGGAGAGGGTGAGGCAGAGAAGGGTGAAATGAAGAAACACAAGAGGTGAGTGCTGCTGACGAGATCCACTCTGACAAGGTGGCAAGGAAGGAGACGCCTGCAGTGGCGACATCGACACGGATGTTCATCGTCATTTTGCCCATATCCATCTCCATCTTCTCTCTCTCTCTCTCTCTCTCTCTCTCTCTCTTTCTGTCCTCGTATGCACTCTCTCTCTCTCTCCCACTCTTCATCTGGTATGTCTGTCTCTCTGCTGTCTCTCTTCACTCTCTCTATCTCTGCTCTGTCGTACTCACTCCCTAGTATCGTCCGTATGCCATCCTCCCATCAGTCTCACCCTCCTCCATCATAATCATTCTTCAACCCCCCAACTCGTGTCTGCATCCTTCTTTTGCCGTGTAACAATTTGTGTAAACAACATACACACACGGGGCCGACTGCCATACCGCGCAGAACACGTAGAAAATGAAAGAGAGAGAGAGAGAGAGAGTGGAGAGAAGCAACTGATCCTCATATCCCGACTTTTATCGTCATTTTCTATGCATAGCTCGACGCCATTGCTACTACATATGTGCCTCCTCCACTACAACTTTAGAGCTCTGCGATCAAGAGACGACGATGAGAGGGGATCTGATCCCACTAGAGAGGAAGCATGAAGCAGAGAGAGAGGACGAATACAACGTGAAAGCGAGGGGAGGATCAGACAGCTAGAGAAGAGGCCGAGGTGCTACTCCCTCATTGGCTCGCCTCTGAGTCCGTAACCGGCCTTAGGGGTGTGAGAGATAGAACAAAGAGAGAGAGAGAGAATGAGAGCGAAGAGAGAGAGAGAGAGAGAGAGAAGCTCATCAAAGACATTCGCTACTAGAAAGCAGTAGGAGAAGAAAGAGGCAGGCTTGCATTCTCCCCTATTAGCATTTGATTTGTCCACCCCTATCCATTGCATGTCTTTCTCTCCCTCCGTCTCTCTCTCTGTCCCTCTCTCTCTCTCGTTCTGCTCCTCCTCCTCCTTTTTCATAAGATAGACTTTGCTTTTGATCCTCTCCCAATTCGTCTGCCTCTCTCAATGTTCCACACACTCTCTCCCTGCAATCTAACTCAAAAGGTTATTCGGATGAAGAAGCCTGAATTCGGACGCCGAAAGCAACGCTCTCGATACTGTGTCGTGTTAGGAAGAGAGTTAAGGATAAGGGGAGGGATGGAGGGAGAGAGAGGGAGAGAGAGAGGGAGAGGGACGGAGGGAGAGAGTGGGAGAGAAAAAGAAAGAAAGAGTTTGAGGGGACGGGGACAGGCAGACAAGGAGGTAGTCGGATGGTTGAAAGTGATCCGGCTTTGTTTCTTCTGTTTATCCACCACCTCTCTCATCGTCGCCGTCTCGCTCTCTTTCTCACCATTCTATCACCTCTCTCTGCCACTCTCTCTCTCTCCCTCTCTCTCTCTCTCTCTCTCCCTCTCTCTCTCTCTCCCACTTTCTCTCTCTCTCTCTCTCTCTCTCCCCTTTCAATCGCGCTTCAACATTCGCCGATGTATCGTAACGGGGCGGGTGTGAGTGTGCGATTGAGAATGAATTGAGAAGCAAGCGCCTCCGACTGGCTGGCTATTCAATGATACAGGAGCAAAGGCAGATTCAGGAGAGAGCGAGAGATAGAAGGAGAGATAGACGAAGCGAGAGAGACTGTGAGAGTGAAAGAAAGAGAGAGAGAGGGAGAGGATGAAATAGAGAGAGAGAGAGAGAGAGAGAGAGAGAGAGAGAGTGAGGGAGGGAGAAAAGAGAGTGAATGTAGCAGCCAGACGAAGTCACTTGCATCAGGAGTGCAAATGCTCTGATGCACAAGTGCATTTCGATATCAAAAGGGTGGCGGAGATGGAGGGATACTCTAGCTTCTCTCTCTCTCTCTCTCTCTCTCTCTCCGGAATGAAAAAGAACTGAATGAAAAGGGAGAAGAAGCCGACACGAGACAACATAAGCGAAGCAAGATTGAATGATCGGTACGAGAGAGGGCGAGACAGAGAAAGAGAGAATTGCGCGGAGTGTGAGAAATTGAGAGAGTGAGGGGGTTAGCGGAATGAAATGAATCTAGCTGACGATCCGTGACACCTCCACTCTTCTTCGCTTCCGTCGTTTACAAATCTCATACCGTAACGCAGCTTGCTTTTTCATTTCTCTCTCTCTCTCTCTCTCTCTCTCTCTCTTTCTCTAATCTCTCTCACATGACAGTGCGAGAAGCAGCAGAAGGAGCATGTGCGAACGGAAGGAAAGGGCGGTAACGCGAAAAGAGAAAAAGAAAGGTAGAGAGAGAGAGACTGATCGAGATGTTGCAAGGCGATATGAAAACGAAAGCTTTATGTACTTCATACCGTAACTGAGATGAGAGAGAGAGAGAGAGAGAGAGAGAGAGAGAAAGAGATGGCGACAAATGAGCGTCGGATTATAATGATGAGCAGCATGTGCTTCTGGAATGCTCCCAAAGGAATATTGCCGGCAGAAGCGCCAATCAAGCAAATATGGGTGCGAGATAGAGAAAGAGCGAGGGAAAGTGAAGGGGAAAAGGAATGAGAGAGAGAGAGACAGAGAGAGAGAGAGAGAGAGAGAGAGCGAGAACAAGCCGACCGGGCAGCAGGAGGGGGCAGGCAGGAAGCCGCCTGCTGCCTGCCGTCTGATCAAGTGTGTCTGCCACAAGCTCCGCCCCCTTTACATCCAACGAATGAGCGGGGAGAAGGGGCGGTTCTCTTCTCCGGGCGTGGCTAGTCGGGCCTACAAGTTGGGAGGTGTCAATTTCGCCAGTTCTGTGTGGACGGAGAGGCCGCTGCGTCGCTGGGCTTTCCACATTGCTGAGTGGGTGTGACTGGACAGAGCCTTCTCGTTTCATGCTCGATATACGGTAGAGTCACAAGCGCGCGTCAGGACCACCTGATACTATTTTACTACTAGCATCTCACTGATTACTACTCGACTACTATACGACAATTCCTCTCGCTGTCTCTCCCTCTCTTGAATGTCGTTCAACTCCTTCTTCCCTCGGCCCGACTTGCCGTTGCTGGCGCCCTTTATGGGTCTGCCACAACTGGCGGCGGCGGCTGCGGCGGCGGCGGCGACGTCTGCCGCCGGAGGCCACCACCAGCCCTTCTTCGGGATGCACCCTCCAATGGGGGCTGCCTGTCTACCACCACACGGAGCAGACGGCTCGGGTGCCAGCACGGCCTCCGCTAATGAGACGCAGGACGATAGCATCGATGATAGCAAGGTGAGGGATAAAGAGAGAAAGAGAGAAAGAGAGAGAGAGAGAGAGAGAGAGAGAGAAAGTGGAGAGAGAGAATGCAATCTGTACTATGATTCGTCTCATCTCTACTCTTTTTGCGTTCTTGTACAGAGATTGACTTTTGTCTAGTTCTCGCCCCTTTGGCAGCCTTTTTCTCCGTCTTGTTCATTTCTCACCTCTATCAACCCCGTTGTCATTTTAACGCCACTCCCCCCCCCCCCCCCCGCCGTATTCGCATTGTCTTTTTCTCTCTCTCTCTCTCTTTCTCTATCACTTATTCTATTCTCTTTTTTTTCTTTTTCATCTCGACTTTCCGGGCTACTCTTGTTCAATCTCTCTTTCTCTGGCTCCCTCTCTGCTTCTTTCTCTCTCACTTAACGCTTTTATCTCCCAACACCTTGTTATCAGGCGGCCCGGGAGCACACGCGTCGAAGAGTGAGTGAGTGCTTCCTCTTCCTTCCCGTTTCCTTTTTATCTTTTTTTCGCTCTCACTCTCCCTCTCTCTCTCTCTCTCCTTATACAACTCTCTGTCACACTACTGTTCTGGTCATCAACTCTCTCTCTCTCTCTCTCTCTCTCTCTCTCTCTCTCTCTCTCTCTCTCTCTTTCTCTGCTTGTCTTTTCCCTCTCTACATCTCTATCATTCCAAACTTTGCACATCAGCGCACGCTTCATTACCTCTCGGCCGCCAGTCGGACTGGGCGAATCTCATTGAAATCTCGACCTGTCCTGATGTCTTTCTCTCTTTCTCTCTCTCTCTCTCTCTCTTTCTCTCTCTCGCTCGCTCTCTATCTCTCTTCATGCATCTCCCGCTCTGCCTCTCCTTCTCTTTGTCTCGTAATCCTCCACACCAATTATGGCATCACCCCTCAGGCAGGTCCAATTCCTCTCACCTTGACATGACAAGGTGCTGCTGCTGAAAGTGTCCCCTCCAAGAATTGGAATGAAGAAGCCTCCTCATTCTCCGCCCACGGCAACGATAATCGTCATTTCTCTGTATAATTAGAATTTCTCAGCAAGAGGAGAGACAGAGAAGAGAGAAGGGGAGAAAGAGAAATAAAGAGAGAGAGACAGGCAGGGAATGAGAGAGAGAGAAACAGAGAGTTTAGGGTATCCCAGCCACCTTTTTAACACTTCAAGTGTCACATAACCGACGAACAAAATGGCTATCATGAATTATTACCTCAGTCTCTAGCTCGGAAGGAAATACACCTAAGAACACTGTAAATCGATATAATTTATTGCGACGCATGTATCCAATATAAATATATATATGTGTACAAAATTCCTCCGTTTTCCACTTTGTAGAATTCTCTTGACTTCTTCATGAATTTGTTTGTCCGGAGTTTCTGCGGCCGAATTTCTTTTCCTGTGATGAATGCTCGCGGTTTGAGGTCCATTCAGTGGTGGAATTCTTCACAGCCTTTTACTGAGAGCTGCTGCATGAAACGTGCATGAGGGAGAGAGGGAGGAAAATAATCGACCGTTATTTAATGCGTTTAGTGAAAATTAGAAGAAAGAGAAGGAGATGGAGAGACAAGACAAAGACAGAGGAGAGAGAACAGAGATAGAGAGACAAAAGCGCGAGAATTTGTGTCGCTACCGCCCCGGACGCCTCTCAATATTATCGGCGGCAAATCTCCATGTACTGGCGACAGCCGGCGTGAAGAGAATAAGAGAGACAAGGTGTGTTGTGACAGCTGCCTCGCGTCTCTGCGTCTCTCTACTCATTCACTCCATCACCTCATCCCTCATCCTCACTTCTCTCTCTTTCCTCTGGCATATCTGCTTTCTTCGATCTCGGCCTTTTGTCTTCGCACTCTCCGGTCATGAAGTCATGGTGGCGGCATCCTTCCAAAACCATAGCTCTTTCCGCCACCCCTTCCCAGCGTTGTCGGTATGCGCCATCTAGCTCTCTCTCTCTCTCTCTCTCTCTCTCTCTCTCTCTCTTTCTTTCTTTCTTTCTTTTACTTTCTCTAGCTAGCTTACCTGACCTCTACCCCTAATGCATGTTGCGAATTCTCGAGTCAAGACAACTATAAGATAGTCCCAATGTGCCTTTTCATTCGCGAGAAAAGGAAGCGAGAAAGAAAATTGCTTCTCACACTTTTGCAAGGTGTCGGGACTTGTTGGCGATTAACAGAGGCAGAAGAGGAGAGGGGTGTTGAGAGGAAAGAAGGAGAAGAGAGAGAGAGAGAGATGGGGAAAGTAGGAGAATAGTGATATAGAGAGAGAGAGAGAGAGAGAGAGAGAGAGAGAGAGTGACAAAAGGGTAACAGCCGGCTCAAGCTTAGTGAGTGGATAACAGTAAAAGGGAGGGTGTAAAAAAGACGATGTAGGCGAAATATTTTAGACGATGTAGGCGAAGTAGGGTTTTCGAAGATGGCGGATTTGGTGGGAGAGAGTGCGAGAGAGGGACAGACGGACACATAGACAGATAGAAATAGAGTGAGAGATAAGGGATGGGAAGGAGAGAAAGAGAGAGAGAGAGAGAGAAAGAGAGAGAAAGAGAGAGAGAGAGAGAGAGAGAGAGAGAGAAAGAGAGAGAGAGAGAGAGAGAAAGAGAGAGAGAGAGAGAGAGAGAGAGAGAGAGTGAGGGAAGAAGTGAGACACATGGAAAGGAGAAACATTTAACACCTAAATTTCCTCAGGTGAAGGCCGACCTCGACGACGCGCATCTCTGGGAGCAGTTCTCCGACTGCGGCACCGAGATGGTCATCACCAAGAGCGGACGACGAATCTTTCCTGCCTTCCGGTTTGTCTCTTTCTCTCATTCTCTCTTGCTCTCTCCTTTTCACTCTATCTTTTTCTCTCGCAGTGCCTGTGTCTTTCCCTCTTTTATGCTCTCTCGATCTCTTTCACCATCTTCCCCGATACCTCGTACGGTCTTAAACATTAATTTCCACTTATATTTAGCATTTCCATATCGCTTCTGACCAACTGTACACGTCACTTTTACTTGATTTTGAATAACGACTCTTCTATTCTCGTGACCGTTTCCGTGATTCTTAGCTCCTGATGTTCTCTGCCTCTTTTCATGTTCCAGACGGAGAACGCTGCCATTCCTCTTAACCTTGCTAATCTGTTGAAGAGAAATAGAATTGAGAAGCGAAAAGGTGGATAGGTAGCTAATTTAGAGAGGGGAAGATTGTTAGGTAAAAGAAAAATAATTAGGTTTAAGAGGGTAGGCAAGAGTGAGAGACAGAGAGAGAGAGAGTGAGAGACAGAGAGAGAGAGAAAGAGAGAGAGAGCGCAAGCGACAGAGAAGAAATGCCGTTGCCGGTAGCAGCAGCGACAAAGGTGGCAGAGGTAGCGCGTTTTGTGTTAATACCGAAGAGTCCCGGACTCCCTCTATTTCCATTCTCTATTCTACCCCCATCTCTCTCTCTCATACACATACTCTCTCTCAATTCTCCACTCTCCTCTTTCTGTCTGACTCTCTCTCTCATTCGTCTACAGTGTTGATAATACAAGCCCTGCAAATTTATCACGTCCTCGTTGACGTCTCCTTCACATGCGAGAGAACTTTTGATTGAAATCTGTCTCTGATCTTCGCGCTCTCTCCGTTTTTTGTACCCTCTCGCTCTGCAACTCTCTTCCTCTCCCTCTCGCTCTTTCTTCTCGCTCTCACCTTTTAATCCTGTTCTCTCTTCTCTCGAAATAACGCTCCCATCTCATTCCCTGCATTGATAACACTTCTCTATATCAACACATGAGAAGGAGCCGCTGAGTCCTCTGACAAAAGAGAAGTGTCTGCCCCGCGCCACCGCTGGGGCTGCTGCTTAGTTGAAGAGAGAGATCGAGTCAAAGAGAGAGAAAGAGAAAGAGAGCGAGAGAAAGTAGAAGCTAGAAGCTTAGTAAAGAAGTCCAATCGTTCCCCATCGTCTGCTTCTCCTTCAACTCGCCGATGTGCAATGATAGGGGCAGCCTAAGGCGGATTGAGATGCATGTGAGTCTCTTCTCTCTCTTTCTCTCTCTCTCTCTCTCCCTAATTCGCTCATGAATCTTTCCCTTTCTTCTTCTTCTTCTCTCTCTCTCTCACTCTCTCTCTCTCTCTCTCTCTCTCTCTCTCTCTTTCTCTCTCTCTCTCTCTCTTTCGCTCTCCCTCTCTCTATCTCGCATTCTGTCTCACTTTCCACTGCTCTCTCCCTATTCCATGTTTCCTCCGCTCTCACTTTCCCTCGCATTCCTCAGCGATGAAGGAAAAAGCAAATATAAAGATATGAAGATAACATGTACCGTTATTCTGGGTACAAGTTACAAGGGTCTATGAAAAGCATATGAAAATAATTCATTTATAATTCGAACATGCAATGATATTGTTCTCTATTATATTTCGACATTTGTCTTACGACTTAAAAGAATCTTTCCTCTGATACTTTCAAATCGTCTCTATTCACATATCAATCCCCTCTTGCTCTCTCTCTCTCTCTCTCTCTCTCTCTCCTGTCCCTCTCTCTTTCTCTCTCTCTTTCTTTCTCTCTCTTTGCTATTTACAGGGTCAAGCTGTCGGGCATGGAGAAAAAGGCCAAGTACTTCTTGATTCTGGACATTATTCCTGCAGACGATAATCGATATAAGGTAGTTTATTACTTTAATAATTATTACAACATTACTTTTTCTATTAAGTATTAATGATAATTCACATTTTTTTTCAAATTTTATTCTAAACATTAAAAATAGAAATACAGTTCAACAACTCGCGCTGGACCTCGGCAGGCAAGGCGGACCCGGAGATGCCCAAAAGGATGTACATCCACCCGGACTCGCCAGCCACGGGAGACCATTGGATGGCCAAGGGAGCCAACTTCCACAAGCTAAAGTTGACGAACAACATTGGCGACAAGCACGGCTTCGTCAGTCACTTCTCAGCAACCGTCCGTTTGCACCCCCGCCCCCCCCTGCCCCCCCCCCTTCAGACCCCCAGCCTGACCCTCATTTCGAAGCCCCACTACAGAACTCATCTTTATCATCTTGCTTCTCCACCCCAATCACATGCTCTTTTGTTTTCCTTCTCGTTCTAAGTTCTCAAGTTCGTTTACTCACAAATGTGCATGAAAATGAGGTCTCGGCGGCGCAAAATGATTGAGTTTACATATTCATTTATTTTATTGTCCTCCTTGCTGCTCGCTGCGACGAAACGTGAAACGAATTTCTCTGCCAAATGTGCGCTTCCTTCGAAAAGCCCTCGCTGATCTTGTCAGGCATACATATGTATTGCCCTCTCTTGCCTATCAGCCAGGCAGGAAAGGCTCACGTCTTGAGCCACCGCAGCTGTGGCCAGGCGCTTGATTGGTCCTGTCTTGCTTAGTCCTCTTTCTCTCTCTCTCTCTCTCTCTCTCTCTCTCTCTCTCTGTCGCACTCTTTCTCTCTTTCTCTCTCGATCTCTCTGCTCTTCTTGCCTCCGCTTCCCTCCTTGATCGCGTCAATTGAGTTGCGTATTCGTAGATAGAGAGAGAGAGAGAGAGAGAAAAAAAAAGAATAATTTATATACTTTCTCAAACTATTTTTCTATGACAATACTTTCTCTTTCTGTCTCGCTCCCTCACTCTCGATGATGTAAATATGTATGAAAAGCAAGAAATGGAAGAGAGAAGATATCGTGACTGTTTTATCGAGAAGAGCAGTCAAACACATCTTCTGCCTGCGATTGTAGCCAAACCACTCCCTTTGATTTTGGTTGATTTATTTTTCTGCCGATTCAGACGTCCTTATTTATTCTTCTTGAATTTTTAACATCCTCCTTTGCGATCTTGCTCAGACTTTTCCATCTCTCTCTTCCTCTATCTCACCCTTTCTCTCTCCCGCTCTCTCTCTCTCCCTCTCTCTCTCCCTCTCCCTCTCTCTATCTCCCTCTCTCTCTCCCTCTCTCGCTCCCTTTCTCTCTCTCTCCCTTTCTCTCTCTCTCCCTCACTCTCTCCCTCTCTCCTTCTCTCTCTTTCTAAGAGCAGTCAATCTTCATGACACTGCCGGCTCGTGTCTCGCTCCCCCTCTGCCCCTTCCAAGATGCCTATCTCCCTACTCCAATCGTCCTCCTTTGTCATCGAATCGGGCTGTCGCTGTCGACACACTGCCCACACAAGTCGCGTTCATCGCTCTCTTTCTGTTTCTTCCCTTTTCGTCACACTATTCGGTCTTCTCTCTCTCTCTTTCTCTTTATCTTTCTCTCTCTCTATCGACATATCTCTCTCACTCTCTCTCACCCTCTCTCTCTCTTTCTCCTCCCTTTTCATCACACTTTCCGGTGCCTCTCTCTCTCTCTCTCTTTCCTCGCCAAGTTATCATGTCGAATATCTTCATGCCTTCACGCATCACTGGCCAATTATGAAGTTCCCCGGTTTACGGGTTGTAAGTAAGAAGAAAAAGAAGAAGGAATAGGAGGAGAGGAAGAAGAAGAAGGAAACTGACAGAAAAAATGCACTCGTTACAGAATCTACGGGGCTTTTCTTGTTGAAATCCCATGTCTTGTATTACTCGTAATACTGAAGTGAACCCAGGCGACTTTTCTATTTTACTTCTCAAAATAATGCACACTTGCCTATGTATGATTGGAGTGAGCATAGGAATTAGAATATAAACTTGTATTTACAGTCCCCCTTCTTTTGATTTGGCCAAAGCTAGCAAAGCCGAGTGAAGTGCACTTGCCATAACGGTCACCTTTTGTATCTTTTGCTGCTCTCCCTTCTCTTTTACTCTCTCCCTCTCTCTCTCTCTCTCTCTCTTTCTACTCTCTCTCTCTCTCTTTTACTCTCTCCCTCTCTCTCTCTCTTTCTACTCTCTCTATCTCTCTTTGTGCTTTCTCTACTCTCCTTACACTTTCTTTCTGTGGCGGTGAGAGGGAGTCAACCAAATTAGAGAAGCCGGCCAACGACAAGTGCTCGCGCCTCCAGTTTATTTCTCCTCTCTCTTTCTTTCTCTCTTTCTCACTCTCTCTTTCACTCTCTCTCTCTCTCTCTCTCTTTCTCTCTCTCTTTCTCTCCCTCTGTCTCTCCTCACTCTGTCCCCTCTTACTTGTCCTGTCACCACAGCAGCAAGCCGGACTGCGGCGGCGAGAGGCAGCCACCAAAAAGGTGAAACCCAATCTGTCCTTCCCTCGCGAACAACGTCAACGAGATGAGAAGCCTCACGATGTGTTGTAGCGGCTCTCTCTCCCTCTCCGTCCCTCTCCCTCCCTCTCCCTCTCTCCGCCTTTATATGCCTCTCTATCTCTCTCTCTCCCTCCCTCTCTCCGTCTTTCTATGCCTCTCTATCTCTCTCTCCCTCCCTCTCTCCGTCTTTCTATGCCTCTCTATCTCTCTCTCCCTCCCTCTCTCCGTCTTTTTATGCCTCTCTATCTCTCTCTCCCTCCCTCTCTCCGCCTTTCTATGCCTCTCTATCTCTCTCTCCCTCCCTCTCTCCGCCTTTCTATGCCTCTCTATCTCTCTTTCCCTCCCTCTCTCCGTCTTTCTATACCTCCCTCCCTATCTACCTCTCTAATGCGCACTCCTTGACAACTCCGCTTGCTCCCATTCTCTCTGTCTTTGACTCTCTCTTTCCTCCTAAAAGGCTCTTTTGGCCAAACACCTCTTTTCCTCACCTCAAGTGAGCAGGGAAGGGCGGCAAGAACAGAGCAACAGTTATACCTGATATCAGCAGCAATTTCAATGCAGTCACATACATACTTCTTTTACACTTGTTAATAAAAAAGATCGGCTAGAATACGGTAGAATGAAATGAAATCGATCGTGCTACTCGCAACTTGCAATGCGCGCGTTTTCATAGTTTTCACATCATTTCGGCATCCCGATTATTATAGGAAGCGGCTCGTAGCAATAAAAAAGGGTATGAAGAGAAAGAGAGGGAGAGAGATGGAGAGTGGGAGAGAAAAGAGAGGGAGAACGAGAGAAAGGGAAGAGGGAGGGAGAACTGAGAGTGCAGGGATGCTAGAGATGGCAGAGGAATAGAGAGAGAAAATGGGAGAGTGAAAGAGAGAGAGAGAGAGAGAGAGAGAGAGAGCGAGAGCGAGAGCGATGCGGTCCTTCCGAAACTAGCAGCAGCTTTTATGGCTTGCGAGTGGGTACAATCGAAAATAGCACGAAATGAGCTCATCATTCGAGGCCTCTTCTTTGAAAGAATATAAGAAAGAGAGAGAGAGCGAGAGAGAGAGAGAGCGAGAGAGAGAGAGAGAAAGAGACGAGTTTGTAGACAACCGGAGAAGCAGAGAAAAGAGAAGAAGTCTTAACAAAGCCAAGGAGAGAAGGCGATTGGCTGGCGTGCCATCTGTTGAGGAAATAAAGGGAGCAGAGATGAGGCACATGGAAGATATGACATGAATAGGGAGAGATGCCTCGGGCTGGGAGGGTTCCTAGCATTCAAATGGTCTGGATTTGGGTACTATTCTTTCTCTTCAAAAAGGCATATTCTCTCTCCCGTTTGCTTTCTCTCTATTTCTCGCTTCCTGGTTACTTCTCTCTCTCTTCCCACTCTCTCTCTCTCTCTCTCTCTCTCTCTTCCCACTCTCTCTCTCTCTCTCTCTCTTCCCACTCTCTCTCTCTCTCTCTCTCTCTTTTCAACATATTTCATGGAACGCCGACACACTTCATGTTGCCTGTTAGCTGAGTGATTATATCGGAGAGAGTGAAGGAATGCAAGGAGAGAGAGAATTGGATAAGTGGAGAGAGATCGAGAGAGAGAGAGAGAAAGAGAGAGAGACCTGCACAGATAGAAAAGACGGTCTCCCACTGCCGTGTCGGACAGGTGAAGAAGACTGTATCAGATATCCTCGATCTTTGAGAAACACGCATCCCATACCAATACATCATCTTATCCTCCTCCTTTTTATCGCTACAGCTAATTATGCGATTACGCCGTCTCCTTATTGGGGGACCTGGGAAAAGGAGCAGAAAGACGGAGAAAGCGATGAGAAAGAGCGAGAAAGAGAGAGAGAGAGATTGGGGGAGAGAGTGGTTGAGAGAGAGTGGGAGAGAAATCGAGAGAGAGAGAGAGACAGAGTAAATAGCAAGAGTACGAGTAAGGCATGCGAGAGAAAATGCTGATTGAAAATAGCATAGAGGAGAAGAGAAAAAGAGAAGCGAAACGAGAAATACCGAAATGGCACACTAATTGTACAAGATGATGTCCTCGTAGATAGTAGTTACATATGTTAAACGAAGCGGCCCGGCGGTAGCTTCTTTGAGTGCGCGGGAGAAAGTATAGAATGTGTGAAGGAATAAGAGGGAGAGATAAAGAGAGAAGGAAAGAGACAGAAAAAAGAGAGAAATAAAGAAAGAAGCAGAAAGAGAGAGAGTGAGAGAGAGAGAAGATGATCTTGACGATTTACATATGTTCTGCTTCTCCTCCCCACCCCTCAACCAAGCGAAAGAAAATAAGATGGCGCTTTGGATGTCTTCAGTTCGAGAAGATATGTATATTGTTATTGTAGGCAGTAAAAGTGACAATTATGAGGCGAGAAAAAAAATGTTTTATCACAAAATAAATACAAACTATCTTTTACAAATTTTTACCCGGTTATTTAAGGCAATAATGATAGTGGAGGGAGTGGAGGGAAATATAGACAACGATAATGGAAATATTTTCTTAAATTAACTTTTCTCACCACTTCAGACTATCCTGAACTCGATGCACAAGTATCAGCCTCGACTGCACGTGGTGCGCTGCTCCGAACTCCTTCAACTCCCGCGATCTCCTTGGAGATGCTTCGTCTTCAAGCAGACCGAATTCATCGCTGTCACGGCCTATCAAAACGAGAAGGTCACTATTTCTTTTCTTTCTTTCCCTCTCCCTCCCTCACTCTCTCTGTCTCTTACTATCTCTCGCTCATTCTCTCTCTAATCCTCTCTCTCTCTCTTCCTCTCTCTCTCTCTCTCTCTCTCTCTCTCTCTCTCTCTTCCCTCTACTGATTGTCCACCTACCGTACTCGGGTGGCACAGAGGCCGCACCGCTTCTCCCACCCCCTCATTTGCATGTCGGATGATGCCTTTCTTCATTCTTATTCGCAGATTCAGCGGGATACGGTAATGAATTCCCTCTCCCTCTGCTATTCGCCTATCCATCTCGTCACCTTCTTCATAATTCATGTTCTATCTTTCATTCTCTCTCTCTCTCTCTCTCTCTCTCTCTCTCTTTTCTAATGAATTCTCTTTGTCACAAACGCCGCTCCTTTCCCATGCCGAACAAGAGCGTTCTTCGTTTTTCATTCTCTTTCTTTCTTCTTGGTTTTCTACCTTTACTGCATATTTCTAGATGACCTACCGTTCGGAGAATGCTACTTTTTCCTTTTCTTTTTCATCAACTCTTTCACTCGCTCACTTCTGCAACCTTGCTTCTTTATCTTTAACCTCTCTCTCTCTCTCTCTCTCTCTTAACCTTTCCCCGTGTCCTTTCTATGCCAGCGGCTGTCACTGAGATCGATTGAGTAGTGAGAGAAAGAGAGAGCAAAAAATATCCGGGGTCATTTCAAGTCAAATTGACATGAGGAGGATTATGGATAAATCGTAGAAAGAATTCTGGGAGATAAGATCCTGATAGAGACAGAGCGAGAAAGAGACAGAGAGACAGAGAGACAGAGAAAAAGAAAGAGAAAGAGAGAGAGAGAGAGAGAGAGAGAGAAAGAGAGAGAGAGAAAGAGAAAGGGAGAGAGAGAGAGAAAGAGAGAGAAAGAAAGAAAGAGAGAGAGAAGGAGAGAGACAGAGATAGAGAGAAAGAGAGAGAAAAAGAGAGAGAGAGTGAAAGAGAGACAGAGATGACAGAATCATAGAAAGCCGTATTTTAACATACGAGTGTTCACATGAATGGATGGCTGGTCGCTTCGCTTTTTCTAATTGCCAGAATTCGTTGGTCTCGCTGTTCATATATGCTAACACGATTTGTACAGGGAATACTCTGGTAGAGAGAGAAACAGATAGAGAAAGTAAGGTAATGAGCTAGTTCAAATTTCGTGTTTTGGTCAATGAAAGCGGAAGAACAAAGTTTTCTGCTCCGTTCATCCGTCACCTTCTCTTCAAGCTCTCTCTCTCTCTCCCCCTCTTTCTCTTTCTAACTCTCGCACATTTGCAACTCCCATGCATGACTCCAACTCATCTTGTGTTGCTGCTAAATCGACTTGATTTGATTAGTCGCGCGCGGTTCAACGGCTTTTCCGGCACGCCAGTTTTCGAGCTGTTCAACCTCGTTCGCCACCTAATTAGTGGGAGTGAACTGAAAACGCCTTTCAAAAGAGGCATCTTCTTGGCAGGAGAGACAGAAAGAGAGAGAGAGAGAGAGAGAGAGAGAAGAGAGAGAGAGAGAGAGAGAGAGAGAGAGAGAAAGAGAGAGAAAGAGGGAGAGAGAGGGATAAAGACAGAGATGGAGAGAGAGAGAGAAAGAGAGGGAGAACGAGAGACAGAGAGGGAAAGAGAGAGAGAGAGAGCGCGTAGAATTTAACTGCCCACCGAATTAGGACTTGCATATCTTGTAGCTCAAAGCAGCAGAAAGTGCAGCAGAGTATTCACCTCGTGAACACTTCCGTTTTCTTCTCTTTCTATTTTATGCATGTAATTTCCCTTTGCCTGTTTTCTCGTTCTGTCCTTTCCTTCCTCTCTTGTCTCTCCAATTTCTCTCTCTTTTCTCCCCTCTCTCTCCAATTTCTCTCTCTTCTCTCCCCTCTCTTCTCTCCCCTCTCTCTCCACTCTGTCTCTTCTTTCCCCTCTCTCTCCACTCTCTCTCTCTCTCTTCTCTCCCCCTATCTCCATCTTTCCCCTCTCTTCTCATTACCGTAGTAAACGAGGGTGACACTTCAGCCGCATCGCGTACCCATAATAGGCAGGCACCGCTGAAGAGTCGTCTATCTTCTCTCTCTCGCTATTCAAAATGTGCCATTTCTCTTCTTCTCTACGCTCTCTCGTTCCTCTTCGCCCTCTCTTCGTCTGGAATTCCCCTTGTGCCCCACACTGTCTCAACGCTCTTCTATAATGACAAGCTCTGAACGTTGAATAGTATTCACTGTGAACACGAGAATAGAAAGAGAGAAAGAGGGAGAGAGCGAGAAAGTGGAAGAGAGGTGGTGGAAGAGAGAGAGGAGGGAGAGAGTGAAAAAGTGCAAGAGAGGTGGTGAGAGAGAGGGAGAGAAAGAGGAAAAGAGGTGTTGAGAGAGGGAGAGAGCAATAGAAAAGATTCAGCCTGGAGATTCATGTCTCTTCGTGCCGGCAGGCCAATTGGCGGTTGTAAGATCTGACACTTCTTCGTGTTAACAAGAGAATGGGGAAAAGGGGATCACGAGGGGATAAATGGGAGGAGAAGGCGAGATCCGATGCACTTTTCAACTAACTCTTCAATCTTCTTTCGCTTTCCTTCTCTTTCTCTCCCACTCTCTGCTTGGTCTCTCTCTCTCTCTCTCTCTCTCTCTCTTTCTTAACAACCCTCTTTCCTCGCTGTTACATGTTAAGTGATTTTGGAAGCTCAGAACAGGAATAAAAGGTGAACAAGAAGGGATTATATGTAAGATATGTTGAAGAGATGCATACTTTACATTAGTGGCGAATAAAAAATTTTCAATGAAAATGGGGGAAAATGCTTCAAAGTAAACGAAAGCATCGTTCCATTTTCAGGTGACGCAGCTCAAGATCGACCACAACCCCTTCGCCAAGGGCTTCCGGGACGCGGGCGCCGGCAAGAGAGAGAAGAAGAGACTCCTCGCCGCCCGCGCCGAAAGAGAGGGCGGCGGACTCGCGGGGGGAGGAGGGGACTCGCCAGGCGCTGCCCGCTCCGCTTCCATTCGAAGCGATGACTCCGATGTAACCACTGTTAGAGAGAGAGAGAAAGACAAAGAGAGAGAGAGCGAAAGAGAGAAAGAAAGAGAGAAAGAGAAAGAGAGAAAGAGAGAGGGAGAGAGAGAAACATTCATAAAAAGGGAAAGATGATTTAGTACTTAGAATCACATTGATTGATTGGAAAAGGCTCTTATTAAAATAAAAAGATATTGTGATTCCTACACAGGACGACGAGCCGTCCTCGAAACGACATCGCGACTCCTCTTCTGGCCACTCCCCCCTCGCACCCCTGTCTATGACGGAGGCCTTAGTTCACGGCTTTCCGTTCCTGGCGGCGGGGGGAGGGCGACTCTTGGCGCCGGGTGGATTCCCTGGGATGCCGTTCTGCGGGCTGGGTGCTGGCGGGGACCTCTTTGGCCCCCAGTCGGCGCCCGAGCTGCTCCACCAGTGGCAGGCGGCGTTCATGCGTGCCGCGGCCAGCGGCGCTTTGCTGACACCAGGAATTGCGGCTGCCGCGGCGGCCGCGACGAAGAAAGAGTCGCCGCCGCCCTCGGACTCGCCGCCCGCGTCCTCCGAAGCGGGCGCCGACGTGGCGACCACGGCGTCCTCTTCCTCGTCCGCGCCCTCTTCCCTCTCCCCTTCCACCCCGCCGAAAAAGCCCGCGGGCGGATTCGATGTCTCAGATCTCCTCTCAAAACCGTAATTTTTTCCTCGGTCTCGTCCGTAGTCCCTTTTGTCCTCATTATCACTGATATCGTTTACTGCTAGTCCTCTCTCTTGCTTTCTCTCTCTCTCTCTCTCTCTCTCTCTCTCTCTCTCTCTTTTTCTCTCTCTCTCTCTTCTTTTCTCCGATATTGGTTCTCTTTTCCCATTTTGCAATTCGCTTTCAGTTTCTGACATTACAGAAGAGGCAGCATAATAATATTTTCAAGCCATTCTACTCTTTGCTCTCATTTTTTACTGCTGATTTATTGATTGATTCTTCTCTCGATTTCGCCAGTCTAAGAAAAGAGTGCGGGCGCGGATTTGCAGAAATACATTATCGATCCAAGAATTATCCATGTACAAAAGCTAGAAATAAAAATTTCCCATGTATCCGTGCAATCTTCTTTCTTGTTTATAGGTCTTTTTGCTGTTTCTTTCACTGTCTTCTCTCGCTCTTCTTCTCCTTTCTCCTCCAATTATATACCTCTTCTCTCCCATTCTGTCTCTCTCTCTCTCTTTCGTTCTCCTTCTCTCTCTCACTCTCTCTATCTCTCTCTCTCTCGTCCTTCTTCTTGGGTAGTCGCTTCTCGTTGTTTCAGACGTGCTCTCCTAATAATGAACCCAGTGTGTCCTCGTTAACTGTTCCCTTTACACGTACTTATTGATGTACATGTGAATGTATTCTTCTCTCTGTCTCTTCTTCTCTGTTTCTCTCTTCATTCTCTTTCTCTCTTCTCGGCTGCCAAGAGATCCCGGTAACCTTACTTTTCCTTTCATAGAGATTTGCTTTATCTGCCTACTAATCTAGTGAACCGTCTACCGTACCCATCTGAGAATGAATTATTTTATTATCGATCCGCTAGCAGAGATTTTGTGATTACCCGCATAATGTGCAGATTTTCCCACCTGTACTAACTTCTTTTTTCGTCGTTGTGTTCATTTTTATGCTTAATGTTGAATGCCCTTAAAATGTATAATCCTTTCCCGAATCCGTATATGCATTCCCAGTGAACAAGGAGATGCCGCCTCCTCTTTGATGCTCCTTACGAATTGTTGTCATTTGAACTTCCCGCCGGCTGCACCGCCGACTTTGTGCTGAAGGGTATTCTGATTGAACGAATGAAAAAGAATGTGAAGCTTCCACTTTTGTCTCTACTTTGACCTGCACAATACGATTAAAAGGCATGTTCTAGTGAATATGGAAGAGGGACGACAGCTAGAAAAAAGAAGCAAAGCTTCGTTTATTTCTTACAGAACAGTAAGCATCGAAAGGGACTTGATGATGTTATAGAAATATACATTTATACTTACAATATCCCTCTACAGTATGTGTAATTAGAGGCGAGGAAAGAGAAACGTGGAAGGGGGAAGAAGGACAAGGGCACTCAGGGAGACAAGTGACTGGGAAGGGGCATGGTGGTTAGCGAAAAAGATGGAATAGGAGAATGTGAGAGAATAGACAGAGAGAGAAAGAGAGAGAAAGAGAGAAAGAGAGAGAGAGAGAAAGAGAGAGAAAGAGAGAGAGAGAGAGTACTCTACTTCTAACGGACTAGAGTCCATTAGAAGTAGCGGCGCGACTTGACTCTCATAGAGCTTATGAGCGGTGCGTTGGCGATAAATCATCCGAGTCGCCACGGTCCTAACTCCTTTCCAAATCGTGAAAATTGCTGCCGGTGAGAGCGTATGGAGAAAGGAAGGATACGCAATAGGAAGGGATTAAGGAAGGAGAGAAAAAGAGAGATAGAGAGAAAAGAAGAGGAAGAGGCAACGAGACAGTCAGAGATAGAGAGGGAATATAGGTGAGTGACGCGTTTGCTTGTTATGTGTACGGCGAAGGGAGCGACGCATAATTTTCTGGCACCGTTGCTAGAGAGATAGGTTTGATTCTCCAAAGAAGACGAATTCCATCTGTCAGCAGAAGTCGGCCGAACTGAGAGAGTGAGAGACGGAGGCCAGCAGAGAGAAAGTGAGAGAGAGAGAGAAGGGAAAACGCAGAGAGAAAGAGAGAGGCAAAGAGATGGTAGCTGCCGATAACGTCAACACCTTTTTGGGCGTGGAAGACTGATCGAGTCTCAGCTTCCTTGAATATGTTTTGTATACTTTTCGAACGCATTTGAATTGTGCTGCTTCCACTCACGTAGATGAACGGTATAGAGAGCAAGTGAGAGAGAGGAGACTGAGAGCTAGAATAGAGAGAGAGATAGAGAGAGAGAGAGAGAGAGAGAGAGAGACTAAGAGAGAGAGAGAGAGAGAGAGAGAGACTAAGAGAGAGAGAGAGAGAGAGACAATTAGCGAGAGTGTGAGGTAGCTGGAAGCCCGAGCAGGGAAAGACCCTTTTTGAATTGATTTCTTGAGCAAAAAAAAATAAATTTATTTCTGAAAGAGAATATTATCGAAGAAAAAAAAGATTATTCAAAAATTATTTTAAAAAAAAATATGTATGCGAATTCTCTCGTGAGCATCAATTCTGCACGCTACTTTCCGATTCTTTCTTCTGCTCTTCATCTCCTTCCTTCTTTCCTCCCTTCTTATTTTCCCTCTCCTTCGCTTTTATTCATTTTACCTCTTTTCAACCTCTCTTTCCTCTCTATATTTCGCCCTATTTTCATCTCTCTCTTCCTCTCTCTTCCTCTGTCTCTCTGTCTCTTCCCCTGTCTCTCTGTCTTTCTCTCTTTCTCTCTCTCTCTCCTATTACGATCTCTTAATGCTGTCTTTTCTTTCTGATGAGAAGTGGCGGGGTACTCAATCGTCCCCTGATCGGCAGTTCCTCATCTGGACACGAACATGACACGACACGGGTGAAGAAGAGATTGCAGGGCGGATAAAGGCAAGGGATCAAGGGAAGTGACAAAACGAGTAGAGTAGAGAAGTAGAGAGATATAAAGAGAGAGAGAGAGAGAGAGAGAGAGAGAGAGAGCAAGAGAGAGAGACAGTGAGTGAGTGAGAGAGAGAGAAAGAGAGAGAAAGCACGATACCAACTTCTCAGAAGTAAAATGCTAGATATCGAAACTGCGCGTGATTAATGCGAGAGAGCGTGACCATTAATCTTATTTTCTAGTTGACTACTTATATATTTTTAATTTTGCTCTCGTATATATTGCATGTATCTTTTTTCTAATTTTTTAAAATAAAAACTTACATTTCTCCCAAAATTCTTTCCCTTTCACAGCAAACGACGAAATATAATTTTGTCTTTGTCAAGAGACTGACAATGAGAACTCTACGAATACTAAATTATTAAGTGCCATAAATATCGCTGAAAAATAAAATGGACAAATTAAAGTGCAAAAATTGATAATCATCGTCTACACAATTCACTACTTAATTTTGTTTGCGAATTACTCCTGACCAGTGAAAACATATCGAAAGTGCACCAAATTTATAAGAAATATAACTTTTTTTGCTACAAAGAAAAATTTGCCTGGTTTTTTTTGTCTGGGATTGAAGCTTGCAACTTCAAAAGTAGGAGACCGAGGGAGAGAGAGAGAGAGTCAGAGGGTGAGAAATTGAGAGAGTGAGAAAGTGAGAGAGTGAGTGAGAGAGAGAGTGAGAGAGAGAGTGAGAAAGTGAGAGAGTGAGTGAGAGAGAGTGAGAGAGTGAGAGTTAGAGAGTGAGAGGTGAGAGACTGTTATGGTAAGAGAGGGAGAGTGTAAGAGAGTTAGAAGGTGAAAGAGAGAGTGAGAGGGTGAACGAGTGATACTTAGAGAGTGAGAGGGTGAGTTCGCCTTCGAATAAATGAAGAGAAGCCAAAGTTATAGCTCCTGAGTCATTAAACAGTGTCATCTTAGACCTTCTCCTTACGTCTTTTCCCATTTCCTTCTTTGCCGGTCTAACAACCAATTTACTGCTCGTTTAGACAAGAGGAGAAACGACGCCGACTTTTTGAGAGTGCGCCAGTATGTGGAGAAAAAAAGGAACGGCAAGAGTGTTAGAGGGAGAGAGGGAGAAACAGGGTGAGAGACAGGGAGAAATTGAGAGGAACAGAGAAATTAAGATGGAGAGAGAAGGGAGGAGTAGAGAGCGAACGATTAGGGAAAGACCAGAAAGACGGTGGAAAGCTATTGGATGGACACGGGATCCGTTTCATCATATGCTTTTATGACAAGTTCTGCGAGAGAGAGAGAGAGAGAGAGAGAGAGAGAGAGAGAAAGAGAGAGAGAGAGAGAGAAGGAGAGAGAGAGAGAAAGAGTGAGCAAAAGAGACGGACAGACCGAGAGAGAGACAGAAAGAGTATGGTAGAGTTGGAGAGAGACAAAGAGAAACAAAAGAAAGGACACGTTGTCGCCCGTTAAAAGAATATGTCTTATGACGCTTCTCAGATATCCCCATTACATGAAGGTGGAGAGAGAAGGAAAAGTCAGGAAGAGATAGAGAGAGAAACAAATAGAAAGAGACAAAGAGAGGAAATGGAATACGAGAGAATGTGGGAGATAGGGAGAATAAATGAGTGGAGAGATTGCGAGAAGAAGACGGTGAGAGATAAGATATGCCTTCTCTGGAAAAGGCAAATAGGACAAGCTGTGCAAAAAGGCCTGCGGCATTTCCCAGATGATAGATATCTTAACAAGATAGGACAAATGTGTTCCATTTCCAGAACAGTTAACAATTCTCCACTGTCGCTTTCTTTTGCCTCTGCTCTCTTTCTATCTTACTCCACCTTTCTCTCTCCCACCATTTCTTTCTTTCGCTGTCTCTCTCTCCTTTCCTCTCTTTCTCTTTCTTTCTCTCTCTTTCTCTCTCTCTCTCTATCGCTCTCCTTTCTGATTCCCACCTCACTCTTCATCGTTCCTCTGACAGGCCAGCATGCAACATTCACTCATAGACCTGTACATGACAGCTCCTTCACTCACTCACTCCGTGTAACCTTGGCCAAATAAATTGCTTTATCTCTTTCTCTCTTCTGCTCTCTTCCACCTCTATGTTCTCCCTTCCTTCCCTTTCTCTCTCTCTCTCTCTCTCTCTCTCTCTCTCTCTCTCTCTCTCGCTCTCTTTTACTCTCTCTCGCTCCCTCAGCCACTCTCGCTCTCTCTCCATTCCCCACCCTCTCAGTCTTTCATGCAGGCAGACCACTCATCCACACTAAATAAATGACTTCCCAACGAGAAAAATGGATAAAGAATAAGAGGGAATAGATGCAAAAATATGCAGCCCGAGAGCGAGAAGTTGGTGCAGCATATGAAGCAGGAGTAAGAGAGCCAGAGAGAGAGAGAGAGAGAGAGAGAGAGAGAGAGAGATAGAGAGAGAGAAAGAGAGACAGGGAGAGATAGGAAGAGAGACAGAGAGAGATAGAGAGAGATAGAGAGAGATAGAGAGACAGAGGGAGAAAGAGGGAGATTGAGAGACAGAGATCAAGAAAATACAAGTACTGCGATAAAGAATAAAAGGTCGGATAAGTGTCATAAAGTCAAATTTGCATGTTGTTGCTTCTTCGCACTTTCAAACAAACTCTTCGTGACTCTGTTCTTCAATGAATTTATTCACACACACTATTTTGTCAGTGAATTTCAGGCCGACTCATGTCTGGGCTCCCTTAATTCTTGTTCTCTCTCTTTCTCTTTCTCCCACTCTCACCCTCTCTCACTCCCCCTCTGCCTTTCTCTCTCTCTCTCTCTTTCCCTCTCCCGGATTTGTCTCGCTTTTGGCCGGAAGCCCGTTGTGGCCCGCCGGACAAGTGAAGGCGGTACCGTAATCCCATCACGTTCCGTGTGAGAGCTCACGCGAAATGCGCCACGAGACAAGAGAAGAATAGAGTGAGAGAGAAAGCTAGAGAGATATAGAGAGAGTCTTTGAGAGGAAAAGACGAAGTGAGTGACAGAGAGAGAAAAGGAGGGAGAGAGAAATGGAGAGAGAGAGAGAGAGAGAGAGAGAGAGAGAGTGGAGCAGCCAGCTTGCCACTCGTCTACCACATTAGACGCGACTTAAGCTGTGGCCACTTCCGGCAGAAGCCGAGTCATGCATCAGAGGAGAAAGGGAGAGAGAGGAAATGAGAGAAAGAGAGAAATAAAGAAATAGGGAGGGTGGGAGAGAGAGAGAAAGCGAGGAAAGAAACAGAGGGAAGAAGGAGGGAGACATAGAGATCAGGCAGAAAGATAGAGAGAGGCAGATATAAGAGAGAGACAGAGAGAGAGAGAGAGAGAGAAAGAGAGACAGAGAAATAGAGGGGAGAAAGAATGAGAGCAAGAGTGAACGGAGGAAAGAAAGAGAATAAATGAGTATGAGTGATGAGTAGAAACGCGCAGAAACTTTGGTGATTGAAAAGAATCTGATAGAGAAAGGGGAACGTGGCAATCAAATATAGCAATAATTCATACGGTAGAAGTATGGCTTATTTTAAGTAATTCTAGTTTAAAAGAGGCTTTTTAATTGCCCGGAGTTTCTAAAAGATTCTCATAACAGATAGTACGTTTTTAGGACAAAAATACATGCATAGTGACAAGAGCAAATCATACAATAAAAGTCTTCAAAGCGCTTCTTTGTTGTGAAGTGCGCGTTTCATTCGTCAGGAGGCCAGGGTAAAAGAGAGAGAGAGAGGGAGAGAGAGAGAGAAGACGTGAGAATGAGAGAGAAAGCATGAGAGCGAGGGAGAGAGATAGGGAGAAAGAAGACGAAGAAGGCCACGGTAGGATGCCCTAGATGCAGGTGTATGTACATACATATGTATGTATTAATTTTAATAAATTTCTTTTTTAAAGAAGTGGCTGAGAATCGACAGACATATTTAGATTTATTTCCCTTCATTCTCTAATTCTATCTCATCTTTATAGTTTCAAATGCCTCCACAATGTCAAACTGCGAAACATCAACAAATGGTCTGCATGGCTAAACGACACTCTCTAATAATCTCTCCACTTCTCTTTCTCCCTCTCTTTTTCTGAGTCTTACTTTCTCTTTCTTCCCCCCCCCCCTCTCTTTCCCTGACACTATCTCTGTCTTTCCTTGATTCTCTCTTCTCTCTAATTTCTCTACATCTCTCTTCTTCATCTTTCATCCTTTGATGAAAGGCCGATCAAAGAATCAGCGCCTATTGCACGGTCCTACCGGTTCTCATTAAGCATTTAACAACTCTCGGTCATCACCTCTTAGAAGAGAGAATGGAAAGAGAGTGAGAGAGAGAGAGTGAGATATAGAAAGAGTCAAACAGGTTGAGGGAGATTGAGAGAGTCAGACAGTCAGAGATAAATTAGACACTATATCGGATTTCGATGGGCAGACATGCTTGATGAGGAAGAAAGGAGTGGCAGATGTCAAACAGGGAAGGAGGGATTGACCT